>JACYXH010000013.1:1062500-1103932 GCA_026745465.1 Lota lota | reverse complement strand
AACAGTGTAGTCTCTTTTTTCCATTTTTCTTTTTTCCAAAAGTAGACGTAGATCTTCAGGTGTTTTTTCTTTTTTTAAGGTGGTTGGTGTAAAATATTTCTCAAAATAATTTAGAGTTCATCTTCATAAATAAAAAAATAGGTTCCATGCCCCCCCCCCCACCAGCCCTCCCCTCTCAAGACGTGTGTGGGGGGGATGCAGTGGGGGGGGGGGGGGGGAGTCAGGTAAATACAGCCCTAAATTCAGGTCTGATCCCCCCCTGACCCCCACAGGGTGAGGGTCCGGGTGTGGGGGGGTTAACTACTCAGGGGGGGGGGGCCCGACCACAGCGCTCCGGGAAGCTTGTCCGAGCCGGGGATCTTCCAGAGGCCGGGGGACACCGTGGCCTTCCTGCTGGACGCCCCTCCACCTCCTCCTCCACCACCTCCTCCACCTCCTCCTCCACCTCCTCCTCCTCCACCGCTCCTTCCCTTGAGGCCCTTCTCCGGGGCCTCCTGGAGCCGGGCCCCGGGCGCGTGATGCCTCTGATCCTCCCGCTCCGATGGTTCCCCACAGCCGTTGGCGTGCGAAGACCCAGAGAGGAAGTGGGGGCGGTCTCTGACCTCTCCTTCCTCCCCTGATCTCCCCCCTCCTCTGGGAGCTCGCCGCGCCCCCGGCTCCGCCCTGCCTCCTTCTGGACCCGAGACGCGCTGACCGCCCCTGTGCCCACTACCACCTCCTCCTCCACCTCCTCCACCTCCTCCTGCTCCTCCTCCCCTGCCACTGCTCCATTTGCGGGGGGCCCTGCCTCCCTCCTTCTTGCTCCTGCCACTCCTGCCGGAGAAGGAGGCCCCCCTGTGTGCGGGGTCAGGCTGCTTGGACCTCCTCCCCATCCCGCACCTTCTCCTCCTCCTCCTTCTCCTCCTTGGCGTGCGACCTGGAGGTGGGGTCCCGGGGGAGGTGAAGGGGCGGGGCCAGGCAGGGTAAGGGTGATGACATGGGCGGGGCGTCGGCCGGGACTACTTCCTGCAGGCCTGGGGAAGGGTGAGCATCCCATGGGGGGGCAGTGTCTGGAGGAACACACGCACGCACACACACACAAACACGCACACACACACATTAACAAGCACACACACACAAACACGCACGCAGGCACACACACACACGCACATTAACAAGCACACACACACATAAACAAGCACACACACACGCACGCAGGCACACACAAACACACACATTAACAAGCACACACACACACGCACGCAGGCACACACAAACACACACATTAACAAGCACACACACACAAACACACACGCAGGCACACACACACACATTAACAAGCACACACACACGCACGCAGGCACACACACACATTAACAAGCACACACACACACACACTAACAACATTAACAACACACACACACACACACACACACACATTAACAAGCACACACACACATTAACAAGCACACACACACACAAACAAACAAGCACACACACACACACACACACATAAACAAACAAGCACACACACACACGCACGCAGGCACACACACACATTAACAAGCACACACACACACACACAAGCACACATAAACAAGCACGCACACACACACAAACACATAAACAAGCACACACACGCACACATAAACAAGCACGCACACACACACAAAAATGCGAAGACACACGCGTACACGTGCATGGCATACACACAAACACACACATATATACAAGCACACAGACACACAAGTGCAAACACACAGATGCGCAACCACACATACACACACACACACACACAAATAAGTTTAAACATTATAAAACAGTGTAGAAACCAGAACAACCAACACACACACAAGCCACTACAGCTACACAAACACAACACATCTAAATGCAGAAAGCACAGCAACAGCTGCTACGCTACAAGCTACTCTAAAAGAAACATCAAATATAAACCCAAGACAAGCTCCTGCTACATGTGTCATAACGTGACTTCATCAGCTGCTCTTTAAGAGTCTAAACCGGGAGAGCGAAGGCTTTAGTGAAATGGATGACATGGTAAAGAGGTGCCTTGGTGGAGAGAACGCCATAGAAAACACTAGAGGTTGACTTTCTCTCTCTCCCTCTCCCACTCTCTCTCCCTCTCCCACTCTCTCCCCTTCCATCACCCTCTGTTTTACTTCCTCATGTTGACTCTCTCCCCCTTCTCTCCCTCTCTTCAATACCAATGAAGGTTCCTTTAGACGCACAAAATCATAAATGCACACACAGTCTACCATGCACATGCACACACCACACCTACTGCATAACAAACAGAATCTGCTTTTCATTGTCACTCAAACCTTTGTTCCCAAAAGGGGACAAAGGAAAAACTATGCCCCTTCAAAGGAATTATTTTGGAGCTAGCTTATCGCTAGCTTATCGCTAGCTTATCGCTAGCTTTGGGCCAATATACTTTTCCCAGAGGCATCATCGGAGGACAACTGAAGGTGTTGCTCATAACACTAATTATGGGTCTGCTTCTTATGTTATATGTTAGGAGGGACCATGACGGCTCTGTGAAAGGGTTTATGAACACGTCCTATCAGTATGTAGATTAACAGCTGGCTGCTAACACTCTAACACTAACGCACTGATTCCATCTTGGAGCTCTCTTAGTTTGCCGTGGTGATGCTCCCAGTATGCCTGTAGAACTAAGCTTCCCAGTCCTTCTCCAGAAACAGGTAACACCAACGGCCTTCGTGAGTTAAATACATTCTCCCATCATGCCCCTGGGCGCCAGGCGTTGGGATTTGAGCGATGAGTCATCAGGGGGAACCTCTGTCACGACTCATTGTTCCCTCAGCGAGAGCAAAGTGACGCGCTGCCTAAAGCTGCCAACAACACAGCTGTTGGCAGGTTGGGGGATCTATTCTTCCTTTACCTTTACCCCCCCCCCCCCCCCCCCCCCCCCCCCCAAGTCTAAGCTGTGTGGAGGACTGCCTCAGTATCAGCCTCTCCTTCATCCCCCAGACAGTAGTGCGAAGCAGGCTCCTAAGAGTGTATTTTAGGTCTATAGGTGCAGAATCTGCTGACTGACTCTCCTGGAGGTATTTTTGTGCGCGCCCTAGATAACAGTTGATGTGTGGATTCAGGCCGTCGACGCGGAACTCTCTGGTCATAAAGCATGAACCAAAGTCTTGCTCACAAACTGCGAGGCTCGGGCTGCTATCTTGTACTGACCAGATTGTCACAGTGACCACCAACACACAAGACACACCAAAATCACACGGCGCTCGGCCAACCACAGCAAGGCACCAACACCACACCAAGGCAAGGTTAAGTGGTAGAGAGAAGAAAACATTCTGCTGGTCACAAACCGTGTCTTTAGAGTGGCCCATTAGGAAGAAATAGGGGGAGCCATGCTTGTCACTTTTCATGCACATGGAGAGACTGGAAGATACCATTCCTATAGAAGGGGAAGTAACAACCTAGACCAAATTATTAGGGTTAGACTGTTGGAAAATGAAAAGAAGTTACACTACAGTTAGTCAAGAGAGAAGAGATTACGAACAGTGTATTCCAAAGAGAAATGAAATATTACAGGAAATACATTAGATCTGACAGAAAAAAATGACAGATGCTTAAGAGAGAAATCTTAGAGAGAAACAAATCGCAAACTCAAACCGCAGGGGACAGTACCGCACATAACCTCTGCTTATTGGTTGGAATTGGTGCTGGATGAGGTCAACTGGCACCAATTTCAGCCAATAGGAAACTGCGGCTGCAATAACTGTCTCACCAAAGGTGGCGCTGTCCCTGCAGTTTGAATTGTTAGGGTGTCGCTCTTTAGCCTCAGCTGTTAATCGAGAGATGGAGTGATATTAATAGGACCACAGAGTGTGCTGGTAGGGTGCAGTAAGAGCAGTGGGGTGTGTGTGTGTGTGTGGGGGGGGGGGGGGCATGTGTCGATACTTACCATACTCCGGGACCTGTCCCGTACCCCTCTTCAAGAGGAGGCGCACACGCCTGCCCCCGGACTTGATGAGCTCTATGGCCCGGGCGTGGGTCATGTCCCGGGTGGTCTCCCCGTTAATCTCGATAATCTGGTCCCCGACCTGACGACGACCAACGGTCAAATAAGAGGAGAGACTTCATCAGTACCAGACGCACATTTGGGAATAGCGGTTGTGTGATGTCTCGCTGCGATCTGATTGGTGCCTCAGGCACAGGTCAGAGGTGAAGGCAGGATGTGAAGCCGGACCTTAAACCTACGGTACCCCTTTCCACTAAAAACCAAAACAGGGTGGGGGGACTGTATGTCCATCTATCTAGCTGTTCACCTAGCGGCCATCTTGGTTCCATCCAAGATGGCCGCTAGGTGAACAGCTAGATAGATGGATAGAGAAATTCACAGAGAATGGGGCGAAGCTGTTAAAAACAGGACATAAGACACAGTACACAAGGCGTCCTGATGCAGTACAACACAACCCAACAGGACAACAATGGAAGAGCGTGAGCGTGAAGCCACAATGGATTCCCGTGGGGACGGCAACGTCGAAATAAACGTCGGAAATAGACGAGCAAATTATGTAAAGCATCCACCGCCAGACTGAGCGGACAGGCCAATTATCTCCTGGCAGGTAGGGAGAGGAGATACGCACAACACATAACAAGTGGCCCATTAATAAGCCCGCATCTTTCTGGAGGACGACAGCCATTAATAAGGGATCAATATGGAAATGTGATTCATGGCGCGATCCGGCGGCGGCGGCGGCGGCGGCGGCGCTAGCCTTGAACGTCGGTTCAAATGAACTTTTGTTTGCAATTTGTCGTTTTCGACGCGTGGCGTTGACGGGACTACAGCGGACAGGGCCCCTCTGGGGGGTCAGGGGGACGGGGCGCGGGGAGGGGCGCACGTCAGTGAATACCAAGCTACGGCCTCCCTACTTCTTCTGCTTCAACGGCTGAAAGGGAAACATCCACGTGTTGTTCACTTTGTTTCAAGCTTTGTTCTCCTCCGGTTGGGTTATCTAGCCAGCCCATCTGTTAACTAGTGTTCTCTAGTTCCCCTTTGTCCACCTTGTCCACCAAAGCAGTGACCCCCTTGTGTATATATCTGTTTGGCGAGAACGCAGGAATCTCTGGCCTTTAAGCAAATATCATAAAGGCCATTATGTGCTTTTTAGCATTTAGTATCTCCTCTGTCCTAGACGCAGTGTCTCCTCTGTCCTAGACGCAGTGTCTCCTCTGTCCTAGACGCAGTATCTCCTCTGTCCTAGACGCAGTATCTCCTCTGTCCTAGACGCAGTATCTCCTCTGTCCTAGACGCAGTGTCTCCTCTGTCCTAGACGCAGTGTCTCCTCTGTCCTAGACGCAGTGTCTCCTCTGTCCTAGACGCAGTGTCTCCTCTGTCCTAGACGCAGTGTCTCCTCTGTCCTAGACGCAGTGTCTCCTCTGTCCAAGACGCAGTGTCTTATGGAGACATCGACACGACACAGCGCTCAAGAGGTTCTCAAAAGTACACGAGGTGGAGGTCAACGGCCCGTGGTTCCTCCGTTCGGTGCCATCACCCCCCCTGGGTCACCTTGGGGGTGGGGGGGGGGTGACCTCACGGTAAGGAGCCGTCGAGTGGAGAAAGAACTCGCCAAACCAATTACTTTAATACAAGGGTCCTGTTGAAGTGGGCCAGGGGGAGTTTGTGGTGAGTGAGTCTCTCTCTCTCTCTCTCTCTCTCTCTCTCTCTCTCTCTCTCTCTCTCTCTCTCTCTCTCTCTCTCTCTCTCTCTCTCTCTCTCTCTCTCTCTCTCTCTCTCTCTCTCTCTCTCTCTCTCTCTCCCTCTCTCTCTCTCTCTCTCTCTCTCTCTCTCTCTCTCTCTCTCTCTCTCTCTCTCTCTCTCTCTCTCTGATGTTGAGACGTCATTACGGCCGGGATGGGAGGAAGGAGGTGGGGGGGGGGGGGGGCTTATTAATTCTCACCTCCTGACAGCAGAGGAGAGCCCTCTCCATCTTCCTGTTTAATACGCCAGGAAGAGGCAGCTGGGGGGGAGCAGGGTGTGAAGTGGAAATTGAGGTCGGCCAAATTCCCCCCCCCCTGTCAGGTGACACCAGGTGACTCTCACACTATTTCACAGATCTCCTTTAATCTTGCAGTCTTCGCTTGGAGGTTTGGGGAATATTAGTTTGAGAAGTGGTGCGTAAGTGTTCTTTCCCTGGGAAGTCAATTCATTCTTTTTGTTGGAACTAGAAGAGGCAAAAAGCAAACGCCAGTCCGTACGGTAACCGATTCAACAGCCCTGACCCCTGACCCCTAGCGCTAAAGGGTTTTGAATTGGATTGCGGTGCGTGAAATCAAACAACAGGCAACCTACCAAGGCATCCATCAAAGTACCGCAGAATGTATGGTGCTGTTTCTGGGAGACCACTGCGTGTGCAGCTTACGCTCTGCAGCAGTGTGGTCGCCGCCCGACCACACCCCAATACAAAACACCCCAAAGAGACAGGGTCTGACTGACGCCAGAAACCCCGACTGCTCCTCTTCGAACATCCCGTGTAAAGTCGAGCCCAAACATTTCATGGGAAGTCGAGTGATTTTGTTTCTGTTCAAGGAGTACAAAATGGGGTTTGAAAAAAGAAGACAGAACTCTTGGTGCAGTAAGGTACATTGCCGTCTTATTGGGAGTGAAAAGTACTTTTTCTGCTAATAGGTTGTGGGGATCATGAACAAGACAGACTGCAGAGAGAAAAGAGAGGGTCCATTGGTCGCTATAGCTTCCCCCGCTCTGATCAGACTCGTTTTGGAGACATTTCCACTTCATCATGAAACGTCCATAAAGCCAGCCTGGGACTTGTGATTGGACCAGATCCTCAGCAGTGGAACGCTGCCAGGGTGTCAGAGGGCGGTTGGGTAGAGGAAGCAGCTTTTAGGGTTTTCCACCCATTACCTGTGACAGGTTGATTACAGATAAGGAACGCACAGCGGAGCAGGGATCTAGGGGGAGGGCTTGTGTTCAGAGAGCCAGGGAGGAAGACAATTCAAGTCCTATGAGATGGTTCAAGATAATCTTACCAGCTAAGGAGAAAACAGACTTGAGAGTTCAAGTGAAGTAGATGTAGATAGACAAAAGGCATTAAAACTCAACTTGAATGCAACATTATTCTTACAATCGTGTACATCTCATGTGCATAACTGATTTGCTTAGTTCTGTAAAAAACAAACACATCTTTCATTTGATAAACAGAACCAAGAGCTTTGCATCCAGGTTGCAAAGGAATCAAAGGGTTGATAAGCCAGAACACTGGGACGGAGTCCAGATCCGTGCCAGTGTTCTGGGACGCAACGACGTGTGTGTGAAGCTAACCGGAGTAGCACAGGGCTGGACCCAAAGCAAAGAGCAGACCCGGGTCTGTTCCCCCCACCCCGCACACACCATTGACAGGAAGTGACATCAGCGGGCGAACGTACCCTCATCCTGCCGTTGCGGATGGCGGGGCCGTCCTCGGCCAGACGCAGGACGAACAGGTCCATCTTGTACTCGCGGCCGCCGCGGATGCTGAAGCCGAAGCCCTTGGCGCTCTTCTCCAGCTCCACCGTGAAGTAGTCAAAGTGGGGGGGGGGCTGGGGACACAGCACACCGGCCAATCAGGGGAGGGGGGACGGACTTGAGACCTTTCAGTGTTTCACTGATAACAGGTGGATGTGGACTTAAGATGCGAGTCCCGATCCCCCCCCCCCGAACATCCCACCTCATACCAGCCTCTGCCCCCCCGAACGGACGATAAACTCCCAGTCCTTCTTCCAGCGGAGGAATCCCCACGCTGGCTTTATGTTAGGCTAGGCGTGTGCGGTGTCACGGCTGGATTGAGTTATGTGTCGTCATTTTATGCGTCTCGTTTTTAAGCTGATTGTACTGGAGAACATTATTACTTTTCAATTGAATTGACTTGACAGTACTGTAAAGTCTGTACCTTATAACTTTATTTGACCTCCAAGGTCATAGTTCAGACCTTAACTCACTGCCTCTCCATGAAAACACAGGTTCCTGGACGCTGAGAGACCCTGGTATTCTACTTTGGGGCCCTACCCTGGTATGTTAGGATTTATAAAATACACTTTAATACATCTATTCATTTGACCCATATGGGATTAAGAGTGGATCTCATTTTACCACATTCTTCTGCCCTAGTGGGCCTGTGATCCTGTTCCCCTCCCCCTAGTACCTCACTCTCAGCCCACTGGTTCCTCCCCCTAGTACCTCACTCTCAGCACACTGGTTCCTCCCCCTAGTACCTCACTCTCAGCACACTGGTTCCTCCCCCTAGTACCTCACTCTCAGCACACTGGTTCCTCCCCCTAGTACCTCACTCTCAGCACACTGGTTCCTCCCCCTAGTACCTCACTCTCAGCACACTGGTTCCTCCCCCTAGTACCTCACTCTCACCACACTGGTTCCTCCCCCTAGTACCTCACTCTCACCACACTGGTTCCTCCCCCTAGTACCTCACTCTCAGCACACTGGTTCCTCCCCCTAGTACCTCACTCTCACCACACTGGTTCCTCCCCCTAGTACCTCACTCTCACCACACTGGTCCTCGTTCAGACTCCGACTTAACTCAAGTGGAATTCGGACTTGATTCTGCACTTCTGTAATTTGGCACATGATGTGATATAATTTGTGATCGACCCTGGGTATTCGCAGAGCAAATCGTGTGTGTGTGGCGTATGATGAGATGTGAAAAGGTTAAAGGTTAAGGCCAGGTTAAAGGTTGAGTCCATCCGGATGACTTGATTTGATGTAAACTCACACAGTGCGTATACACAGGTGAATAACAGCACTGGGAGGAAATCAGCCTTGATGGGAACAGACCAGTATCTTTATCTCACGCTGTCTTTAAGCCAAAACACATCATCCTCACCTGAACGGCTGGCATGCGGTATTCTGGGATGGCAAATTGCCTGGCAGCATCGGCGGTGGCGAAGTGCCTGTAGTCCATGAGGGGCGGGTGTCTGTAGTCCAGGACGGGGGGCTGGCGGTAGTCCAGGACGGGGGGCTGGCGGTAGTCCAGGACAGGGGGCTGTCTGTAGTCCACGGGGGGCTGGCGGTAGTCCGGGACGGGGGGCTGTCTGTAGTCCGGGACGGGGGGCTGACGGTAGTCCGTGTAGGGGGGCTGTCTGATGTCCGGCTTCACGTCCTGCCGTGCCTTCACCTCTGACCTGTAACTGAGGCACCAATCAGATCGCAGCGAGACATGACAGGACGTGAGAGACAGTGTGGGCTCAGGGTCGGTTCACCACGGAGGGAGGGGGGGTGGGGGGGGGGGGGGGGGGGGGGTTGTTGTCGGACCGACAGACCTCAAACCGACCCTGGGAAAGCCAGGGAAAAAGGAAAGCCAGACCCATTAAAAGGTTTGCCGTCACTTTAAATGTTCATCTCTTTATTCCAGGAATAGGCTCGCTACGAAAGAAAAAAGAATGAAAATGGGGAGAGAGAAGGAGGAAGGAAAGCTCTCTGCAACCTCTCATGTAGATGTTGGTAAAATATTTAAAATACGTGGAAGCAGAAGCAATTTAGGTGAATAATTCAGAGGTCCATAAAAGGTAAGCAATGTTGTACGACAAACTGGGAATGTGTGTGTAGGTGGGTGTGGGTGTGTGTGTGTGGGTCGGTGAGGGTGTGTGGGTGTGTGTGTGTGTGGGTGGGTAAGGGTGTGTCTGTTTCTGTGTGTGTGTGTTTGTGGGGATGGGAGGATGAGGGTGCGAAAGAAGAGAGAGAGAAAGCTAAATGGCATGAGGGTACAGCCACAACGCAAACATGGACGTGTGAAAGAAAGAGCAAGGAAAAGCGTAAGGCAATAAAACATGCAGAAGGATGAATGTTACAATACATACAATACACAACATACATTACACATACAACACACATACAATACAACACATACATTACACATACAACGCTGAGGGAAACAACCAGAAACAAAGAGAGGAAGAAAACGAGGGAGGGATGGGATTAGAGGACATAGTGGTGTCTCAGCTTAACCTTAGCACGCGCACACACACACACACACACACACACACACACACACACACACACACACACACACACACACACACACACACACACACACACACACACACACACACACACACGTCCATGCCTCTAGTGACTTGCACCCCCACCTGTTCTCGTGGCCGTAGTTCTGGGGGGCCGGGGCTGCTGGTCCGCTGGCAGGGCTGTGGTGGGCCAGGGGCCGGACCGGGGGCCCGTCCGGCCCCCCGGGGCTGCAGGACTGGACCGGCCCCAGGCCGGGCTGCGAGGCGGCGGGAGGCTGGGTCTGGGGGCTCTTCTGCTGGGTCAGGGGACTCTGGGGGTCCCCACCCTGAGCCGCCGGGGGGGGAGTGGATTCTGGGAGGACGAGAGGTTCAAGGGGAACAAGGTTGGATTTCTGTTTTTATTTTATGAGACACACACACACACACACACACACACACACACACACACACACACACACACACACACACACACACACAAACGGGTTAGGGGGTTTTACTTCCAAAGTTTGTGGGTTCGAACCCCAAAGTCTGCGGTCTAACGTGGGCATCCTTCTGCAAGACTCCCTAACCCTACCTGCTCATTTGTTACCTGAAATACAATTGTGTGTGTGTGTGTGTGTGTGAGTGTGTGTGTGTGTGTCTCCCTGTAGACAAATTCAACCCCTTTATGGAACAATGCCACAAAGTGTCTGCTGGGCAGAATCTTTCTTTTAATACCAGCCTTTTCAAAGTTGACGGTCTTAGCACTTATTTTAATTTTAATCTTCTACCCTTTAATGGTCTAACTTTATCCTCTTATTTTACTGACCTTATTTTATGAACGCGTTGTTGTGTATTTTAAACAGTTTTCATCCCTAAAGCACTTTTGTGCGATTTGCTTGACAAGCGCTATACAAATAAAGTGTATTATTACATCTGTCCTATTCCTCGTAGCCACACAAAATCTGGACCAATCAGGTGCCCCGGGGTGCCCAGGAAGCCCCGCCCCTCACCTTCCTGGGGGACGATGGTGAGCGTGACGCTCAGGCCCGCGTCCTTGATGAGCTTGACGATGTCGGCGTGGGGCGTGTCCACGATGGAGCGGGCGTTCACCGCCAGGATGCGGTCGCCCACCTTCAGCGTGCCGCAGCGGTCCGCCGGGCTGCCCTCGATGATGCGGCCGATCTTATGAGGCACACCTGGGGGGTCAACCACACCTGGGGGGTCAACCACAGCTGGGGGGTCAACGCCGACGTTAAACACAGCTGGGGGGTCAACCACACCTGGGGGGTCAACCACAGCTGGGGGGTCAAGGCCGACGTTAAACACACCTGGGGGGTCAACCACACCTGGGGGGTAAAACACACTTGGGGGGTAAAACACACCTGGGGGGTCAATGCCTCGGTTTAACACACCTGGGGGGTCAACGCCTTGGTTTAACACACCTGGGGGGTCAACACCCCCCAACACCAAACATCTGAGCTGGAACGCTTGTCAAGAACACATCCACGAGTCAATCAATACAGAAATGTTTTCTCTATAAACCTTTTATTCCCCCCCGCTAACCGTGGGAAAATATACCTGTCGTCTGGAAAGTACGAACGAATGACCTCTCAACAGGAATCCTACTTTTCTGTTAATTATAAATGTACGGCATTTAGCAGACGCTTTCATCCAACGCGACATCATTCATCCACACACCGACGGCGGAGTCAGCCACGCGAGGCGACAGCCACGCGAGGCGACAGCCAGCTCGTCGGGAGCAGGTAGGGTGAGGCGTCTCGCTCAGGGACACCTCGACACTCAGCTAGGAGGAGCAGGTAGGGTGAGGCGTCTCGCTCAGGGACACCTCGACACTCAGCTAGGAGGAGCAGGTAGGTTGAGGCGTCTCGCTCAGGGACACCTCAACACTCAGCTAGGAGGAGCAGGTAGGGTGAGGCGTCTCGCTCAGGGACACCTCGACACTCAGCTAGGAGGATCAAACCAGCAACCTTCCGGTTACAAGTCAACCCGCTCTACCTCCTGAGCTAAGCACTTTAGACTCCTGCAATATACTAGCCTGGAGCTCATCCCGATCACGTGACCTCACATCCTGTTCCGCTACACGGATCAGTCGGCTCCTCTAGCCGCCCACATCAATTTCCTGAAGTTACAATGTAACCAACCAATCAGGGACTGCGTCGTAGTTGATGACGTAAATACAGGCTGTAATGGCGTCTCCCGAAGCAACGTGTCGCTAACATTAGCAGAGTAAACTCAGCCGTAAGGGCAGAAATAGACTCAATAACAACTATTAAACAAGACCACGAGTCAGTGGAGTTTCTCTGCGCAAAATATGATTTCCGATCGCTTTGGATAAAAGTGTCTGCGAACGGATTAAATCCTAAATGGTAAAAATAAACTATGGACAGACCTCACCAAAAGATTGGAAGCAGACACCAAATAATGACTTCTTCACTCTACAGCACACCGTTACTCTCACTCTCTTACACAAGCAGGACATTTTATTCCACTCTTTGTTTCCGTGCACAAGAGAAGCCGTGCACGGCTGGCAGCCAGTGGGATCTGGCCATTCAGAACTGGGATAAAGGGAGCCATTGTTACTAGAGCAGGTGTTACATTTTTCATCATCCCCCTTCTTGACCTTCTCTGCCAGCTTGTCTGATACCAGCCACCAAGCTAGTTAGGTACCTGCACTTATCTTAAATCTACAGCACTGTACCTGCACTTATCTTAAATATATAGCTAGGTACCTGCACTTATCTTAAATATATAGCTGGGTGCCTGCCCTTATCTTAAATCTATAGCTGGGTGCCTGCACTTATCTTAAATCTATAGCTGGGTGCCTGCCCTTATCTTAAATCTATAGCTGGGTGCCTGCCCTTATCTTAAATCTATAGCTGGGTGCCTGCCCTTATCTTAAATCTATAGCTGGGTGCCTGCCCTTATCTTAAATCTATAGCTGGGTGCCTGCCCTTATCTTAAATCTATAGCTGGGTGCCTGCCCTTATCTTAAATCTATAGCTGGGTGCCTGCCCTTATCTTAAATCTATAGCTGGGTGCCTGCCCTTATCTTAAATCTATAGCTGGGTGCCTGCACTTATCTTAAATCTATAGCTGGGTGCCTGCCCTTATCTTAAATCTATAGCTGGGTGCCTGCCCTTATCTTAAATCTATAGCTGGGTGCCTGCCCTTATCTTAAATCTATAGCTGGGTGCCTGCCCTTATCTTAAATCTATAGCTGGGTGCCTGCCCTTATCTTAAATCTATAGCTGGGTGCCTGCCCTTATCTTAAATCTATAGCTGGGTGCCTGCCCTTATCTTAAATCTATAGCTGGGTGCCTGCCCTTATCTTAAATCGGAGGGAGTAAGGGAGGCGTGGAACTCACTGACGGCGACGGGCGCCTCGGGCCGGTTGAGCGAGCTGATGATCACGAATCCGAAGCCCTCGCTCTCCTTGCGGTTGATCGCCACGTCGCTGGGCAGCGTGTTGGCGGGGGCCGTCTCCTCCGAGGTGACGGAGGCCGTCCCGGCGCCGTGGGGCGGGGAGCCGTGCAGCGTGGACGCCGAGGTGGGGCTGCGGCCTGCGCTGTCAGGACCGGACTCGCCTGCAGAGGGCGGTAGAGAGCTGAGCACTCGGTATAGAGACACACACAGTGAAGCAGTGGCTCCGTACAACAAGTCTGAATAATTCATTGCATGTATATAGTGTTTGTTTTGCAAGGCACTCTAAGCCTTTTACATAGTGAGTGTGTGTGTGTGTGTGTGTGTGTGTGTGTTTGTGCATATGTGTGTGTGTGTGTGTGTGTGTTTGTGCATATGTGTGTGTGTGTGTGTGTGTGTGTGTGTGTGTACCACAGTGGAGAGATGAGGAGTGAAACTATCCAATTAGAGGCCGGGGTCTGATTAGGGGGCCAGGTTGGGAGGTTAGCCCCCTTACTCTTGTGACGAGTGTCATGGGATCTGTCATGACCCCAGGGCGTCAGGACCGGGCTTAACGTGTGACCTAACCCTAACCCATCTGAAAGACCAGAGAGGCCCGGGGGAAACGTGTCTGTGATGAGGAGCTCAGCCTTCAGACGCGGCCGTAACGACACACGCCTTCACGTCTCAAGGCCTTGCTGACGCTACTTCTCCGTGTCGAGAGGCGTCGGCGTATGACTGCATTTCGAAGGTCGTGCAAAAGGCGTCAATCAATTGACCAAACTGTAATTTTGTGGGCGTGGGGCGCTGAGGGCGCGGGGGCTGGCACTCCCTCCCTGGGGGGGGGGGGGGGAGGGGGGGGACACGTGTGATGCGCGCGGAATGACCGCAGCCCTCAGCGTGCGTCTGCGCGGTAACCATGGTAACCGTGCTAACCCGATCCCACGCGCTCGGCAAACAGACAATGCCGCTGATCCTTTCCTGGCTCCGTGTTGCGAGGTCGCGGGACGACGCGGACGAGCCTGCGGGTTGCGTGGCACTCGTGCGTGACGACGTGGCTGCTTCAAGCGGCCTCAAGGCCCACGCTGTCACGTGGGAGCCTGTTGTGCAGTGTGCAATCAGTGTGCACAGGTTAAACCAGCCCGGAGAGCTGCTGTGTGTGTGTGTGTGCGTGTGAAACCTGTTGTGTGTGTGAGAGCATATTAAGAGTGTTGCAGCTATTTGAGAATACCGTGAAAGCGCATCCTTTCCTGATAAAATAAGATCAAAAATGATTTGCAGATGAAGATCTACATGGTAACCTGTGGATGTGATACATGGCTAACCCTGTGGGGAGGAGGAGGTTGTGGGAGGAGGAGGGAGGAGGAGGAGGAGGAGGAGGAGGAGAGGAGGAGGAGGAGGAGGAGAGGAGGAATAAATAGGAGGACGGAGGAGGGAGAAAAAGGGAAAAAGATAGGAAAAATGAGAGGAGGAGGAGAGAGAAGGCAGGAGGAGAGAGAAGAGGAGGAGGAGGAGGAGGAGGAGGAGGAGGAGAAAGAGGGAGAGGAGAAGGGACAAATGGGAAGTGGATAGAGCAGAGAGAAGAGAGTAGGGGATGGGGAGGAAGAGGGAGGAGGAGGATGGAAGGAGGAGCCAGGAGGAGGAGGAGGAGGGGGGAGAGGAGACCAGGGAGCCGAGAGATTAGGGAGGATGGAGAGAGAGAGGAGAGTGGAGAGAGACTGAAAGGAGGAGGATGAAGAAGAGGAGGAGGAGGAGGAACAGGAGAATGAAGAGAAGGAGGAGGAAGAGGAGGAGGAGGGGAGAAGGGGACAATGGGAAGTGGACGGCTAGAAAGAGGAGAAGACTGAGTAGGGGGATGAAGAGGAGCAGAAGGAGGAGGATGGCTTAAGGAGGAGCCAGGGGAGGTTGGTGTGTCTCGCCGTGGCGGAGGGAGTCAGCTAATTAGAAGAGACGCGAAAGCCGCCGATGAGGCCAGATGTGAGACAGACACTAGCCAGCATGAGGAGAGAGAGAGAGAGAGAGAGAGAGAGAGAGAGAGAGAGAGAGAGAGAGAGAGAGAGAGGAGGGGGAGGGGAGAGAGAGAGAGAGAGAGAGAGAGGGGGAGGGAGAGAGAGAGAGAGAGAGAGAGAGAGAGAGAGAGAGAGAGAGAGACAGAGAGAGAGAGAGGGGGAGGGGGAGGGGAGGGAGAGAGAGAGGGAGAAGGAGAGAGAGTTGATTGTGAAGTGTGTGTGTGTGTGTGTGTGTGTGTATGCATACATGACTGCAGGGAGGTAATGACATTGTGAATAGAGATACAAGGGCAAAAGTGTGTGTGTGGGTAGTGCAATCAATGATGTGTGTGTGTGTGTGTGTGTGTGTGTGTGTGTGTGTGTGTGTGTGTGTGTGTGTGTGGGTAGGTGCAATCAATGATGTGTGTGTGTGTGTGTGTGTGTGTGTGTGTGTGTGTGTGTGTGAGTGGTGCCTGCGCCAAGCAGGAAAGCTTTAATATAATTACTCAGAAAGATTAGTGCATCTGTGTCTCCCAACAGATGAATTCTCGTCCGAGGAATCACTGAAGGACACTCAGATCGTCCAGAGACAAAGACGGTGACCATGAGCAAACAAAGAAATAAACACCAAATGGTCAAAGTGGCGTACCTGACCTATTAGCTTCAAGAAGATGTAAAAAAAAAGCACATTCATAATGTCGTAATATGTTTAAAAAGATTAGTCGCTCAGCCAAGCACTCCTTTACCCGTGTTGAACTGAATATTTTGGTATCCTCGATTTGAATAAAGGAAAGGTTGGACTGAAAGAGCCTGAAGGAGACAAAGTCGTGACTCAACAGAACAAGGAGTCCAGCTAAGGGCTCCCCACTCCCAGCAAACAAGCTCAATGGAACGGGGCCACTGCCTAATTAACTAAGCATTCAGAACCAAAAGCTAAAGCCGCTCAGGTCCATTCTGACCGGAGGACCGAGGTTAACTGACCCGTAAAGCTATAGGCTGTTAGAAAACCAGGTGGCACAAGGGAAACCATTCATAACATCCCCCACCATGTTCTCACACGCACGCACGCACGCACGCACGCACGCACAGATCATAGGTCAGCTGTTCATGTCTATATATAGTAGAGAGAGCGAGAGAGAGAGCGAGAGCGAGACAGCGAGAGAGAGCGAGACAGCGAGAGAGAGCGAGACAGCGAGAGAGAGCGAGACAGCGAGCGAGAGCGAGAGCGAAAAAGAACAGACAGAAAGATGAATAGAGAGCTGGGTAGAGTCTGGGTGGTAGGCGGTCTCACCTGAGCCCTGCAGCCTCCGGCGGACCACCAGGCTGACCTGGCCGTTGCGCGCGGCGGCGTGCATCAGGTCGATGACGTAGCGGTGAGGCTTGCCCACCACGGGGACCCCGTCCACCAGCAGCAGCTCGTCGCCCGGCCGCAGCCGGCCGTCCCGGTCGGCGGGGCTGTTCTCGATGATGGCGCCGATCAGGATCTGGGGGTTTGAGAGGCTGGTTAGCAGCACGCGGCGTTGATGGATAGATAACGACGTGCGGTGGGTTGTGTTCGTCAGTCTGCGACTCTGACACCGGGTTACTAGCGCCGTGAGCCTGGCTCTGGGAGTGTGTGTGTGTGTGTGTGTGTGTGTGTGTGTGTGTGTGTGTTAGAATGTGTTTTGTTGTTACGTTTTGTGCGCACGCAGGGAAACGATGAAGACCAACCGTCACTCTCTCAGAGGGGTCAGAGGTTAGGTGCGTGTTTTAAATGTGTGTGTGTGTGTTTGTGTGTCAGGTCTGTGTGTAAGGTCTGCGTGAGGTGTGTGTGTTAGCATGTTAAGTGTGTGTGTGTGTGTGTGTTAGGTGTGTGTGTGTGTCTGTGTGTGTGTGTTAGGTGTGTGTGTGCGTGTTAGCTGTGTGTGTATGTATGTTAAGTGTGTGTGTATTAGATGTGTGTGTGTCAGCTGTGTGTATGTACATTAAGTGTGTGTGTTTTAGATGTGTGTGTGTATGTATTAGATGTGTGTGTATTAGAGGTGTGTGTATTAGATGTGTGTGTGTATTAGAGGTGTGTGTGTATTAGAGGTGTGTGTATTAGAGGTGTGTGTATTAGAGGTGTGTGTGTATTAGATGTGTGTGTGTATTAGAGGTGTGTGTATTAGAGGTGTGTGTGTATTAGAGGTGTGTGTATTAGAGGTGTGTGTGTATTAGAGGTGTGTGTGTATGTATTAGATGTGTGTGTATTAGAGGTGTGTGTATTAGATGTGTGTGTGTATTAGAGGTGTGTGTGTATTAGAGGTGTGTGTATTAGATGTGTGTGTGTATTAGAGGTGTGTGTATTAGAGGTGTGTGTATTAGATGTGTGTGTGTATTAGATGTGTGTGTGTATTAGAGGTGTGTGTATTAGAGGTGTGTGTGTATTAGATGTGTGTGTGTATTAGAGGTGTGTGTATTAGAGGTGTGTGTATTAGATGTGTGTGTGTATTAGAGGTGTGTGTGTATTAGAGGTGTGTGTATTAGATGTGTGTGTGTATTAGATGTGTGTGTATTAGAGGTGTGTGTATTAGATGTGTGTGTGTATTAGATGTGTGTGTGTATTAGAGGTGTGTGTGTATTAGATGTGTGTGTGTATTAGATGTGTGTGTGTATTAGATGTGTGTGTGTATTAGAGGTGTGTGTATTAGAGGTGTGTGTATTAGAGGTGTGTGTGTATTAGATGTGTGTGTGTATTAGAGGTGTGTGTATTAGAGGTGTGTGTATTAGATGTGTGTGTGTATTAGATGTGTGTGTGTATTAGAGGTGTGTGTATTAGATGTGTGTGTGTATTAGAGGTGTGTGTATTAGAGGTGTGTGTATTAGATGTGTGTGTGTATTAGAGGTGTGTGTATTAGATGTGTGTGTGTATTAGAGGTGTGTGTATTAGATGTGTGTGTGTATTAGATGTGTGTGTATTAGAGGTGTGTGTATTAGAGGTGTGTGTGTATTAGAGGTGTGTGTATTAGAGGTGTGTGTGTGGGGTTAGAAAGGAAAGGGGATGACGGGGTTCCACGCCCATCGCCATACGAGCCTTCTCACGTGTGGCAGGACTCACAGGCTGGCCAGCCTCATCCCCCCCCAGGACCCGGAACCCGAAGCCAGAGGCCTCCCTGCGGAGAAGCACCTCCATGTCCTGGTACTCCACTGCTGGCACACACACACACTGCAGGGTTAGGGGGCTCACACACTCCCAAAGGTTCTTGGTTCAAATCCCCAGTGTCCAGTCTACCTGTAGGCCTCCTAGAGCAGGATGGCCCTGACTCCTACCTGCTCCTCCTCCATCCTCCTCATACTCCTCATCCTCCTCATCCTCCTCATCCTCCTCCTCCTCATCATCCTCCTCCTCATCATCCTCCTCCTCCTCATCATCCTCCTCATCCTCCTCCTCCTCATCATCCTCCTCATCCTCCTCCTCCTCATCATCCTCATCATGTACCTGAATTCCCTTTGAACGACTCAATGGAAATGTCCATCATACAACATATTTATCATCATACAACACAACATACAACATATTTATCATCATACAACACAACATGCAACACAACATGCTCGCGGTCCAAAGTGTGTCCTCAACAGTCAGTAAAGCAGCATTTACTTCTCGACGGTGTCTCTCCTACTGCGTGTATAGATGGTGTATTTTGAGAATATTACTTTAAATTGATCATCTGTGTTTCCTTTCAGTTAGTATGACTGTCCTGCACTTCTACTAACAAAGTTCCTAGTATCTCATTGTACATATAAGTGTGTGTAAACAAGGAAAACACTACAACAAAACCAGAGATACCATTAGGTTCATGCAGTAGATGCTTGGCGTTGAATCAGAGTTTATTTACACCATATTCAATGTGGTTCTAGAAACCAGTACACGGTTTAATTTACCTGAGGAGTCCACTGGAAAACTGGTCCGGGGGGGTCTGGGTTCTAAGCACAAACAAACAAGAAACACAATGAATACAAACAACAACACAACTGTTCATATTAAAAACGTTAACACTATGCGGACTTATAAACTGGTTTCCTCTTGTTTGTTTGGTGGAACCGTGTCAGATCGTACTCCAAAGACACGCAGGCACCCAGAGAGAGAGCCACCAGACCCTACACCGGCCCCTGCTAGAGAGCCCCTCCTCGTTTCAAACATCATCCATTACAGACAGAACCGCCCCCCCCCCCCCCCCCCCCTCCATACACACACGTCTTTATCTACAACATGATTGGACGATGCCAATCGCTGGTGTCGATCAGTGGGGCACAACAAGCGATAAACTCGGTGGAAACGAACCGAAACCCACTCGATGACGGATGGCTTCAATCTGTCGGACTGTTCTAATCCCACCTCCACAGGGTTTCTGTTTCTTACCCCCCCAAGGGGGTACCTTGGAACGGTTCAATCATGCACACATAAACACAGACACACACACACACAAGCACAGAGACACACAGAGACACACACACAAGCACAGACACACACAAGCACAGAGACACACAGAGACACACACACACACACAAACACAGAGACACACACACTAACACAGAGACACACACACTAACACACTGCGTCCACATTAGACATCCTGATGCTCCATTTAGATCTTTTTTTCGTTGCTCTTTTTCCTCCATGTTGCGGTCGCCTGGCAACCAATCAGATAAGCATCATCTGTAAAAAAAGAAATCATATTCGAGAAATACTCCAACTTCCATGTGGCGTAGCGCTGCTTCCACTGCTCAGACAGCAACCTGATGGGGCCACAATATGGCCGCCCGCCTTGGCCTCCTTGGCTTTGTTTTCTCCAATCAATCAATCAATCAATCAATCAATCAATCAATCAATCAATCAATCAGGATCTTTCAATCCCCTCGCCAGACACCGCCTCTGCTTTCTGGGTCGGGTCTCCAGGACGCTTACTGGTACTTACTGGTACTGGTACTTACTGGTACACTGTGGACATTGGGGGATCAAACCCAGTACCCTTCGACAGGGAGTCCAACCCCAACACTGTGGAGGAACAGCCTACACACGGCACTTCTTCAACCATCCCTGATACAGCCTCCCACCGCTGTCAATCACAGAAAGACTCCAAGAACTGAACCACTTCCAGAAACCACTCAGGGTTCTGAACCAAAGTCCTGACATCCTGATTCAATCTTCATAACTCTGCCATCAAAACCAGGCGCACTTCAGCACCCATCTTCACGCTGAAATGTGTTGGTGAAAAACGGGTGCACTGTGGACGGTTCAACGCCCACGTCTTGTGCCGTCTCCAACAAACAAATCATGCGTCACAAAGCCTACCTTGTTATATTTAAAGTGTTCATTTTACAGGCACCCCTCTCTCCCCTCCTGATGGGTGCTGGCAGCAGACCAACATCCAGAACTAGGATCCTCACACCAGCAACTGAAGCCAAGCAGAGGGGGTGTGTGTGCCGGTGTGTGTGTGTGTGTGCATGTGTCGGTGTGCGTGTGTGTGTGCATGTGTCGGTGTGCGTGTGTAGGTGTGCGTGTGCATGTGCGTGTGTGTGCGTGTGTGTGTGCGTGTGTGTGCATGTGTGTGTGTGCGTGTGTCGGTGTGTGTGTGTGTGTGTGTGCATGTGCGTGTGTGTGCGTGTGTGTGTGCGTGTGTGTGCATGTGTGTGTGTGCGTGTGTCGGTGTGTGTGTGCGTGTGTGTGCGTGTGCTGGTGTGTGTGTGTGTGTGTGTGGGTGTGTCGGTGTGTGTGTGTGTCGGTGTGTGTGTGCGTGCGTGTGTGTGTGTGCCGGTGTGTGTGTGTGTGTGTGTGTGTGTGTGTGTGTGTGTGTGTGTGTGTGTGCGTCCCCCTTGGGGAAGGACTTGTTAGAACCTGGTCAGAATACATTACATATGTGATACAGGGCAGAACAGCTCCCAGCGCCAGATAGCGCCACTCGTGGAGATCAATGAGAAACCCTGGGAGTTGTAGTTTTTTATGATGGTTTGTTAGACACCCTGAGGGTTGTATTTATTTTTGTCTGAAGCAGGTTTATTGGATACCATGGGAGTTGTAGATTTTTTGGTATTAGATATCTAGGGGTTGCCGTTTTTGTTGGAGAAGGTATATTAGATAACCTGAGAGTTGCAGAATGTGTCTAAGTATGTGTGTTAGTGTGACTGGTTCTGTTAGTATTTGTGTGTGTGTGTGTGTGTGTGTATCTGTGTGTATATGTATGTATGTATGCATCAAAAATGTGTCAAATAGATACATCACTATTTATCCAACTACGCCTGCGCCTTCGTGTCCATCGTACTCTGCATGCGAACATCATCACAACAGCACACCAGGGGTTAAACACAAGGGAAGTACTTACGCCTACTCTCATAGAGCGCCCTGGGCGACTCATAAATGTCATAGAGCTCGGTGGGGCCCGGCGCGGGGCCCTCAGGGGCCGAGTCCGGGGCTCTGAGCTGGGTCTGCTGGATGAGGGTCTGGTGGAGGTAGGGGGGGAAGGGGGGAGCAGACAGGCCGATCTGAGCCGGGCTGGCCTGGCCCTGCTGCAGCTCCCACTGGTCCAGCATCTGTAAAGCACAGCGGTCAGCCATGTCCTCCCCCCCCCCCCCCCCCCCCCCCCCCGCTGGTAGTGCCCACCGCTTTGACCTTTCAACTTAGCGGCTAGTGGCCTTGCATGCCCTTCAGCAGCAGAAGCAGGCGCAGGTTTGATGCCACATTGTAGGGTTGGATAAATGAACAAGCTTAGCTTAGCTTAGTGAGAAGGTAGCGCGCCAGACTGTTAGTACTAGTCACAGTAGTACTAGTAATGGTACTAGTAGTAGTAGTCACAGTAGTACTAGTGATGGTACTAGTAGTATTAGTCACAGTAGTACTAGTAATGGTACTAGTAGTAGTACTACTACTAGTAGTATAGTAGTAGTAGTAGTTCTAGTTGTAGTAGTAGTAGTGTAGTATTATAGTAGTAGTAGTATTAGTATTATAGTAGTAGTAGTGCATTAGTAGTATAGTAGTAGTATAGTAGTAGTATAGTAGTAGTAGTAGTAGCAGTAGTAGTAGTAGTAGTAGTAGTAGTAGTAGTAGTAGTACTACTAGTAGCAGAAGTAGTACTAGTAGCAGAAGCAGCCATTTTAGGGGTGAAAGCAACACAGCAAACAAAAAGTTCAATATTGTCGTTCAGCCTCACAGGTCTGAAGTGGGAAAGTCAATGTTTTGTCGGGGCTAACAGTATCTAGGAATCTAGCCGGTCCCCGGCTGCTAGCCACTAGCTTAGCTGCGGGGGCTAGCTTCCATTCTCAGTGTAAAACAAGCTCTGCCATGAAACGCTTAGATCACTGTTTGCGCTCATTTGAAGCAGCATCTGTTTGCATTTTGGTGTGTGTGTGTGTTTGTGTGTCTATTTGTGTGCCACAGATGGTGTGTATATATTATACACACTGTGCCGTGATCGAGAATGAGTCAGAAAGATTGATAGTGTCTTTACATGAATAGAGCTGCCACCTGCACACCGTAGGAGATGACACTCAAAACACAATGTTCAAAACCCAGATTTGACCATTTTCAAATCCCTGCAGTGACGCAGCCTGATCCCGCGAAGCTCTGGCCATATGTTCTGAGCAGAGAGCTAGCCGACGCGACACTGTGTGTGTCACGCACATATTGCTGCGGGCTCATTTGCAAAGGTCGCATCCCAACACGTGCCAAGCGCCCACGTTTTTTGAGTGACATGGCCCGTAACCGACGGCAACCCAACATTTGGAACGGCTCAATGTGTCAGATAGTTTGGCCTCTCCACCGGTCACTGTGTGACACCAGATGGGACGCTCGAGAATAGAGATGTGTGAGAGAGAGAGGGAGAGAGAGAGGGAGAGCGAGAGCGAGAGATTGAGAGAGGGAGAGAGAGCGAGAGATTGAGAGAGGGAGAGAGAGAGAGATTGATAGTCACGGGGTCCGGGGGACACTTGATAAGGAGAGGCGAAGAAGAGGGGGATGTATATAGGAGGAGGAGGAGGAGGAGGAGGAGGAGGAGGAGGAGGACACTGACGACGAAAAGGGAGGTATGTGGAGGAGGAGGAGGAGGCAGAGAAGCTACAGCGAGGACACCTGATAAGGAGGTCGAAGAAGGGAGAAATATTTGGAGGAGTAGGAGCGATGAAGAGTTGAGGAAGAGGATGAGGAGAAAGAGCTCAAAGAAGAGGAGGACGAGAAGGAGGAGGGGGTAAGGAGAAAGAAAAGGATGAAGAGAAGCAGGATATATATATATATATACCATTTATCTTTGAGAGTATGGTTGCCGTGGCGATTAAGCAGTTCCCCCTCGTCTGTCCCTTATTAGTTATGCTTCCCGCCATTTTAAATCTCTGGACTGGCGACTAACGGGCGAATCCAATTAAACTGAGAGTGAACTCGGCCGCTGAATACGTTTTGGCAGTTGGCACGTGTGTGCGTGTGCGTGTGTGCGTGTGAGTGTGTGTGTGTGTGCACGAGCTGTCAGTAACTGTCCTGGTTCCAGCCTTTCTCCGCGAAGCTGGAATTACAATAAATCTCGCTGGAGGATGAAAGGATTTATGAAACAGCAAGAGAGCAGAAGACAACGAACAAATGTGTGTGTTGATGTGCGTGTGTATGTGCACAACTGTGTGTGTGTGCATGGCTGTATATGTGTGTGTCTGTGCTTAAGTGACTGTGTGTGTCTGTATGCGCATATCTGTTCATGTCTTTTTGTGTGTGTGTGTCTATGCGTGCCTTAGTGTAACTGGGTGAGTGTCTGTGTTTGTGTGTCTATGCGTGCCTTAGTGTAACTGGGTGAGTGTCTGTGTTTGTGTCTATGCGTGACTTAGTGTAACTGGGTGAGTGTCTGTGTTTGTGTGTCTATGCGTGCCTTAGTGTAACTGGGTGAGTGTCTGTGTTTGTGTGTCTATGCGTGCCTTAGTGTAACTGGGTGAGTGTCTGTGTTTGTGTCTAATTGTGTCAAGTGTTTGTGAATGTGACCACGTGTATCTGAGTGTGCATGTGTGTCTGTGTGTGTGTTATAGCTTATGTATCTCTGTGAGTGTGTGTGTGTGTGTGTGTGTGTGTGTGTGTGTGTGTGTGTGTGTGTGTGTGTACCACGGTGGTATCTGGTTCTGTTCCGGGAGAAGATGGTTCGGTGCGGAGAGCAACTCTAATACTTCAGAGGATTCACATCTGGGGACAACATCTGTAACCTCAGAACCCCCCCCCCCCCCCCCCGCCCCCACCTCTCTATCCAACATAAATTAACAACATCATCTCAAACACCGAGCGCACAACATGTTTTAGTCTAAAGCATCAAACTCTGAGTGGAAATAGAAATGAAATGAACACCGCGAGATTCTGAAGAAAGGAAATAAGCGCAGTAAAAGTACAGATATTCTACACACTAGTGTACTAACCAACTGTGCTTTCCATCACGCAAAACAGTCTCGCCGATTCAAACCCCAAACGTAATCACCGTTGACGTGACAGAATCGTTGGCAAAAAACGGAGGGCAGGCAGAGGGGAGGTTTGGTGGTTTTTGTAAGCCGTGTCGAACACGCTCGTTAGTAGAAGGAGTTTGATCAACGGGATTCTAATAAAAACCTGCAAGAACTGTCGAATTCTGCCCTGGCCAAGCAGAACACACTGTTAGCAGCCAACGCTAGGTTATTTTGGGTGAGTAAAAAGCAGCAGACGTGCGATCATTATCAGTTTCTGAGCCGTGTTACCTGCTTCGGAGTCTTCCAAGGCGAGCAGTGGCCTGTGACAAGACACAACAACATGGGTGTGACGCTTCTTCTTCTGTATATTTGGCAGCAAAAATGGAAGGAATCAAATAGGAATCCCCACGGTAATTAAACCGAAATTCAGTTGAAAAAGATACATTCGTACACATGCTAGCAAGCTATACAGGAATGAACTGGAGAAGACAAAAAGTCGAAGAGAGGTGAAAAGGAGAGCAGAGCCAGGAGTTACACGGAGGCTTCCATGGCAAGTCGTGTGTGTTTCTGGGTCCCATTGTGTTAACATTGTGTTAACATTGTGTTAACATTGTGTTAACATTGTGTTAACGTAACGCTTGGTCAAGTCACTACACAGACGAAGATATTACAGCTGTTGTTGTTGATTCTAAGCCGAGTTTCAAACTCATTTAGTTATTATTTCAGCCACCAAAACAAGTTGCATCGTTCCTCTACGAAAGGAAAGCAAAAAAACTGAAATCTATTTTGATAATAGACTTAAACATACGTTTTAAATAATGGTTTCCAAATTAAACAGGATAATACGCCCACACAGTGTATTACATTGTTGATTTGTAGTTTAATTGGTATGCCACGCACACACACACACACACACACAGACACACGCACACACGCACGCACGCACGCACACACACACACACACCCAAAAATAGCATTTTCTACCATATTTTTAATAAATTTCGCCATATCGTAAAAATAAGTGACATTTTCATGTGGGTTTTGTGGGGCCAGCATCCGTCCTCACTAGATTCACACACACAGACACAAACACACACACACACACACACAGACACAAACACACACACACACACAAACACACACACACACACGAGTCACACACACAGACACAAACACACACACACACACAAACACACACACACACGTCACACACACAGACACAAACACACACACACACACACACACAAACACACACACACAGACACAAACACACACACACACGAGTCACACACACACACACGAGTCACACACACACACACAAACACACACACACACGTCACACACACAGACACAAACACACACACACACAAACACACACACACAGACACAAACACACACACACAGACACAAACACACACACACACACACACACAGACACAAACACACACACACAGACACAAACACACACACACACACACTTGCTTTGAACTAGCTGCAGCCATTAGAGCCGGTCCCCATTAGGGTGGAAGAACAGAAGTGTGTGAATCTACCGGGGGGGGGGTTCACTGAGCGGGGGGGGGGGGTGTTCACTGAGCGGGGGAGGGGGGGGTTCACTGAGCGGGGGGGGGGGGGTGTTCACTGAGCGGGGGGGGGGGTGTTCACTGAGCGGGGGGGGGGGGGTGTTCACTGAGCGGGGGGGGGGGGGGGGGGGTGGAGGGACTGCTGCTGCTGGGGCGGGGGCACGAGCAATAAAATAAACACAATAGACGGAGGAGTGGGTAAATCGCTACAATGACAAAACTCAGCGAAACACAGACACAAACAGACACACACACGCAGACACACACAATGTGCTTGTGGTGAGTTTTGTGTGCGCCAGCTAAAAGGCAGGTCCCATCCGTCTCTCGCCTTCTCAGTTCCAGCAGACCTTTAAAAAGGGCTGAACGTGCATCAGGGGCCACGCAAATCCTTCACGGCAGGCTGGATTGCGACCCAGTATATCCAGTGTGTGTGTGTATGTGTGTGTGTGTGCGCGCGTGTGTGTGTGCGTGTGTGTGCATGTGTGTGTGTGCGCGCGTGTGTGTGTGCGTGTGTGTGTGTGCGTGTGCAGAGGGGGATTTAATATCAAGAATCTGGAGCGATGTAGCGATCGCGGCGGACTTTAAATCAGGAAAACACACGGCGACTATTTTCCCTGGCAAGTTGTGAGATTGATTTTTTTTTAAACATTCAACCCCCACCACCTTCCCTGCTTCGCCCTCAAGTCACTGCAACACTTCTGTCCCACGGGATCCATTCAGCCGTATGCAAAAGCTGTACTCAAGCTCAGAGCTGACTGGGGAAGGGGAGGGAGGTTCTGTGGGGTCCGTGAGGGCCCGGCGCTGGCCCTTGATTGGTGATACACGGAGTAAATGGAGGGGACTGCTGGGACATGGAGAGCAGAGTCAAAGGAAGTGATGTGTGGCCACCACGTCTTTGTCTGGGTAGATGGAGTCTGCGTTTGTGTAGCTGGAGTCTGCGTTTGTGTAGCTGGAGTCTGCGTTTGTGTAGCTGGAGTCTGCGTTTGTGTAGCTGGAGTCTGCTTTTGTGTAGCTGGAGTCTGCGTTTGTGTAGCTGGGGTCTGCGTTTGTGTAGCTGGAGTCTGCGTTTGTGTAGCTGGGGTCTGCGTTTGTGTAGATGGAGTCTGCGTTTGTGTAGCTGGAGTCTGCGTTTGTGTAGCTGGAGTCTGCGTTTGTGTAGCTGGAGTCTGGGGCGGGGGGAGTCACCCTGCACAGTGTTGGGAGTCATAGAGAGAGAGAGAGAAAGAGAGAGAGAGAGCGCTAGAGAGAGAGAGAGAGAGAGAGAGAGAGAGAGAGAGAGCGCGATGTCCGGGTGCTGTCCATGGTGCTGAAGTCTGAGGCCTAATCACATTTAGTATTTGGTCATTTAGCAGACACTTAAATCCAAAGGGACTTAAACTTAGATACCCCTTAAACAGCAGGTGGAGGGCTGGGGTCTCCAGCCTGCTACAGGGACACTGCAGACACTGGGGTTGGACCCCAAAACCTTTTCGTCTAACCATTAGCCTATACCGCCCCAAGAAACGTTCACCCTGAACCCCATAACAAAGATAAGACCAGAGCACGGTGTGACATCACCTCAGCACAGCTCACCTCTGACTCACTTCTGTGTTGTGTGAGAGCTCACTCAGCTCTGCACCAATGGGTGTACCAATGGGTGTACCTCACCGCTACAGACTCTCTCGCGCTCCAACCAATTAGGGAGCTGTGAACTGGCAAGCTTCTTTTCTCCTCCTACCGTCGGTCTGAGACCGCTTCTCTCTCTGATGCCTGGCCCATTAGCCTGGCAGGTAGCTAGCTTGACTCACTGCAGAGTCACACTGGGGCTAAGTCATGTGACTCACCACAGAGACTTTAGAAACAGGTTGTTTCTCTCTCCGGGCCTCGATGGCTAGGTGAAGGGGAGACGTGACAGGGGGGCTGGTGCACTGTTGGTTTTAGTGGGGGCACTTTCTAATACTGGGTGGGACCATCTCTGTGTGATTTGCTCTGTTCAAATATGATTCTATTTCTTTTTTGGGTTGCGTTTCAAATCCGAACCCCGACTTGCACCGGTGTGCGTTGGGACGGAGAGATTCAAGGCCATGTTGACATCACCGAGCTGTAGGTGGGTCTGATGTGGACACAGGGTTTACTGTAGAGGAGAAGACAATGGACGCAGCTCCAACTCATCCTCTAATATCAGACTTGCCTCAAGGACATGAGGTGTAGACACAGGTAGGACCAAACGATGACCAATAACATAAGCACTCACAACATGGCAACTACCAAAACAGCCAGTTTATTATTTGGTATTTTGAACTGATCGTTCATTTTTCCAATTTCGGACTAGTTTTACTCATGCCCCCCGCATCAGGGAATTAAAATCAACGCACTCCAGCTCCACTCCAGCCTTTCTACAGACCACGGTGGGATCCTTGATTCCACTTGATTATATTCGTTAGAGTGTGGGCAAAAGACAGACAATAGGATATGCAACACAATTGCAGACAAGTGCACACACACACACACACGCACTCAGATGCAAACACGCACACACACACCCCGATACAAACAAACACACACACACACTCAGATACAAACACACACACACACACACACACACACACTCAAAAACATCCATTGACCTGACATACAAAAGCCTGGCTACAAATAAATGCACAGAATGAATTGACAAGCGGCATCACACTTCTACGGTCTGCTCAAATCTCGCACACAGCTAGTTATGTGTCAATATTTGATGCACTACATTATGCCCAAGGCACCATTATAATGGCTTTCATCTCAGGGGCGTGTTGCCCACCGCGAGTACGCCAACAAGAGCTAATAAGTGCGCAACACAATCTATTCGCTCAACTTCCTGCATGGTGTCATGTGACAGCTGGGAGAGGCGGTTCCACAGCACTCTGGGCCGGCCCCATTTAACCTTCTGTTGCTGGGTTCCCACCAACCCTTTACCCAAAAGTCCCTTGGCAGTCTTCCCAGGTCTGATCTGATTGGCTATCGATCTGTATGGGCATCATCAACACACGACCGAGTGGAGAGTCTGAACACGGTGGACACCCTGAGGACATTGGCATCACGCCCAGCATGCCTCACTCCCTCCCGGCCCTCTCCCCCCCCTCTCCCTCTCTTCCTCCCTCTCTCTCTCTACCTCTCTCTACCTCTCTCTCCCTCCCTCTCTCTCTCTCTCTCCTCTCTCCCTCCCTCTCTCTACCTCTCCACCTCTCCCTCTCTCTCCCTCTCTACCTCTCCTCTCTCTCTCTACCTCTCCCTCCCTCTCCCGGCCCTCTCCCCCCCTCTCCCTCTTCCTTCCTCTCTCTCTCTACCTCTCCCTCTCCCTATCTCTCCCTTCCTCCCTCTCTCTCTCTCCCTCACTTTTCCGTTTTCATTCTTCATTCTTTCATTCTTTCTGTGTCATGGACATTCACACGTGCACACCCCTAACGAGTGTGCACGTGGACACTCAGTGCACGGGTCACACTGCTGGAGCTGTCCTTCCCCCAGCCTCACTCTGCAGAACGTCTTAAAAATAAAAACACTGGCAACATTGAATATGGCATTTCATAGATCTAAAACATCTAATGTTGTAATGCACAATTCACTCCAGGGTAAATTGTAGACTGTACATTGTACCAGTGGATTGTACATCATCAATATGCATAATATGTGTTTTTGCCCATATTTTACATTTAATGCATCCTTAGAAATGAAGAAGAAATGAATCCTCTACTGATGGTGATGGAGAAATACAGCAAACATTATCTTCACATTAATAAGAAAAAACACAAATCTTTCCTAATCCTCTCCAGGACATGCCCACCCCACCTGCTTTTCTATATCAGTATCCCAGTATGGAGGACAGAAGCCAGGTGGGAGCATTCACACACGCAGGCATGCCCACAAGCTTCTGAGGAGCTCAGATAAGGGCCAGCCCAGGTCCACTCCAATTAGAGAAAAGGGGGAAAACATTCACAACCGGCAGTTGGGGAGTTGGTGGCCACAAACTATTTCTACCACCGTATCTCCTAGTTTCAGCCAGCAGAGCCCAACGCCAGCTCATTAAAGCCAGCTTCTCGTGGAACTTTGACTGAAAGTACAACTGCCTCTGCAGAAAGAGTTTTCCTTTCCTCGCTTGTCCTGAAACCGTGGGAGAATTACACTTAGAGGAAGTCATAATTTAACAGAGGAAGAATTCAGCTAGAGAACTAAAAACGAAACAATTTGTACAGCTACAAAAACTCATGTTCATCTTCTCATTTGTCATTTTAATGTACGATGGATGTGACACCATTGTATTTTTTCAAAATAACTACTTTCAAAAATAAATTTCAAGGGACTAGATGTAGCATCATAAATACTGTATTGTATACCGCACGTAATGTTTGTCCAAGTGACTGTGCAGCATGTTAAACTAAAACGAGCCTCAGGCTGGGACTGAATAACACATTGGAGGAAGGGAGAGGGAGGGAGAGAGAGGGAGAGAAAGAATCAGAGAGACAGACAGAGAGAGAGAGAGAGCAAGAGATGGAGCAAGAGCGATAGACCGAGATAAAGACAAAGAAAGAGTGAAACAGAAAGAAGAGTGGTCAGCTGGAACGTGAGACATTGTCTGCACGCTAGCTGCAGCTACCTCCAGCTACCCCCAGCCTGCATGTGGTGAAGCAGCCCATAGCGAGCTCCATGTGGCAGACCCAGCGAGCGGTCGTGTGGGCGAGGGGAATGCAGCGCTAGGCCATGCTAAATGGGCTAAATCCGTCTAGCTGGTGGTGGAGGACCACCGGGTGGGAGATTCTGCACAGGACTTATTGAAGGCCTGCGTGCGTGTGTGCGTGCGTGCGTGCGTGCGTGGGGGTAATGCTGCTGGGATGCAGGCTGGTAATGGTGGAAGAGCTGGACGCTAATGAGCCCACACAGGTCTTCACACACACGCACACGCACACGCACACGCACACATACGCATACGCACGATTTGCACAATCTACAACTGTGGCCGGATGCAACTGGACACACACACACAAACTAGTATACACACACAGTATACACACATACACACACATATATACACACTATAGTCCTATTTAAAGGAGTGTGTGAGTATCAGCCCTTTATCAAGGCAGGGTGGAGGTGTTATCATGGGTGGAGTCCTACGCTGTAGTCTTTGTTTAGTTGGCTTTCTATCCACCTTCAGGTCTGCTTTCATCTTCCCTCCTCTCTCTCTATTGGTCCGTCTCTACAGCGGAGGGCAATCTAAAAGACAAGTCTGTGGGTAGTTATGGAGAGAGAGAGATGTATGCACGTATGTTTGTGCGTGTATGTATGTATGTATGTATGTATGTATGTATGTATGTATGTATGTATGTGTGTGTGTGTGTGTGTGTGTGTATGTGAATGTATATGGATGTTCATGTGTGTGTGTTTGTCTATGCGTTCATGTGTGTCCAGCTGCCCCTAGCTGCTGGTGGTGTATTCTGTCTGCAGACCTGCTCTGCCTTGCTGATCATCTCTGATCCGGGTCGTCATGGCAACACCGCCATAAAGAATGGTAGCGGCACCACTGAGTTCCATGAGCGCAGTGTGTGTGTGTGTGTGTGTGTGTGTGTGTGTGAGGTTTTTGTGTTGTGTGATTGCGTGTATTGTGTTAGTGTGTGCTGTGTGAGTGTGTATGTGTGTGTGTGTGTGTGTGTGCTGTGTGAGTGTGTGTGTGTCAGTGTGGTTTTTGTGTTGTGTGTGTGTGTTAGTGTGTTGTGTTGTATGTGCTGTGTGCGTATGTTCGTCTCTCTCTTGGTCCAGCATGGCCAGCAGATGGCTCTGTCTGAGAGGAGATGCCAAGAATGTCTCAGACACACACATTAACACACACACACGCACACACATAAATATACACGGCTGGCACTGAGCCCTGTGGTCATTTCATGCATGTGCACGTGTATGTGCACGTGTGTGTGCGCGTGTGTGTGCGCATGTGTGTGCGCGTGTATGTGCACGTGTGTGTGCGCGTGTATGTGTACGTGTGTGTGAGATTGCCATTTTTTGCATAGCGAGCATATAGGAGTACTATGACATCCACGCAGTTACATAAACAGATGTGATGATATTATTAATGAGATTACAAGGAAATCACTTCATAATTATCATTCTGATCATGGGTTAATCGTTCAGTCATTTATTATCAAGCAAAAATACAAAACTTTGAAGTTTTGTAAGTTTTTTTTTCACTTCAATCCTCGATGGCGAGCCGTAGATCACCTCACCACTCATTAGTGACGACATCTTTCGTTAGACATTCCTTGTTTTCAAAGAGCCGTTTGGCTCCGTGGGGGGCCCAAACCCAGCATCTTCAGCGGAGCCCCACGGTTAGCCTCTAAACAGAGAGTCAAGCGCTCTCCAAGAGCTGGTTCACACATCTGACCACACACACACTGTGCCTTCCAAGGTTCATCCTGGACCAGCCACAAGCAGCAAATATCTGGTGAGTCAGTTGGAGGGCCAAGAGTCAAGAGTTGTTTGGTGAGCCGTAAGCACCTCTCTCTCTCTCTCTCTCTCTCTCTCTCTCTCTCTCTCTCTCTCTCTCTCTCTCTCTCTCTCTCTCTCTCTCTCTCTCTCTCTCTCTCTCTCTCTCTCTCTCTCTCTCTCTCTCTCTCTCTCTCTCTCTCTCTCTCTCTCTCTCTCTCTCTCTCTCTCTCTCTCTCTCTCTCTCTCTCTCTCTCTCGCTCTCTCTCTCTCTCTCTCTCTATCTCAAACACTTTTATTAAGGGGCTCGAGGCACTACGCCACAGAGAAGAAAAATCGCCCGCCTCAATTAGTTTCGCAAGGTCTGTGGCCAAATGAGATGGCAGCGAGAGGTTGAGGCATCATTTTGGGCGGGAAAACGCAGACAGCTTTACGACGCCCGCTAATAGTTTGGCTGAGCGCCGCGAGCTAGCTGCTCCGATGAGAGTAGAAGGTGGTAGGAGGGGTGGTCTGTGATTGGCTCAGCTGTACCTTAGTGGTGACGGGGGCGCGCACGCCAGCGGAGGGAGCGTTTGTTTGGACACGGAGCATCTGGGTGAGGGAGGGTCGCGGAGGTGAGGGCAGATGTGGCAGATGGCGACCCCCCTCCTCCAGTCTGTCATTTCTCACCCAACAGAAGTAAATACCTATTTTAAAACCGCCCGCAGCAGCACTGGCCATTTGCTATTGTCATTTCTGCACTAAGGAGATACAACTACAGTCAATTTAGAGACCAGAATGTGAGACCATGCCCCTTCTAGAGCAGGTCTCAATAAGACAAACATATGTTTCTTCCTCGTTGGTGCAGCCTGCGATAAGCCTCTAAGGGAGAAGGACCTTCTACACCGACTGATTGATTGAGCTTAAGTTAGCCTGGTTTGAGGTGAAGCTACAAGTTTAGCACACAATAAGGCTGGTGGAGACGTGAGCCGAAGAGACGCTGGCTCCAGAATCACCCACTCGGGGATAGCGACTTCAATCCTCACCGAGTGTAGCGATGCTTTTGCGTTGCTATAGTTTGCAAGACGCCCTCGCTCCCAATATACCAGTTCTCTGCAGTATACTTCTTTTCATTCGGGGAGCTTTCTGTTCCAAATAAAAGTCAATATCAGATTATTTGGTTTGGAAAAGAAAGGATTTTTTCAAAGGACTGGAAGACACTGGAACCTGTACTGAAACGTCTGTAGTACGTTCATCGTTCATGAGAAGGTGTCTAATGAAAAGAAATAAAGAAGGATTCTTGGTGAAAAAAGGTTCGGTCAGGTGATGGAGGACAGAGTCTCCTCTGAGCTGCGTGCCACAACCTCACCAAGGAATCCAGCATCCGTGATTAGAAGAGAAATTGGCCAGAATGAGCTGCACTCAAGGGGGTTCTCGTCTTTCCTGAGGATCAAAGAAGTAACCGCCTGGTGCATGGTTGGAGGCAGGGATTTGAATGAAAGGGATTCTTCGAAGACAGGAATAAATATTTTGAAGAAGTCTGTTGGGTATCCGTCTGGTCCCGGAGATTTGCTGCTCTGCATAGACCTCCTGCTGAGGCTATCTCTGAGGGGTCCTCCTACAACCCAGCAAAAGACTCCGGGCCCTACAGAAGGACCACGCAGAGCTGTATAATGAATGTATCATTTTTAGGTTGTCTGTGCTTATGGAGCCTCACTCAGCGTTGATTACAGGAACGGTTTGACAGTTCTTCTGCGTGAGTAACCACACAGCCTTTCCCTCTGTGCCTGTGTGTCTCTCCCTCTGTCTTTCCTCATGTGTCTGTGTGTCTCTCCCTCTGTCTTTCCTTCTGTCTGTGTGTCTCTCCCTCTATCTTTCCTCATGTGTCTGTGTGTCTCTCCTCTGTCTTTCCTCATGTGTCTGTGTCTCTCTCTCTGTCTGTCCCTCTGTGCATGGCACCCATCTCACTTTGATCACACCATGAACAGTGACCAGGCTAATGTCTTCCGATTTGTATTTTGGATCATTATTCCTATGGAGCACATATTGGAAACACTTCTGTGGTACTCTTGGGTAGTACCCTTACAAAGCGACTTACAAAGGGAGTGACTCCACGGGTTATTATGGGATGAAATACGGCGTGTAACTAAGGTTGCATATTATTTATCATTTCCTCCAGTGGGAGGGCTTGTGTCTGACCCTCCCTCGCAGTCCGCTATGGTTGAGGCAAACTGTGACAGCGGTGTCGTACGGTTAGCTTCCCACACAGACGAGAGGAGCTTCGTTTATCGTCGTCTCTCTCTCTCCCATACAGGAAGAGAGAGAGACAGGAAGAGAGAGAGAGACTGATGACTAAATCATTGATTCAGTGAGCGAATGAGCAGGCCAGCAGTCCCAATCGACCATTGAAGTTGTCAGCTAAAACAGACTTTGGTTTTCCCAATAAAAGCAGGGGGATACAGAGAGAAAGCTAGAGGAAGAGAGAGGGAGAGCGGTAGGGAGAGAGAGAAAGGGAGTGAGAGAAAGAAAACTGAAAAAAAGAGAGAAATATAAAGAGGGATAGACATACAGACCTATTGCCTACAGACAAACAGGTGGCATATTACTACAATAAAAAGCAACATGTCTTTTCAGAGCAAGCAGGGAAAGCGTTGTGCGTGTTCCTCTCTATGCTGTGTCTCACATAGGCTTTGGTGTCATGGCGGTTCACAGCAACACCAGGCGACACCCCTGACTACAGTGCAGACGCGAGAAACATCATCTCCATCTCAACAGGCTCACAATAACAACTCAACAAAAAGAACAGTTTTCAGCCACTGCTGGTCGCAAACCCACGATTAGGTCACCATTAACCCACCGCAAAGAAAAACACTTTGTTTGAAAGAATAGAAAACGGACACCACACTTGATCTGGATGTGGTCGTTTTGTTCTACAGCGGTGGAACGAGCCGGCGGCACTGAGCTCCGCGACGCAGGAAGAGACAAGCGTTCAGTTCTCCTGGTGTCATCACAGCGGCACTACACAACGCCACCTTCCTGACAGACACACACACACACCACACACACACACACACACACAGACACTACACCGCACTACGCCACCTTCCTGCCTATCCCTGTGCAATAATTCATAAGGATGCACGCACACGCACACACACACACCACACACACACACACACAGACACACACAACACACACACACACACACACACACCACACACAGACACACACACACACACACACACACACCACACACACACACACACACACACACCACACACCACACACAGACACACCACACACACACACACCACACACACAGACACACAGACCACACACCACACACACACCACACACACAGACACACACACAAACACACACACACCACACACACACACACACACACACACACCACACAACACACACACAGGGAAGGCAAAAGTGTAAACACCCTTCTTTTGTTTCATGTCGGGGGGGTGGGGGGGGGGGGGGGGGAACCTATTGTTGCTTCAAACTACGCCCCTGATGATGAATCACGAGCACACAACAACCCTTTTTAAGGAGTCATACTTAAGGAGATCTTTCCGGAACAGCTCGCGGTCTGCTTGTATGGTCTCACGCTTCGTCCTACCACCCGCGTCCTACCGCCCGCGTCCTACCGCCCGCGTCCTACCGCCCGCGTCCTACCGCCCGCGTCCTACCGCCCGCGTCCTACCGCCCGCGTCCTACCGCCCGCGTCCTACCGCCCGCGTCCTACCGCCCGCGTCCTACCGCCCGCGTCCTACCGCCCGCGTCCTTCCAAGGAAGAAAAGGCACTTATTCACCCAAAGGACAGAACGCGCCCTGACAGTGACTCCGCCCCTAGCAGCCTGAACCAATCACAAGACGTTATCAATCAGCTATCTATTTTCCCTGAGAATCAATGCAGGGTACGCACTTTTAAGTAAGTAATCAGGGCAGCGACAGTGAAACTGTATAATTGGTTTCTGCGGTCCAATGCACACTGAAACACACACACACACAGACACACACACACACACACAAACCAGCTGCACAAATCTGGTGAAAGAAGAATAGAAAAGACAGCTGCAAAGAGGGTGGAGAGATCCATAGAGCTGGATTGCTTGAAAAACACGGAGGTATTTCCACGATCCCTCACCCCCACGAGAGACGCTAGCAGACTGACCCATCACGCCCCAAAAGGCCTCCCCATGACCCTGTCCCCTTACCTGCTCCGCCCCTCTGCACCACCAGGACGGTCTCCGCCCCGACGGGACACTCCTTCAGCAGCTCCACCACCTGGGCGTGGCCGAAGCCCTGCACGGCCCGCTGGTTGATCTCCACCACCAGGTCTCCCTCGCACAGGCCGGGGCAGCCCTGGGGCTCCAGCACCTGCTTGACCTGCTGGCCCCACGCGCCGTCCGCGATGGTGAAGCCGAAGCCCTCCGCGCCCTTCACCATGGTGAGGGTCAGGAGCTCGCCCTGCGCCGTCGCCCCCGACGATGCCACCGACACACTGTCCGGGGGCGTGGTCCCGGCCGTGGGCGGCAGGGAGCCGTCCAGGTGGGTGTCCCCGGGGTGGTGATGGAGCTGCGGGTCCAGCGGGTCCGGCTGGGGGGGGGCGGCGTGGTTGTCGGCCATGCAGCGCGCGGCGCTGCGCGACAGGTAGTCCAGGTAGTTGTCGTAGCCCGTGCGGCCGTTGACCATGAGGGCCCGCTGGTCCATGATGCCCAGCGGGGAGATGAGGGCGGGGCCGTTGGCGGGGCCGTTGGCGGGGTCCTCGGGGTCGTAGGGCAGCGGGTAGCCTCGGCACAGCACCAGCGTCACGCTCTGGCCGATGGGCACCGACTGGAAGAGCTTGACCACGTCGGCGTGCGTGGTGCCCAGCACGCACACGTCGTTGATGTAGACGAGGACGTCACCTGGGCGACAGAGAGACGAGCGTGAGCGTTGAAGAGCTGCCCTCTCTACTAAAGACCACCACGCTTCTATTATGGGATGGATTCTGCAGCCAGGACACGCAACATGATCCAACCCCTGGCGTAGCGTCACGCGACCACAGATCTGGGTCCAATCGGCACCATCAGGATGCACGTGAGGTCACCACGCCCCATGCGGAGCCAATCAGAGACTGCCGTCGATCAGGCTCCGTTTCACCACCCAGAGATGGCGGCGTCGGGGGGGTGACTTTGGTTGGTTTGGCTACGCTATAAAATGTGTGGGCTATAAAATGTGTGTACTGTAAAAAAACGTGTACAGTAAAATATGTGTGCTATCAAAATGCTTTGCCCATCCTGGACCATAGGATTTAATTGACTTCGCAATGTATCTGCTCCCTGGACTTCCATTCAGAGAAAGCTTTCCCAGGCTCCCGATAAAGCCAGCGGAGCCGCCACCAACACTTTGTTCTGTTCAAGTGTACAATACTGTAAATGACAAGTGGCTGTAATCATCTCCACTCTACTGCATCTCCCCCTGTGATCTCCACTCTGAAGATAAAATCCAGCATGCAGTAAAAACGTCAGCTCTCCCCAGCCCTCCCTCGCGTCAGAGTACTGAAGATAGACCTCCTTCTTCACAGCGAGCCAAGGGGTACGGTGGCCTCTGTAAGAAAACCTTTTGTGTGGACAGGAACCCAAACGACGGGATGTGTCAAGAAGTCTCTCTAATCCAAATGACCCAGGGTCGATTATGTCAAACAATCCATGGCCAGAGTAGCCATAATCAGAATCAGAATCAGAATCAGAAAAGCTTTATTGCCAAGTAAGTTTTTTAAACATACAAGGAATTAAGATGATTACGCCTGGGGGAGGCGTAATCATCCCAGCTGAAGGTGGGGCGAGGGAGGCAGAGACAGAGAAGAGCGAGAGAGAGATCTTTTAAACCCCCCCCCCCCGGGGTGTGAAGCGCGGCCACCTCCCCCCCGTCCGACTCCCCTGGCAGAGAAAGTGACCCCTAACTCTAACGAGGGGTTCAACGCTGCTGGTTCTTAATCAACCTGGCCGTTCACATCGACCCCCCCAGGTTGACTGTTGAAGTGAAATCAAACACCCCCCCCCCCCCCATCACCACGTCCACAATCAGGTATAGGTATGGACTCCACAAAATAACAAAAGACGCGACCTTAATTAAGGTTTCGACATTACATTTAGACGTCACAGTCATGTTCTCTCAAGCCTTGAGGAATTGTGCGTGTGTGTCTTTTTTGGTGGGCTGTGCTCGGCCGCGTATCGACCGAGCTCGGCTCGCGGGCCCTCGCCACGCCGGGGACTTTTTAATTAATCTGGGTAAGCGGAGCCGACATTTGCCTTGAGCGCTGCTTGTCAGAATCGATGAGCTTCGCGCGCCGGGCAGAAAGTGGATGGCAGTGCAGTGACCTCGCAGGGCTGCATCCGCATGCTCTCGCAGTGGGGGGGGGGGGGGTTCATTATGTAGACACACACACAACGAGAAAACGTTAAAGACGTTAGAAAACCTTGTCAAAACCCCCAAAACAGCAGCGAGCCTAAAGTGTAATAGAGCCTTTTCACAGAGCTGTCAGCGTAGGACAAACACAACGTGTCGACCATAACACTAATTATGGGGCTGCTGCTTTATGTACCAGGGCGCGGGGACTAAACCAGAGAAAAGAAATCGATCACATGGGTCCTGGTACATTAAATGAGCAGACCCACACTTTGTATTATGAGAAACACCGGTGTTGTTCCTATGACACCGCCATTGTGAAAGGACGCCTTGCACAGAGGAATTGGCTCTGACACTGGAACGAGCAAGAGTCCGCCGGGTATATCTAGTTCTGTTCTAGGGGGTCCTAAATCCCCCTGACCTTAGCTATAAACGCTCTGTCCTTCAGGCGGGCGTCAGTGCCTACAGCTCACCGATGTGATCATGTTGGCTCTTTATATCCATTAGCAGGAGTTTTACTGAGACGAATGGCCCACTGTCCAGCCTGTAGAGTCTGCGTGAACATATGTGTGTGTGTGCGTCTTTATTCATTTGTGTCGGCGAATGGTAAATGGTTTTGTCAATATGTCAATGTCTATTTGTGTTCTTGTGACTGTTTCTGTTGGTTGTGTATCATTGTCTTTCATTGGCAATGTTGTGTAAGCCGTGCTCATCGCTGTTGCGCACGCTACGAATCAATGGTCTCGACTACGAAAACACCCGTAGCTGGGCAGGGAAGAGCCACGCTGACAGCTCATGCATGGAAGTCCATCTGAAGTCCACCCAGCACTCAATACAGATAAGGCCATGGCCCCCAGGATGGCCCCTGGTTTACTCTGGAAGCCATCTGCTTCCAGAATACAAGCGTCCAAATCAATCTTTTGTTGCATTTCACAGATTTTGTATTATCAATCTGCCTCTGAGAAAGATAATAGAAAAATAGATAACATTTCCAAAAATCCCCCCAAATCTCCTTTCATAGTCACGGTACAGTCTGCCTATTGTTGTAATTGTTCTCCCAAACTAATAATTCCCTGTCAAGCCACACAAACGGGATCTGCATATTCATTGTGTTCGATCTAAAGCCGGCCTCCTGCTGAATGCTCTCTCTCTTGGCCGAGAGACAGAGAAAACAAAGGGAGAAAGTGGCTTATGAGTTTTACACATGCTGCTTGGTCCCAATAATCAAATATAACCCAGCTCACCATAACCTAAACTAGCCAACCCAACACTAATCAAATTTAACCTAACTCACCATAACCTAAACTAGCCAACCCAACATTAATCAAATTTAACCCAGCTCACCCTAACCTAAACTAGCCAACCCAACCATAATCAAATTTAACCTAGTTTAGCTTCGCCTGCACAATGCTAATCTAAAATAAGATAATACTTTACTGATTTTAGAATACAGGAACTATATTGTAACGTAATCCAATTTAATGTAACCTATCCTGACAATACCAATCTAAAGTAATGAAATTTTATCTAATGTAATAAAATATTTGATTAGATATTAGATTAGATGACTTATTATTTATTACTTCAGCCTAACCTTATGTAAACTGACCTCTATCTATTTAAAACAAAGCTCTCATAAAAATCCTCGACAATGCGTTAATAAAACTGCACTACAATGAAACAGTCCAGTGCACACGCTTCAGGGAGGAGAGCTGCAGGGAGGAGAGCTGCAGGGGGCCCATGGGAGGCCACTGGGAGGCCACTGGGAGGCCACTGGGAGGCCACTGGGAGACCACTGGGAGACCACTGGGAGACCACTGGGAGGGCAGCATTGGTCGACAGCATTCTGTACTGTGTGAGTAACGACAAGTATGGCCGGGTTCTTGTTCCAGTCTACAGATGTGTACACATGTTGGTACATATGTGTGTGTGTGTACACATGTTGGTACATATGTGTGTGTGTGTGTGTGCGTGTGTGTACACATGTTGGTACATATGTGTGTGTGTGTGTGTGTGTGTGTGTGTGTGTGTGTGTGCGTGTGTGTACACATGTTGGTACATATGTGGATGTTTGTGTACACGTGCATGTGTGTATGGATATGTGCGTGTATGTAGATATGTGTGTGTGTGTATATGTGTGTGTGTGTGTACACATGCATGTGTGTGTATGTGTGTGTGTGTGTGTGTGTATATGCACGTGTGTGTGTCCCATGCGGCACATTCC
>JACYXH010000013.1:1025000-1057500 GCA_026745465.1 Lota lota | reverse complement strand
GGGGGTGAGAGATTAAAACAGAAGAGACAGAGAAAGAAAATAGACATAAAAAAAGAAAGAGATAGAGAGGGAGAGGGAGAGAGTGTAACTACGGTGATTTACTCTACGTGCAGGGGAGAGGGGGGATGCGTTACTATGGAAACTAACCTCAGCATCTCTCTTTCCTGGTCATACCAAGATGAGGAACAAGAAGAGAGATGTGAAGAGATGAAAGGAATTACATTCCAACAGGAAGAGCATGCAGATAACAATAACAATAGTGATCTTTACTGCGGACACAATAGGGACCAGAGCTGGTCCTACCAATACAGGGGTCAGACTGTGGTCTTACCTCTGATAGAGGGTAGGGGTGTTACCCTGGGTCTTACCTCTGATAGAGGGTAGGGGTGTTACCCTGGGTCTTACCTCTGATAGAGGGTAGGGGTGTTACCCTGGGTCTTACCTCTGATAGAGGGTAGGGGTGTTACCCTGGGTCTTACCTCTGATAGAGGGTAGGGGGGTAGATACCCTGGTCTTACCTCTGATAGAGGGTAGGGGTGTTACCCTGGGTCTTACCTCTGATAGAGGGTAGGGGTGTTACCCTGGGTCTTACCTCTGATAGAGGGTAGGGGGGTAGATACCCTGGTCTTACCTCTGTAGATAGAGGGTAAGGGCAGGGAGGACAGACCCTGGCTTTGCATCTGCTGCTGCTGTTGGACCCTCCTCTTGGCCTCCAGAACCGGGTTGTCAAACTGGGTCCTCCGGTTGATGTGGCTGCATGGACACAAACATCCAATGAGGATAAACAATAAAACCAACATGTTGCTATGTTGTAGCTTGTCTATATTTATTGTTGTTTAGCAGAAGCTTTCAGATATGGGATTGCAATACAGATATAAGATTGAGATACAGATATAGAATTGATATAAAGATATAGATTGGATATACAGATATAGCATTGCGATACAGATATAGGATTGAGATACAGCTATAGGATGTATATACAGATAGAGATTTGAGATAGAGATATTTGTGTTTAAGTGCATAGTTTGTCTTTCCCGGTGATGATAAATGAGGAGGCTGATATCCTGTTATTGCAGGCTGCAGGCTTTCCTTTACGGATGCAGTAAAACAAACAAGTCAGCATCATTTTCTCCCCAGAAAGAACGTAAACAAGGGCTTCCCTGAAACCGACCGTGCGCATCTCCATGGAGTTCTGGAAGATGCCGGAGGAATAGGAATACTGTCAGGATTTGCAGCTGTTAGTAATTAGACCTTATTGGAGCATTCACCATCCCACAGTCTGTGGGATGGTGCACGTGTGCCAGGCCGATGCATGCACACACAACATACATATTTGCGTAGGCACTCACCTCAAACACACACACACCTACACCCCCCCCCCCCCCCCCCCCCCCCCACACACACACAGGTGGGATTCATGGGAGAGAGCTCTTAAAGGGGTTGACAGGGGGGACTACATCTCTGTGAACAGCTCCCCCCCCCCCCCCCCCCCCCCCACCACCATCTTACCTCATTAAAAATGGAAGACAATGTTTCATGCTTTCACCTTCACTGAGCACACACACACATCATGTGCTCCCCCTGTGGGGTACATAGCGGTGACACGGTGCTTATTACAGAGGGAAGCCCGGAGACATGTTTTGTTACATAGAGGTAATTACAGCCTCTGGCTCCTCCACTCATGATATGGCCATTTAGCAAAGCACAGCAGTAGAGCTAACGCTAATGCTCAACCAGCCGCCTAGATAAAGTTCTTATTGCTTATGCTAACCGAGAAGCTTCGATACATGAGTCTGGCTAAAGGTGCTAATGCTAACCCAACTGCCTAGATAAATGTGCTACTGCTAATACTAACCAAGGCACCTAGTTGGCGTTATCAATAATGCTAACCCAGGAACAGCAGCCTAGATAAAGGAGGTATTGTTAATGCTAACCCAGCAGCCTAAAGACAGATGTTAATGCCAAAACTAACCCAGCACCAGCAGCCTAGATACAGGTGATAATGCTGATGCTGATACCGCTTAAGCTAAACCTGCAGTAAGGATAAGGAGCATGCAGTCAGGTGATGGTTATGGTGTTTATTTAGAGGTGGCATATCCAACACCCCCCCCCCCCCCCCCCCGTCCTTTTCCTAAAACAGAGTGTCTGTTCTTTGCTGGAGGGTGTCAGTATGTTTTGGGAACATGACAGTGGTGGAGAGGACCAGAGCATCTGCCGCAGAGAGGCGTGTGTGAATGAAGACTAGGATAACACACACACACACACACACACACACACACACACACGCGCCAGACACACACACATTCGGAGAGAGACAATGGAATTGGGAAGCAGATGGACGAGATGACCAGACAGACGGACAGGCAGACAGAAAGAGAGCCAAGGCAGACATGGACGAACACACATGTACTCACAAAAATGTAAAACTAACAATACACTTCAAAATGTTTGAGAGACAGCAACATCCACATGAAACACACACACATACACAAACACCTCCACAAACACACACACACAGACCCATATAACTCATATCTAACCCCCGTTAAACTTCAGCAAATAAAAGTACCAACAATGTCTCCCTTATCTCCTTGACATCCGTGCAGACTGTTGCATAACCAATGTTATTAGATTATCATTCAAGCAGGACTGTGGCAAATTCTGTGGATGATGTGGCCTAGACTTTGATTAGCAAATCCTAACGTCAGACAGTGGGCTCACAGTAGGTTTACGATACTTTCACCTTTTACTGGATTAAAAACACCCATCTTTACAGCACAATGACGGTGGGGATAAAAAACCTGTGTAACACCTGTAACCACACACACACACACACACACACACACACACACACACACACACACACACACACACACACACACGCACGCGCACGCACGCATGCTCCCCCCCACCACTCAAACACACATGCACACTCCACTCCACCCAGACTCCAGTGGACCAGCTGGGTCCAGACTGCAGTGGACCAGCTGGGTCCAGACTGCAGCGGACCAGCTGGGTCCAGACTGCAGCGGACCAGCTGGGTCCAGACTGCAGCGGACCAGCTGGGTCCAGACTGCAGTGGACCAGCTGGGTCCAGACTGCAGTGGACCAGCTGGGTCCAGACTGCAGCGGACCAGCTGGGTCCAGACTGCAGCGGACCAGCTGGGTCCAGACTGCAGCGGACCAGCTGGGTCCAGACTGCAGTGGACCAGCTGGGTCCAGACTGCAGTGGACCAGCTGGGTCCAGACTGCAGTGGACCAGCTGGGTCCAGACTGCAGTGGACCAGGCCAGTGCCTCTAATGAACAGCTTCAATCAGCAGCACCATTAACATATTAAACATGTTCTTAACTTACTCCAGGTAGTAGCTGAAACATATTTCATATTAAACATGTTCTTAACTTACTCCACGTAGTAGCTTCCGTAAATGGGGTCATCGATCTTCTCCCAGCCGTACGGAAGCTCTGCAGGGACAAATAAAGACAAACAAGAAAAGCTCAATCAGAAAAGAAACGAGACAACAACATTCAAGGTTTCCAGTCAGCGGGACGGAGAGAGAATAAAACATTACGGGAAGGGGATAAGAGGAACTCCAAGAGTACGAAAGCATCCCATAATGTCTGCTTCCTACTGCCTGGTGTCACGTGTGATTCTGATCACGATGGTTTGGACTAGATCCTAGACTTTAGACTCCAGTATCTTTGGGATATTTCAGAGCAAGATGGGCAACGTGTGTGCAGGCCTATGTATGCATGATGTATACATAGGCATCATGCATCATGTATGCAGCCCTTCATGTTGTCCATGTGCTCTGAAGCAGTCTGTCAACAACATGCCACCAATAGGCTGTGGAAAGAACACTAAATATTGATAGATCTGGTGGTGGATTTCTTAGTGATGAAATATTAATGTGCTTCCTCATTTCTACGTTGTAAATATTATGTTTGGAGTTGGAGGCACAGATTACTGAGAGCTCTCAGGGGTATAATGTCCTCTTTCAACGCTTCAGAACACGGCCCATTCAGTCACTCAGTTCAGAGGAGGAAGGAGGTCTAACCTTTTTTAAAGTTTTAAATACAAGTCATGAATAAGCAGCAGTAAGTAAAATAAATCAAATCTAAAAAAAGATTTTGATGGAAACGTATTCATCTATAACTGGTCACTATCTATCTGATGAAGAGAAGGATAGAGCCAGTGTGTCCATTAGGGGTGGAGGGACAGTAACGTTCCACCTTCTAATATCAATCCCATTTACATTTATACTTTCAAATGGGACTCCTCTCTCTATGCCTGACTGATCAACCACGCACCATCTTTAAAAGACAGTAAATAGACATCACTGAAACAGAAAGTGAAGTCAAAAGGAAAGACCATAAATATGCAAAATTCTGCATAGAGTTCTCATCCAGGAGATGTTTGCCATAAAGAAAACATGCTTTTGAACACTGGCGTTATTTTAAGTCCGTCATTAAAGAGTTTCCTGGGACTACTGTACACTCGGCGTTCTCACCGCAGGGAATCTTAGCGTATTAGCACGTTCAAGTACAAAACCGTACGAGGAAGTGCTACGCTAAGATCAAGCGTGTCTCCTACCAGGCTAGCAGCGCTGTAGCTTCCTCTAGCCTGGGGAGCCCGTGCAGCCCGCTCAGCCCCGGAATGAATGCGGCTTTGATTAGTGACTATGCTAAGCTAATCAGGAGGCGAGCGCGGATAATAGCAGCAGTAATGTTTTTCTAATGAGAGACAGGAGCAGGCTCCCAGGGTCCCCAGGGCTAATACAGAACTAGGCCACAGCTTCTCGGGGGAGGTGCAGGCTACAGGGTTAGCACATGCTAATGCTAAGTACATGTGACCGCTCGTCTCCTTAGTGGGGCCCTGGAGGGATGTGTGACGTTCAAAGATGATGGTTGCACTTTGTTCAATTTACTAAAATTACACCTCACCCACGTGTGTCCGTAACAGTGGCTTTCCCAGCCTGGATGGAACACGCACACACGACTCTACATCACCCCTTCCCTCAGAGCCTCTCAGAGCCAAACAGGAAGACATTCATGTGGCCCCACACACACACACACACACACACACACACACACACACAAGTCTTCCCTCATTAAATATAGAAGACAACATTTCATGCTTTCACTTTTACTGAGCAACATGCACATACAAGCACACACACACACACACACACACACACACACACACACACACACACACACACACACACACACACACACACACACACACACACACACACACATACACACATACACACACACACACACACGTGCATGGTAGCGGAAGACCTGTCTCTCCCCTTCTCTCTACAACATGTTGCACGTGAACATACACGAGACGTAAACATACATGACATGTGAACACACAAACGCGCACACACACACACACAAAACATCAAAGTGCTGATGTGTACTGGTTCCCCACACACTTCATATAATGAAAACAGAACCCTTTCATATTAAAACGTCCAGCAGAGGAAGGACACCACAGCAAATACTGTCTATCTATATATATAGATAGATAGATACTATATATATCAAGCTCCATCGCAGCATTTAGCATCAGGTTGCGCACACACGCGCACGCAGATGCACACAATATCCTGCTAATGCAAAAATCGTATTGTGTGTCAGTGTCAGTGTGTGTGCGTGTGTGTGTGTTTGTGTCAGTATTGCGTGTGAGTCTGTGTGCGTGCATCAGTAATGTGTGTGTGTGTGCGTCAGTATTGTGTGTATCAGTACTGTGGGCATGTGTGTGTGTGTGTGCGGTTGTCAAGTTGTCAGAGCGTATCACCGCCCTGCTACACTCCTGTGGAGGAGGAGGAGAACTTTGCAGCTTCATCATGTATCTGCCAGTCCCCGCTCTCCTACGAGCTGGGCAGAAAATGGTTCGTTTGTGTTTTGTCTGAGCTCTCTGAAAAAGGATAGCACATCCTCCTTCAGTATATCCTCTATCCCCTCTTCTTCCTGTTTCAATGAGGGCTTTTATGTTGAAGGCACTCCTGTTGTTCATTCTCACGGTCTTTCTTCTCTTGTCCCGGGCAGCTATCCTCCCTCCTCTTCAGGACACAGAAAGGTGGGCCTCCCAGAGCCCCTCCCCCCGCCTGAATCAAACCCACCAGGAATCCAAACCCCACGGGCTCCATCACAAGGACCCGGAGGAAGACTGCATCTTTCTAGGTCCTAATTATAACGTCACATTAAAAGCGCATTTCAAAACAATCAAGAACACCTAACATTTTGATAAAGGGAGAAGTGTAAAAACAGCTCATTAAAAGTAAAGAGACCATTTACTTGCGCCATTTTCTCTGAACATAGCAGTCCTTTTCGTTCCCTCACACCTTCTTTGACCAGGAAGGTAAATGGACACTCCAGATGGTCCTTGTCTACAGAAAAGTCGATTCTTAGTCATTAAAAAAAAACACAAAGACACTTTACTACGCTGTCCTCCTAACCTACCGTCTGTCCATCTACAGCGCAGGCTGCCGCTGTGCAGATTCCACACCACTGAACCTTCAACGTATTTAAAGGAAAGCCGCGTGCTTTTAATCTGAAAGGATTAAGCTGAGCTGCTGACACATTTCTCATCCATTTCCTCAGGCTTGTCATGTGATTCCAAAATGGTGGAATTTGCCACACTTGGTTTTCTATTATTGCTATTTACTTTGTAGTCATTCACCAGACCCTTTCATCCACAGCGACTTTAAGTTAAACATGTTAATTTCACTTTCTAGACTTGTCAGTAAGGAGTGGGGATCAGGCGTCTTAGCCAGGGATGCCTACAGGTATAAAGTCAACATTGGGCTTCAAACTCAAACCCCATCGGCAAACCATTCAAACTTATCTTCATCCCATTTTTTTTTGGGGGGGGCGATTTCAGACAAATTGAACAGCGATGAATCTTAAAGCCTGCGGGGAATGGAGAGTCTGAAGCGTGTGTGTTTCTCTTTTGAGCAGAGACGGGGAAGTAGTAAATAAAGACACACGTCGATAGTGACGTTCAGACCGCCAGACTCTTGGAATGTCTCACACGGTTTCAACGTTTTTCTCACTCAGAATCACACTGTGTCTGACGGCGGTACATTTCCATCTCAACACCAAGTTCAACGTCTCAACAGGTGCCACCTAGAAATTCATAAACCATAATGCTCTCTCCCCCCCCCCCCCCCCCCCCCCCCCCCCCCCACCCTTTAATCAGAACAGGGAAACATCCTCTTTTTTCGCTGATGATAATCTCTACCCTGTCTGTCACAATCAGAGCAACAATCAGACAAAGAGTTGAGACGAGATTTCGGTCGCATCCACACCCAACAAACATCAGTGGCCCTGGGGGAAAGTTTCCCCTCGGAATCAGAAATGCAGTTTGACGAGCGGTTCAGTGGAAGGCATCTCGAGACGCTCCACAAGATTAACCAACGACGAGCGGCGTCCACAGAAAGAGGAAGTGATGCAAGAGAGACTTCCTGTAGGCTTCCTTAATGACATGCATCTGAAATAACAATAACCTGTCATATTTATAAAGGTAAAACATCATGGTGTACAGCAGTGATAATAACCTGTCATATTTATAAAGGTAAAACATCATGGTGTACAGCAGTGATAATAACCTGTCATATTTATAAAGGTAAATCAATAATGGTTTGTAGCAGTACTAATAATAAAGCAGTCACATTGTAGAAAGGTAAATCAATAATGGTGTATAGCTGTAATAATAATAAAGCAGTCACATTGTGATAAATCAATAATGGTGTATAGCTGTAATAATAATAAAGCAGTCACATTGTAGAAAGGTAAACCAATAATGGTGTATAGCTGTAATAATAATAAAGCAGTCACATTGTAGAAAGGTAAACCAATAATGGTGTATAGCTGTAATAATAATAAAGCAGTCACACTTCAGCCCGTTGAGATGTTTAGAACAGCATACAACGTAATCATCCTCATCTGTCAAATGCTCATTCCACAGCATCTCTCTTATCACCGCTGCCGAAGCGCAGACTGCTGAGATATCGATGGTATCTAAAAGTCAATTTGTCTGCGAGACTTAAAAACCTGACTGAGCCAAATGAACCCTTAGATGGTGATTTATCTGCTAGTCTGGGCACAATAAAACAAATGAGTTAACTGCAGCTGTTCCCTTTTAAGCATGGTGAGACCAAGTTTCGAGTGTCTCTATTTAAAGCAAAGCAGGAGGGAGTTGTAATTCTTTCTTTGGGCTTGACGAGGTTCATTTGGCTGCTTGCTAGCCCACGCACACCTTTGGTAGACAGACAGCCGCACACGTAAACATAATTAGCGCGTGTGTGTGTGTGTGTGTGTGTGTGTGTGTGTGTGTGTGCGTTCTGAGACAATACAATCGCTGTGTCTTTGTGCTTAGGGTACCTGCATCCAGCGATGTGCAGGAGCATAGGAAGGTGTTTCTCTGTCAGATACAGATTCCTTTGTTACACACCCAAGCCATCGTTATACAAAGAAAGCACATTGTGACTCCTGTTTTTCTTCAGATGGAATTATGTATCATCACCAATTTATTTCTAACTCTTAACTGTAAAAACTGACAAAGCAAAATAAAACAGGAAAAAGGCTGATGTATAAAGCATGTGTTAAATGATTTAGTAATGAATTAAAATGTATAAAATACTTTCTCGAACTTACTTTACTTTCCTTTTTTTTTTACACTATAGCAAAGCTAATTTCATAATAATTTTACTTGACGTGGACTTGAACTAAAACTCAACTTCAAATGTAATAAAGTTATATACATAAAAGCATGCGCAGTAGTAGCACCTACACGAATAAAACTATTATTATAAAAAAAGTTAGTTCATTATTTTGGCCAGGGGGCATTTTATGGATCATTAAAAATAAATACATGAATTAATAAATGTGTCAAATATAAATAACTCAACGAATAAATCTGTTTAATATGTTAATAAATAGTAGAAAAACAGAGTCAACGTCCTTTGTAAATCAAATATATATATATATATATATATGAGGGCAAACTGAACAACCCAGAGCATGGAGCATGGAGCATGGGCCTGACCTTCAGACGCCCCCCCCCCCCCGCCTCCCCCCCCCCCCCCCCCCCCCCCCCCCCCCCCCCCCCCCCCCCCCCCCCTGTTCCCTCTCCACCATGTACCTGGGGTCACGTTACTAAATAATATTAAAGAAACATATACAAAATATGACACATTAAAATATACAGGCCATATTGGCCAGCCTATGAATCGATAGCTCAGATAGTGAAGCTTTCTGTGGACGTTTCTCTAAGACACGATGCACCATCAAACACTCTTCTTTGGCATGATGATAAGTAAATCTATTCCACTGGATGTGACCAACACAAGCAGACCCAGAACACCCTGCTCCCACAGACACTCCGTCACCACGTGCTCAAATTGAGATCGTTCTTCTAATGTTCCCCTCAATCTCCCAGCCCCAGGCATCCGCCCAGGCAGGGCTGTCAAAACAGCCCATCAATCACCCTGGTGACAGGCCTGCTAGCCCCGCCCCCTCCCGCCACCTCTCCTCTTCTACTGCAGCAGTCTCAAGGTGATGGAGGACGCCGTCTCCCTCCCTATCTCCCTCTTTTCTGTCCCTCTCTCTCTCTCTCTATTCTCTCTCTGCCTCGGTTTCCCTCTCCCCACAGGTGACTTACTCTCTCCTCCACATTCTCTCTCTCTGTCTGCCTCTCTCCCCCTCTCTCCCCCTCTCTCTTCATTCTCAGTCTCTCTCTCTCACACTCTTTATCTCTCCTCCCTCTTTCCTCCCTCTCTCTCCTCCCTCTCTCCTCCCTCTCTCTTCATTCTCAGTCTCTCTCTCTCACACTCTTTATCTCTCCTCCCTCTTTCCTCCATCTCTCTCCTCCCTCTCTCTCCTCCCTCTCTCCTCCCTCTCCTCCCTCCACACATAAGTCACCTGTGGATCATGCACGGACGCACACACGCATGCTCATCTGCGATTAGGGAGGAACGGCGTGCCCAGACACACACGCACCGTTGTGTTTGCTGTGCCTGAAGGAGTGGAAATTACCCAGAAAGCTCTCCTTCATGTCTGAGTGTCCTCAGATGACCAGCTGCCTGTTCCTGGGAGCTGCCTAACACCAGCGGCTTACTGACTCCGCAGTCTGCCTTGCGGCGCCTCTATAACATATCTGTAAAACACACTCTGAGGATGAAATGAACGAAAAAAGACGTGACAGAGTGGCAAAGAGAGAGAGAGAGACAGAGAGAGAGAGAGAGAGAGAGAGAGAGAGAGAGAGAGAGAGAGAGCGAGAGAGAGAGAGCGAGAGCGAGAGAGAGCGAGAGAGAGAGAGCGAGAGCGAGAGAGAGCGAGAGAGAGAGACAGAGAGAGCGAGAGACAGAGAGAGAGATAGAGAGAGACAGAGAGAGAGACAGAGAGAGAGACAGAGAGAGAGACAGAGAGCGAGACAGAGACAGAGACAGAGAGAGACAGACAGAGAGAATCCCCCTGCTGTGCCCCCGGGAAGCGTGGATGAGACGGGGTGAGCGAGACGAACGCCAGCCCCGCCGTGCGAGGAGATGATAACTCTGTCTCTCTCTCTCTCTGTCGCTAGGCTCCGCTTCCCCGTGAGTAGAATGTAATTATGTTTCTCTCCCTCCCTCCCTCCCTCCCTCCCTCCCTCCCCTCCTCTGCAGGCCGCTACAACACTTCAACACAACTCTATCCTGGGCCAGAGACGACAAGGGGAACTTTGTAAATCGCTCGAAAACGAAAGACTAGAATAGAAAGAAGAACGGCATCGATGTTCCTGTTTGTCTCCAAGCATTCCACATTTTCTCCAAGTAAAAGTTGGGAAATATATCAGCATTAAAATCCTATTAAGGAGGTGAATTAGCTCTGAACACCATTTGACATGGTGTTTATGCTGATGGCCATGATGTTCTAAGTAACTTGGAATATGTATCATAAAAATCAGTGTGTGAAGGAAATCGAAGAGCTACATGGTTTTATTTATACCTTCCGTTTAGTTACTTAGACTTACGAAGACGTTTTTTGGACAAATGAGATTAAAGCTGCTGTAGGTGAGATTTGAGAGTTCTAAAGAGCAGATGAGAGCAAGATTTAGAAACTAAACAACCAAGAAAAAGGTCCCCTCCTTCTCTGCTCCCTCCCTCCTTATGTTTCTTTGACATTGAGTTCAATTTCAGGCAACTGTGATTGACAGGCAAGATGGATTTCCTGAACCAATCACGTAAGCGATACACTGATTGGTCAGAAATTGTCTCATAGAGGCAGGGTGGCAACACGAAACAGATACACTGTGCACCTCACTCACTCAAAGCTGAAGGATAGCTTTGCCATTTCAACAAATTACACTCAAATGATAGCTCTTCAAGCTTACCTACAGCACGGTAAGTAGCAGGTAGGGGTTCAGGCATCCTGCTCAAGGACAGCTACCCAACTAGACTACGGACGTTGGGGTCTGAACCCTGTGCCTTTCAGCTGGGAGTCAAACACCCTAACAGCTGCTAGACGACCCCTAGCCCACTAGAGTGGAGTATTAGCAGTGCTAGGTTGAAGATGGACATCTAAAGATCATTTCAAATGTACCTTTGATGTGAAAGTTGTAAAAAACGTTATGACAATATAACAGTTCTGATGAGAAGGCCTCCAACTGTCAGGTCCAATGCCTGACCCTTCATTTTCTGCTCTTTGAAGTATATTTAATATATTAATGTTTCCTCACACTGCACTTCTATCCCCCTCCTTCCTTCCTCTCCCTCGAACCCCCCAGTGGAAGACTGCGACTGGATAGGCCATGTTTCCATGCCCTCTCTCTCTCATAGGATACACAAGTATGGGATGGGTGTGATGGTGGCGGATTTCATTTTTTGTTATTTTTAGGTATCTTGAATTTATCCAGAGATCCAGCCTTTAAATGAGCAGGGGAGATAATGATGGAGATGAATGCTTTTACAAAACCTTTTTCTTGCTTTTACTCAAACTACAAGAACAGCACGACAGATCGAAAGGAACAGATAGCTGAGGTGAGAAAGATGAAGGTGAAGACAGAGAATGATGGAGAGAATGATGTAGAGACAGAAAAGGAGCGATAGACTCAGTAATGGAAAGTCCTTGCTCTGTGTTGGACAGAATGCGCTTCGTACATGTTGTACGATTTGTTATACCTTGGAGCCAAGCGTGGGGAAAACAAGCTGTTTGTATTTCCTGTTTTTGATTCTGCTTGTCTGCTGTGCTCTGATTCAGACAACCTCCATTTTGAGTCTTTTTCTACCTCTTCCATGCAGGCTGGATCTCCTCCTCCTGGCCCTTCTCCTCCTGCACCTCCTCCTAGCCCTCCTTCATACAGGCTGTCTTCTGCATCTCCTCCTCCTGCACCTCCTCCTGGCCCTCATCCATGCAGGCTGTCTCCTTCACCTCCTTATGGACGTCCTCCCTGTGCTCCTCCTCCTCCTCCATCTCGACCCACCACTGCAGCTCCTTAATGCAGGCTGTCTCCTCCACCTCCTCATGGACCTCCTCCCTGTGCTCCTCCTCTTGTACCTCCTTCATGCCGGCTGCCCGTCGCAGTTTGAAGAGCCCTAACTCTGATCCTGTGAGCTCTGATTAGAGCATGGCTCAGACCCAAATACACACAATCAATATCAATATAACCATCTCCAGAAACATCTGTCTGGTCTGTTCCGTTTCCTCCTGGCCACGGCGACGCGTCCCCACGGCAACGAGACAAACAAGATCAAAGAGCGATGCAGAAGACAACGCTCTGATCTCCCAGGGAGCGCTCTGACCCCCGCGTTCCACTGGCTCTGGTTCCACCAGCTCTGGTTCCACCAGCTCTGGTTCCAACAGCTCTGGTTCTAACAGCTCTGGTTCCACCAGCTCTGGTTCCACCAGCTCTGGTTCCACCAGCTCTGGTTCTAACAGCTCTGGTTCTAACAGCTCTGGTTCCAACAGCTCTGGTTCTAACCGCTCTCGTTCTAACCGCTCTGGTTCTAACAGCTCTGGTTCTAACAGCTCTGGTTCCACCGGCTCTGGTTCTAACAGCTCTGGTTCCAACAGCTCTGGTTCTAACAGCTCTGGTTCCACCGGCTCTGGTTCTGACAGCTCGGGTTCCAACAGCTCTGGTTCCACCAGCTCTGGTTCCACCAGCTCTGGTTCTAACAGCTCTGGTTCTAACAGCTCTGGTTCCAACAGCTCTGGTTCCACCAGCTCTGGTTCTAACAGCTCTGGTTCCAACAGCTCTGGTTCCACCGGCTCTCGTTCTAACAGCTCTGGTTCCACCGGCTCTGGTTCTAACAGCTCTGGTTCCAACAGCTCTGGTTCTAACAGCTCTGGTTCCACCAGCTCTGGTTCCACCAGCTCTGGTTCCACCAGCTCTGGTTCTAACAGCTCTGGTTCTAACAGCTCTGGTTCCAACAGCTCTGGTTCTAACCGCTCTCGTTCTAACCGCTCTGGTTCTAACAGCTCTGGTTCTAACAGCTCTGGTTCCACCGGCTCTGGTTCTAACAGCTCTGGTTCCAACAGCTCTGGTTCTAACAGCTCTGGTTCCACCGGCTCTGGTTCTGACAGCTCGGGTTCCAACAGCTCTGGTTCCACCAGCTCTGGTTCCACCAGCTCTGGTTCTAACAGCTCTGGTTCTAACAGCTCTGGTTCCAACAGCTCTGGTTCCACCAGCTCTGGTTCTAACAGCTCTGGTTCCAACAGCTCTGGTTCCACCGGCTCTCGTTCTAACAGCTCTGGTTCCACCGGCTCTGGTTCTAACAGCTCTGGTTCCAACAGCTCTGGTTCTAACAGCTCTGGTTCCACCAGCTCTGGTTCCACCAGCTCTGGTTCCAACAGCTCTGGTTATAACAGCTCTGGTTCTAACAGCTCTGGTTCCAACAGCTCTGGTTCTAACCGCTCTCGTTCTAACCGCTCTGGTTCTAACAGCTCTGGTTCCACCGGCTCTGGTTCTAACAGCTCTGGTTCTAACAGCTCTGGTTCTAAAAGCTCTGGTTCCACCGGCTCTCGTTCTAACAGCTCTGGTTCCACCGGCTCTCGTTCTAACAGCTCTGGTTCTAACAGCTCTGGTTCTAAAAGCTCTGGTTCCACCGGCTCTCGTTCTAACAGCTCTGGTTCCACCGGCTCTCGTTCTAACAGCTCTGGTTCCACCGGCTCTCGTTCTAACCGCACTGGTTCTAACAGCTCTGGTTCTAACAGCTCTGGTTCTAACAGCTCTGGTTCTAACAGCTCTCGTTCTAACAGCTCTGGTTCCACCGGCTCTGGTTCCACCGGCTCTCGTTCTAACTCTGGCTGGTGATTCGTCACTTTTGCACAAGCAAAGCCTCAGGATCCAATCACAGTGGATCAACCTTTGGTCCCCCACTGTGGGAAGGTAAGACAGGAACACGGCTGTCTGCACTGTAAGGCTGCAGCATCAGCAGAAACAGGAGTGCACACCAACGACTAACTAACTGAGATAAGCCATGTGATCATGGTTACCATTCAAAGAAAGGGTGCCCCAGCCACAACTAATCTATTTCCAATATATTGAGCTAATTCAAATATGCTATGTCATTTCAGAGCGTGTTGAAATGTCCATGAATCCCAGTTCATTAGTTTAAAACAGATGAAAGATTCCTTTGATGAGCAGGAATAAAAGGTAATTACTACGTCTATTCGTTTGTGAAAATGTGCACTTGCTCGTGAAATACAGTTAGAAATGAGTTAGTTTTCCCGAAACATATGGCTCCATAAAGGGACTTTTTGAAACCCTTTTATATTTTTTCCAGTTGACAGACATGAGGAATATTGCAGACACTATTTCAATCGGTCCGTACCTATCTAACAATTATAGTTAGTAATAGTTAGCTAATACCGTCCATATCTAACATCCACCTCCAGAGCTGGTGGTGTCCATGTACGAGTGTGTGTGTGTGTGTTTGTGTGAGTGTGTGTGTGTCTGTGTGTGTGTGTGTGTTTGTGTGTGTGTGTGTTTGTGTTTGTGTGTGTGTGTTTGTGTGTTTGTGTGTGTGTGCTTGTGTGAGTGTGTGTTTGTGTGTGTGTTTGTTTGTGTGTGTGTGTGTTTGTGTGTGTGTAAGCCACGTGTGTATTTTTAGAGGAAACTCAAGACACACGATTACTCATTTTCCAGGAACAAACACCCGCTCTCCCCAGTACCCTTATCATGGAATGGGTATTTAAATAAACACACCACCACTCATCACAACCTACAAATGCAGCATTTTCACGCCGTTGCTGGTGTGTCCGTATCAAACTGCAGCTCCACCCACTGGGATGCTCTATCGCTCTATTCGCTCCTAGAGCCATCAATCAACCTTTCTGAGGCTTCATTCGCTCCTAGAGCCATCAATCAACCTTTCTGAGGCTTCATTCGCTTATAGAGCCATCAATCAGCCATTCCCCATACATACCAGGATCAAAGAGAGAGAGCGAGAGCGAGAGCGAGAGCGAGAGCGAGAGCGAGAGCGAGAGCGAGAGCGAGAGCGAGAGCAGCTACGCACATATATAAATACTGTTATACCAACACTGACTGTATCAACACTTATTTCTCTGTATGTCCTTTGTATCTGTGTGTCCTTGTGATTTGATTAGTTCGTGCTTGAGAGAGTGTGTGAGTTTCTATGTATGTGTGTGTGTGTGTGTGGTCGGTTGAAGGACAGGCCAATGCTATATTCATTTGATACAAAGAGTTCTGCATAGCATCACACGCACAAACACATTCGCAGACACACACACACACACACGCACGCACGCACGCACGCACGCACATACACACACACACACACACACACAACCAGAGCACCAATGCTCGGTACACAATGGGCCTCACAAACAAACTGAAACACCTCGGGTGATGACCACCACACAGACTAAAATAGCTCTCATCACATGCTAAAGGTCGCCCCAGCTTCTCACACTCTCCAGCTTATGCTGCACTAAAAGTTGAAAAGAAAAATCCCATCTGTGCTTGAAAGTCACCCTCATGGTGACGCCATCAAAGTGACGCCTACATGAACAACGTGCCAAGGCTGGAGCTTATCGCCGTCCGATCAAACAAAACTAATTCAGCAGGGAGCGACTCTCGCAGAGTCACATAAGTGAGGGTAGGGCGGGACACAGTGAACCCCTCAAAAAGGACAAAATACACACATTCATACACACACGGCGATGTCAGCCACGCAAGGCAGCAGCCAGCTCACCAGGAGCAGGTGGGGTTAGGTGTCTTGCTCAGGGACACCTCGGCACTAGGAGAAGGCAGTGACTGAACCAGCAACCTTCCTGTTGCCAGACAACAGGCTCTACCTCATGAGCAACTGCCGCCCGTAAAAAGGGAAGAAATGAGGGGGAGAGAGAGGGGGGAGAGAGGGGGAGAGAGGGCGAGAGAGAGGGGGAAGAGAGGAAAGACAGTTGGAAAAGGGATGGAAGATATGTGATAGAGGGAAGGAAGAGAGACCGGATAGAAGGGGAACAGAGAAGGAAGAGAGACCGGATAGAAGGGGAACAGAGAAGGAAGAGAGACCGGATAGAAGGGGAACAGAGAAGGAAGAGAGACCGGATAGAAGGGGAACAGAGAAGGAAGAGAGACCGGATAGAAGGGGAACAGAGAAGGAAGAGAGACCGGATAGAAGGGGAACAGAGAAGGAAGAGAGACCGGATAGAAGGGGAACAGAGAAGGAAGAGAGACCGGATAGAAGGGGAACAGAGAAGGAAGAGAGACCGGATAGAAGGGGAACAGAGAAGGAAGAGAGACCGGATAGAAGGGGAACAGAGAAGGAAGAGAGACCGGATAGAAGGGAAACAGAGAAGGACGATATGGGGAGGAGGGAGGGAAGTGAGGGAGGGAAAAGAGGAGCACTCTTACCGTCCTCTTTGCACTCCTCCGGCGGCTTGGCTTTCTTAGCCAGCCGAGGGTCCAGCCACGAGGTCGTCTTAGTGTTGTGGCTGAGAGAGAGAGAGAGAGAGATACAGAGAGAGGGGAGGGGGGGGGGGGGGGGAGAAGGACAAACAGCAAGTGAGCAAGATAGTTGCTGAGAGAAATATAGCATGGGGAGGGGACTCAACTCAGCTCGCAGTTAAAGAGGTGGTACCCCCCCCCCCCAACCTCTTTAGGTGAAAAAGAGTGAGTTTACCAAAATGGCGATCGATACTTTTAATTTGCTTCAGTGTTCCTAATTGGCTGCCGACAAAGAGAAGATAGAGGCCTGTATGTGTGTGTGTGTGTGTGTGTGTGTGTGTGGGGGGGGGGGGGGGATATATAAGGGAACAGCTGATGGGTTTGGCAGCTCTGCCCTTAGAGAGAGGTAGAGGTAGAGAGACAGAGAGAGAGAGAGAGAGAGAGAGAGAGAGAGAGAGAGAGAGAGAGAGAGAGAGAGAGAGAGAGAGAGAGAGAGAGAGAGAGAGAGAGAGAGAGAGAGAGAGAGAGAGAGGTAGAGAGAGAGAGAGAGAGAGAGAGGTAGAGAGAGGTAGAGAGAGAGAGAGAGAGAGAGAGAGAGAGAGAGAGAGAGAGAGAGAGAGAGAGAGAAAGACATCAAGAAAGCGTCGATCTTGGCATGAAGACCATTAAAAGGGCTTTAAACTAAACAAACTCTAAATTACTCTCTCTCTTTCCCTTCCTCCCTCCCTCCCCTAAGCCCCCTGGCCTCGCATTTGTCTTCCTCCACACCGATGCATTGTGGGTAATAATAATAAAGTTGTGTTGCGAGACCGATCAGAGACCATGCATCTTCTTCATCATCTTCTGAGGAGCTGGGATCCTCCTGGCACCCCGTCCCCTGAAAGATTCTACTATCTGTGGGCAGGAGAACGGCCCAGCCTGGGGGGGGGGGGGGGGGGGGCTGATATCCAGGAGGGGAACCGTACGGTGGACAATTCAAACCCTGCCAGCGTTGGCGGGGGAAGCGTGTGTTGACAACGCCGAGGACACTTCCTTTTATGGTCTGGGCCAGTCCGTCACTTCCTGTAATTTTGTTATGTATACTTTTTACGATGTATAATCGGATTATGACGACAATTTGGTTGGATACATGATGAGTCACTAGAAGACAGTGTTTTTTTTAACAAAGAGCCATGTATGCATGCCTGTCAGTTTTTGCATGACTCCCCCATACACGTGCGTGCGTGCATGACACACACACACACACACACACACACACACACACACACACACACACACACACACACACACACACACACACACACACACACACACACACACACCTTGTGAGAACCTCAGGTGATGACTCCATTAATTGTAACAGTAATGAAGGCACCATGGCTGTTTTTACTGGTGCTCTAAAACCCTCAACAGCCCACATGAATCACACAGAGGCGCTTCTCAAACACCACTTCATGTTGGTTACTCGGGGTACAGCAAGCCCTGCTTTGTTGCATCCTCGCTTTTTTAAATGAATATAAATATAAATATAAAATGAAAATAGCCTGGCTTGCGTCCACGTTGGCTCCGGGCCGGCTGGCTGTTTGCAGTCTGGACATTTACGTCTACCGTCCAACATCTGGACGCTCCTGGTGGTGGGGGACATTCAACGGGTCCAGTTAAATGGACGTTCGCTCGATTTCAACAACTAAACATTACGGACGGACTCCATATGTCGGCTGGGGGCCGAACAGGTTGGCCCTACACTGACTATAAGGTCGTAGCCGTCCCCGCCCTCCGGTTAATGGAACATGGGTCTCGATGTGCAGGTTCTTGCCCCCCCCACCCTGAAGCTGGTCGCTGAGACCGGGATCGCCGTGAAACGCCTGAAACACTTTGACATCATAGCGACGCGTTGGCTGGTGACGGACAACGCACCCCAGGTCTCACTTTACAGTTGTGTGCAGTGTTGTGTGTATTTGAAGTATCAGATATCAGTTTCATTCCCACGTGACAACAACTCAGGGTTTCTGTCACACAATCACCTGCATATTACATTTAGTCAGAGGGACACACATCATGACCTCCTCTCTGCTGAGTTTCAGGGTAGTGAAGTACTAGTGCAGGATGGAAACCCTGCACCGACACACTGCCGTCGAGTGTTCTAGAAAGCACCAGTGGCTAAGCTAGCCGCGGCGAGTGTACTCGACGGCTAGTACTGGCCATGGAAACGCGCTCAATAGCATGTAAACACCGTACTCTGCGTACGACCTTAACCGGGTTATACGACCTTAACCCTTATCAAAGTACAACATGCATGTACACACATTAGCCTAGAGTTAGGTTAGGGTGCCTAACCCTTATCTCTGCATGCTCAAAGTGGATATACCATTTAAAAAATAGATCAGTCTGTTGCTAGGAGACCTAGGAGACTTTTACTGGGCTCCTCCAGACGAGGACGCAGGGTGGTGACACATGGCCTGGTGCTCCACGTCGCTATGCAGGAGATCTCTCCCTGAGTGTGTGTGGTGACGGCTGGTTCAACCTGTTGCTCACTGATTGCTCACTGCACAACAGGTGTGCGGCCTCACCCGGCCCCTGAGTCCAATCAGACTGACTGGGGGCCAGGTGAGGCTGCTTCAACCAGCCGTCGCCCACACACACTCCCCCAACATCCCGCGATCATCTAAGATGGCTGCCAGGCCGGCGCCCTACTCACTCTATGAAGTACACCTCTCCCTTCTCCGTGTACGCCATCTCCCAGTTGTCGGGCAGGGGTCCCAGCTCCTCCTCGTCCTCCGGTTTGGGGGGCAGTAGCGGGATGGTGTTGGTGGGGGGGGCCCCGGCAGCGGCGGTCTCTATCTCGGGGAGCTGACCCTCCTGCTCTGGGGACGTCATCTCAGCGGGGATGGGGCCGCCAGAGGTGGTGGGGAAGACGCCCTGCCCAGGGGGGGGGTCCCCAGGGCCATCTGTGCTCCGGTCCTCATGTTCACTGGACTCTGAGAGAGAGAGAGAGAGAGAGAGAGAGAGACAGAGAGAGAGAGAGAGAGAGAGAGAGAGAGAGAGAGAGAGACAGAGAGAGAGAGAGACAGAGAGACAGAGACAGAGAGACAGAGAGACAGAGAGAGAGAGAAAGAGAGAGAGAGAGAGAGAGAGAGAGAGAGAGAGAGAGAGAGAGAGAGAGAGAGAGAGAGAGAGAGAGAGAGAGAGAGAGAGAGACAGAGAGAGAGAGAAAGAGAGAGAGAGAGAGAGAGAGACAGAGAGAGAGAGAGACAGAGAGACAGAGACAGAGAGACAGAGAGACAGAGAGACAGAGAGACAGAGAGACAGAGAGAGGTAAATTGAAGTGCTGATGGTCTGGTGTGTGAGGGAGGGCGTCCAGCATGAGGGCTGGGGAGGAAGACAGACTGAGAGATAATCCATAAAAAGACCCGGCGGGGGGGAGGAGGGGGGGGGGGGGGGGTGCTATCTGCTTAGATCACAAAGCCGTGGGGCTCTATTGATCCCCACACCCCCTCCCACCCCCACCCCCACCCCCACCCCCGCCTCCCCTTCCTCTCCTTGGCAGAGGTAGAAAAATAACATCAAGCGTAGAATCCGGGTGCACGACTCTAAACAACAAACCAGAAAACCGCTGTAAACTGGGAGACGTAGCGTTGTGTCTGAAGGACTTAGCACCGGACAGAGGCGTTACTGTGAAGCCCAGAGAGACAATAAAGAAACAGCATCACGTTGTTTAGCTGAGCAAAGCACACACACAGCGAATGCAGTGGGGGTGTGTTTTATCGCTCGCTCTCTTCATATAGAAAGGACTACTTTGTACTTCAAAAACATTATTTCTCATCTGTCCCGACACGGCCCTTTGCTTTGGGCTTACGTGTCCTCTTGAACACACCCGTCGACTACTACCCCCCCCCACCCCCCCCCCGGGACAGAGATTCACGTAGTGAAGCAGAGTCGAACGCTCACTTGAACTGCCAGAGACCGGCCAAAACAGAGGATCTTACAGCGTTTCTTTTGGTTGTCTATCGTTTTAGTAACAGTGACTTACCTCGTTTGAACTCCTTCCGATTAGAAAACCAAAATTTCATCTTTCCCTCTGGATTTCTTGGCTCAAACGTGACCAGTGTTGTTGTTACTTGGGGCCCCCCCACCCCCCTTTACAACGGGTATGTAAATCCTGCTGTGGCGACAGCCTCAGTAGCATTCATGTAGTGTCAACCATCCAGCACTGCTTTCCACCAGAGCGGCCGGCGCTACACTAACATGCTCACACAGCTCTGAGCACCCCCCACTGTGAGAGGGCCTTAGATCAACATGTCCCATGAGTCACGGGACCCCCGTAAGGCTTAGGGACCGGGTCCCAAAACCCAGCCAATAAAGGGCTCTTTTGTAATCAGCCCGCGCATGTGATGAGGAGATAAAACACATCGAACCGGGAGCTTCAATCTGTGTGTGCATATGCCGTGTGTGTGTGTGTGTGTGTGTGTGTCTGTGTGTGTGTGTGTATATGTGTATGTGTGTGTGTCTGTGTGTGTGTGTAAATGTGTATGTGTGTGTGTCTGTGTGTGTGTGTAAATGTGTATGTGTGTGTGTCTGTGTGTGTGTGTAAATGTGTATGTCTGTGTGTGTCTGTGTATGTGTGTGTATGTATCTGTCTGTCTGTCTGTCTGTCTGTCTGTCTATGTGTGTGTATGTATCTGTCTGTCTGTCTGTCTGTCTGTCTGTCTGTCTGTCTGTCTGTCTGTGTGTGTGTGTATGTATCTGTCTGTGTGTCTGTGTGTCTGTCTGTGTGTCTGTGTGTCTGTGTGTCTGTCTGTCTGTCTGTCTGTCTGTCTGTCTGTCTGTCTGTCTGTCTGTCTGTCTGTCTGTCTGTCTGTCTGTCTGTCTGTCTGTCTGTCTGTCTGTCTGTCTGTCTGTCTGTCTGTCTGTCTGTCTGTCTGTCTGTCTGTCTGTCTGTCTGTCTGTCTGTCTGTCTGTCTGTCTGTCTGTCTGTCTGTCTGTCTGTCTGTCTGTCTGTCTGTCTGTCTGTCTGTCTGTCTGTCTGTCTGTCTGTCTGTCTGTCTGTCTGTCTGTCTGTCTGTCTGTCTGTCTGTCTGTCTGTCTGTCTGTCTGTCTGTGTGTGTGTGTGTGTGTGTGTGTGTGTGTGTGTGTGTGTGTGTGTGTGTGTGTGTGTGTGTGTGTCTGTCTGTCTGTCTGTCTGTCTGTCTGTGTGTGTGTGTGTGTAGGTATGTGTCTGTGTGGGGGGGTCGTGCATGTGTGTGGTCACGCATTTCTGTGATCTAACACATTTAGCCTTTGTTACCTCGAGTCGGAGATGATACGCTGGCGGTTTTGGTTTTGTTGCGCGAGTCATAACACAACGAATCAAAGCTAGCACTGCTAGCTGGCTATTCCTGGCTGATTCCATATTGAGCCTTTCAATATGCTGTGCAGGGGGGGGGGGGGGGGCGTGGCGTCTGCCCTCTGTCTGGTGTGGACAGACGGTCTCAGTTAAACAGCCTGATAAATGAGCCGTCGTCTGCCCCAAAACACCCACCTGGGCCACCGTAGATCCACGCCTGACTCCTCCTTCACTCGAGGTTCTCCACCTAGCGTCCTTTAGATTGCACCGAGGCACAGTTGTGTTGACATGGCGATAGATGCGCGCACAGCCCCGCTCACGCGAGTTCGGCCCCGTTGCTCAAAGGCTCACCTGGGGTGACCGCCGTGCCGTTGCCGTTGACGACGGGCCTCTCCTCCTCCTCCTCCTCCTCCTCCTCGGGGGCTTCCATGCCGGCCTTCTCCATGTCGCTGACAGACTTGTTGCGCCTCCTCTTGCCCTGGGAGCTGGGGGTGGAGCCGGGCAGCAGCTGCTCCGTCACATTCAGCACCGAGCTGGGCTCCGCAGGGGGCTTGGGGGTCCCGTAATGGTTATCTATGGGGAGACCAGTATAGATAAATACACACACACACACACACACACACACACACAGGGAGACCAGTATAGATAAATACACACACACACACACACACACACACACACAGGGAGACCAGTATAGATAAATACACACACACACACACACACACACACACACACAGGGAGCCCAGTATAGATAAATACACACACACACACACACACACACACACACACACACACACACACACACACACAGGGAGACCAGTATAGATAAATACACACACACACACACACACACACACACACACACACACACACACACACACACACACACACACACACACACACACACACACACACACACACACACACACACACACACACACACACACACACACAGGGAGACCAGTATATATATATATACTGGTTATGGAGTTCAGTTCTCTGTGTATTTATATACAGTATGTGAGTTCAGTTCTCTGTGTATTTATATACAGTATGTGAGTTCAGTTCTCTGTGTATTTATATACAGTATGTGAGTTCAGTTCTCTGTGTATTTATATACAGTATGTGAGTTCAGTTCTCTGTGTATTTATATACAGTATGTGAGTTCAGTTCTCTGTGTATTTATATACAGTATGTGAGTTCAGTTCTCCTGAGGCGCCGTGTCTGCACACAAGCAGACTGGGATAAACAAGTTACATTTCAAGCCAGATAGATGCTTTAATGTTGAAATGCTCCATGGAGGAGACCAGCCTTGCTGTCGTGTGCCTCTGTGATGTTTGCGAAGAAAGATCGAGAAGGAAGTGGTTTGATCAGAGCACATCGGTAACTTTTATTTTGATAAATAAAACACGCGTGGAGGGAAGAAGGAGATCTCTACGGGGGTTATTTCAACGCGCTGGGTGTCAAATCGTGTGACAAACGTTCAGCAGTGACCGAGAACGGCCTCAGAGACAAGAAACCAACCGAAGGAAACATCGGCTGGTGAAACCACATTCAGAGAATAACTTGGAAAACTGAAAACACCTAAATCCATCCCATAATAACAGCAGGATTAGAAGGCGCTCCCACTTTTCCAAAGAAAAGCCGTACTACAGGATCACTGCGGTCCATGCTCCATTTCTTCGTAATTAAACGTATCCATCAAGCATTTGTTGACCCATGACTGACAAGGTTTGGGATATTTGGGTTATTTCTTCCATATCTCTTCTCTCTCTCTCTCTTCCATCTAACATCCCTTTCTCCCTTGTGTATTCAGCCATTAAATCATTAAAATATGTAAAACAGTGGACGGTGGAGTCATATCCTCTCCGAAGCCGCCGGTTCGGTTCTGAAACCATCATTCCCAAATGATCCGACATCGGTCCCAATTTAACGGTCCCGTTAAATCGGCCAGCCGCAATTTAGAGGATTCCCGTTTTCATCTGGCGTCTACGGGGTCTTGTTCTGCATCAGTGCAGGGCCAGAGACATACTCGTGTGGAGAGCAGGAGGTAGAACAACCTGCTGCTGGGAGGAAGGCCCTACGAGGACCCCAGGGAGGTAGAACAACCTGCTGCTGGGAGGAAGGCCCTACGAGGACCCCAGGGAGGTAGAACAACCTGCTGCTGGGAGGAAGGCCCTACGAGGACCCCAGGGAGGTAGAACAACCTGCTGCTGGGAGGAAGGCCCTACGAGGACCCCAGGGAGGTAGAACAACCTGCTGCTGGGAGGAAGGCCCTACGAGGACCCCAGGGAGGTAGAACAACCTGCTGCTGGGAGGAAGGCCCTACGAGGACCCCAGGGAGGTAGAACAACCTGCTGCTGGGAGGAAGGCCCTACGAGGACCCCAGGGAGGGTAACCAGAGGTGAGGGTTTACAGATGTGGCATGACAGATGCAGAGCATCGGTGATGCACACACTGTTGAGTGTGTGTGTGTGTGTGTGTGTGTGTGTGTGTGTGTGTGTGTGTGTGTGTGTGTGTGTGTGTGTGTGTGTGTGTGTGTGTGTGTGTGTGTGTGTGAGACCTAGCCTTCTTTCTCTATCATGGTGAATGAGATTTATGGACTTTTGAAAAGCAAAACAGTGTGTGTGTGTGCGTGTGTGTGTGTGTGTGTGTGTGTGTGTGTGTGCATGCAGGCGTGTGCGCGCACGCGCGCGTGCGTTCCTACTTTTTCTACATCATGCTGAAGGAGATATCTGGACTTTTGTAAAGCGAATCAATGCATCAGGTAAACGCGGTTGTGTTTGTTCGAGGTGGGGGCACTGGTGGGTACAATATTGCCCAATAATGTCCAAACTCACATTAACATTTCTGGAATCGTTCCAATGCTATCCCACATGGTATGGTATGGTTCACACAACCCAATAAGGGAAACACAAAGCCATAAAGAGCCAACAAAGCGTGTAATGGAATAGCAACCCTTACCTTCATACGTTCCACTCTCTAGCAAAGCCCCGCTTTGCTCCAACTCCAGAAAGCGCTCAATGGTGATGAAGTTGTAGTCCACCCCGGGGACCTCTCCCTCCCTGGGCTGCCTGGTCGTACCTGGGGCCACCACAGGAGGAGAGGAGAACACTTAGAGCTGACGGAACCTGGCTTCACCCCCCTGAGCACACCGCAGCACCAGCTTTGAGCCTCTTAGAAGAATCAGAAAAGGTCTTCAGTGCTGCCCTCCATCCTCACCGCGCTTCCTACGGTGCGATTCCCAGTACAGCCCGATTCCCAGTACAGCCCTCTCCCCTGGTTCGTCTCGCCACTAAACGGCCAGTCAAAGCATGAAGCTGAATCACTCTGGGGAACTGCAGTTGGCAGCCGATCGCTTTCCCGTCCGATCACACACATACAAGGAACAACACGCGCTAGGTACATAACACGTGCTAGGCATGGCACACATGCTAGCTATAGCACACACACTAGGTATGACACATACTAGCTATTGCACACATGGTAGGAACAGCACACACGCATGGTATAGCACACATTTTAGCTATGGCACACATGCTAGTTATTGCATCTCAAACTGTAGCCTGCTTGCATCGGTGGGTGCACATGGTCGTGTCCTAGCATGCACCCACCGATGCAAGCAGGCTACAGGTTCGCTAGGCTCAAATCCCAGCCATAGAAAGTAATAAAGTTGAGTGCATAGAACGCAAAGCGTGTCCTTAACATGGTGTTTGTTCGCTAGTAGTGAAGCAGGCCCCGGCATGGATTTCAGCAGCAAGGAGCGCCTCATGCTACCACGCGTCACTCCACCTGGCTCCCCGCGGCTTGTCTGTGTTGCTGAGTGGTTACAATGACAAAGCCGTGCACTTCGACTCCTCGTCCTCCTCGCGGTGCTGATAAGCCTGTTAGCGGCTCTGGAGGTGAGCTGCCCTGGCGCTGTGCGTGTCGACACCGGAGGGCCACCTGGGGCGCTGAAGAGGTTCAAGCCTCTGAGCTGTTGTTAGCACCTCCCTGGCGCCCGTGTCGCTTCAGCCAGCGTATTGATTCTTTACCGTGTTATTGGTTTCTTTGTCGTCCAGTCGTTTGAGCTTGGCTAGTCACGTGATCGTTTTTGCCAACGCAGTTCTGACTAAACCACGCCCCCAGCGCAGTGATTGGACAGTCGGCAATGACCACTTAGACGGATACGGATTAGAAATGGACTTTCTCTGTTGAAGAAGGATCTTCCAGTTGACCCTCAGAGACCAGCAGCAGCTTTTGAGGGCACACGGGCGTGACTTGTCTCACAGACAGGAATTAAAAACCGCGTTCATTTATTCTCAGCCTGTTACTTTGATTAAATCAGAAAGTAGAAGACAGGAAGTAGGATGTAGACAACAGGATATCATTGATGTTAATCTATGCTCAAAATCAACATGTAGCCCAGTGGGAAAAGTACAGGGTTGATCATTCTTATTAATTATTATTTATTTAGAAAGGAGCTTTATCTGTCTTTGGAGAGAACCATGGTGAATAGACGGTAAGTATTGGCATGCCTGCAGACCCATAAATAACTCAATGGGCCACACCCGTTTCACCCCTACTATGACACCTCTGATATGGGCCTACTTTTCAAGTTGCATGTTCTTTAACACAATGGGACAGCTGGTTCCTTTCTGGTTTGCCACGTGCCCCTATCTTCACCAGCCATCTGGACAGGTGATCTGGACAGCGGTGGCCATCTGGACAGGTGATCTGGACAGCGGTGGCCATCTGGACAGGTGATCTGGACAGCGGTGGCCATCTGGACAGGTGATCTGGACAGCGGTGGCCATCTGGACAGGTGATCTGGACAGCGGTGGCCATCTGGACAGGTGATCTGACCGTGGCAGCGGTGGCCATCTGGACAGGTGATCTGACTGTGGTGGCCATCTGGACAGGTGATCTGACCGTGGCAGCGGTGGCCATCTGGACAGGTGATCTGACTGTGGTGGCCATCTGGACAGGTGATCTGGACAGCGGTGGCCATCTGGACAGGTGATCTGACTGTGGTGGCCATCTGGACAGGTGATCTGGACAGCGGTGGCCATCTGGACAGGTGATCTGGACAGCGGTGGCCATCTGGACAGGTGATCTGGACAGCGGTGGCCATCTGGACAGGTGATCTGACCGTGGCAGCGGTGGCCATCTGGACAGGTGATCTGACCGTGGCCATCTGGACAGGTGATCTGACCGTGGCCATCTGGACAGGTGATCTAACCATGGCCATCTGGACAGGTGATCTGACCCTGCGAGCTCATGGATCACGCCAGCGACGACCGTGACAGCGTGAACCAATGATCAGATAATGAATGAATGAATGAATGAATCCATCAAGGTTGTGTTGAGGCCTGCCAGGACTGAACCCATAATGGATGATTGCATCCGCCAGACTTGTAAACAGCATATATAAAAGAAATACTACTAGTGAAGATATACATACTGTATGGGATTATGAAGGGGACACTTCAAACAACTCGTTTAGAGCTTACAACCCTTTCATTTAACCCACAATATAATTAACAATGTGGTCTAAAGGTATCCACCTCTACTTCACCACACACCACGGCCCATAGCATCTGCTATGGGCGCCAGCTATAAATACTTTGCTTTTCTGGTCGGAGCTATTAAATCTGAACCATGTGTGTGAAATTAGCAGCATTAGGGTCTCTGTCCTACAGTAATGAATCCTTTTAGGCGTACTCTTCCAAATGAAATATGCTAATCTTGTGACATGGCCTACAGGTGTGGATTCCTGTGTGTGTGCGTGTGTGCGTGCGTGTGAGCGCGTGCGTGCGTGTGTGTGTGTGCGTGTGTGCGTGCGTGTGTGCGTGCGTGTGAGCGCGTGCGTGCGTGTGTGTGTGTGTGCGTGCGTGTGTGCGTAGATGCTCCACGTTAATCTCTAGTGAGGGTCTGTGCAACAAGCAGAGCTTGCTCTTCTACAGAGGAAGTCACCTCGTGTTTATGTGGGTCAGGATCCCACCGTGTCAATGGCTGTGTGAACAACAATAGATCCTATCTAGGAAGCACCAGGGGAGGGTTTCTGCTCAGTTACTCTTCTGTAACGCTGCGTTGTTTGCATGTCGTGAAGCTCTGATTACTGCATGCTGGGTAACGGTGAAGTACAGCGTTCTCCGCGGAGCCACCATTACTAGGGCCACCACTACAGGGGCCTACTGGGGTTTATTGAGCTTATTCTCTTGGGCCTGTTCTAATGGATTTGGGCCCAATCTGTGGTCAGGAGGAGACAAATACAGCTCCCAAAACGAGTTGTTGGTTTTCTACACTGACATCCTATCCATCAAGGCCTCTGGTGCAGGACAGAGAGATGGAGAGCAGAGGGAAATGAAAAGAAAGACAGAGATGAATCGAGAGAGAGGCCTAGTGAGACATATGGACAAACTATCCCATAATATATCAGAGGAGTACAGAAACCAATGCTTAGCTTAGGCTGTTGGCTTTTCCAATCGTTACACCAAATCATGGAAAATACAGCATACATTTGCTAACCGTGACCTGTGACAATATCCTAGGCAGAGGGAGTTTCAAGAGGAAATATATATTTTGTCCTAAAGAGAGCAGAATCAACAAAGAGGGAAGAGAGGGTCGGGACTCAACCAAACAACCAACACCGTATTTAACTGGTTTAACTGGTTTATGGCTATGAGCCTAGAGGCACATTCGCTAGCTTCTCACTAGGATTACTCCTAGTTGTAATAATAATAATAATAATCCTGCAACACATATACAGATCACGTTAGAGTATTGTAACGGTAGCATGATGTTGGCAGTGTCATGTTAGACTGGTAAAATGCTAGCATAGCGTTACATTAGCATGGTAAAACTTAAGCTTAGTAAAATCCCGTTTCAACATACTTACAGGTTGTGTTCTTATAAAAAATAACACAATGTAAAAGCTGTGTGTTAAGATTGTGTGACCGTTTTAAACATGTTGTAACCGATATCTTACAATTAGCAATCAGCCACATGAAGTTAAACGCTCAATGAACAAGGCTTTGGATCCAGACCATGCATTGTGTATCTATCAAGATATTTGAGACATTTTTAATGAGGTTTCTTGTGTTGTTATGAATATGTCCAGGCTAAATATGTAATTGAATAAAGATGTCATTCGGTTAAACAAGACGTAGAAGTCTGTTTTTTGGTGGGTGTGCTTGCTTGTATCCAAGCCAAGGGAGAGTCTGACCACAAAGACAAGAAGAAAAAGCGAGAGTATCAGACAGAAGTAGAGAAGGTGAGAATGAAAAGCTGAAAACCAGAACAGTGTGCCAGGTCTCTCTCAGGTCCTCAGAGTGTCTCAGAGTGTCAGGACAGTCACTCTGTCACCTCTCTGCTACACAAACGTCGCTATAAAACCCAAACCAATCTCCCAGCCCTCGCCCCCAGACCAGAAGGAAATAGCAGCAGAATACATTTGAATGTGTCAAGTACGCTGTGTTTCTGCTTTAAAATAACCCCCAAGGTCTGCCTAGAGCTAATCTATTCCTTGGCCAAAGTGCACTGGGTTTTATGTTTCAGGACGCAAATGCATCGCTGACTGTGACTGAACTGTATATGGACAGATTTAAATATTTACAAATCGTACCCCGTTTTGAGAACACTTTTTAGGGTGATGCTTTATTGTGTCACATGTTGTTGCGCACGTCTCACACTGTTCATTACCATGGACTATTTTCACATCGCACTATAACTCCATGATCTCTGCTTTTTAATGTATTCCATCTTCAAACCGTAAAGTTTTATTCTGAACCGACTCAGTTTCTGCACCTGAATTCACCGTAGGTCGCATTGGATAAAACCATCTGCCAAATGGCTTCATTACAGAAGAGTACGTTTAGGTAAGAGTAGAAGCTATAGTTTATTTTACCATCTGTGTCCCACACTCCCCTCCTCTCTCAGCGGCGTTCTGCGCCCACTGGCTGACCCAGCCTGGAGCTCTGGGGGAGCAGACGCAGCCGATGCTAATACGATAAAGAACCAGCAGGGAGGAAGAACCAGCAGGGAGGAAGAACCAGCAGGGAGGAAGGGGTTGGGAGATATGCTAATGCCTCTGGTATGTTTTGGACTGCAGGTGAGGTGTATTTATAGGCTTGGGTTTTCAACCTTGTTTATTCCTGTGTGTGTTTGTGAGAGAGAGGGTTTGTGTGTGTGTGTGTGTGTGTGTGTGTGTGTGTGACTTGCTTGTGAGAAAGTGTGATCATGTCAGATATGAGTCTGTGTGTGTCTTTGTGTATATGTGTGTGTGGGGAGGGAGGGAGGGAGGGAGGGAGGGAGGGAGGGAGGGAGGGAGGGAGAGAGACAGAGACAGAGACACAGAGCGTTTGTGTATCTATTTAACATCAGCTAGAGGTTAGCACCGCCCTCGTCTAGCCCCTAGCCTGGCTGGCTGATAGCACGGAGCTAACCGCCCACCACTGTGTGTTGTTAGTACAGGCTAGCGTTAGCAGAGAGGCCCTTGGAGGGCGTGTGGGGTGGGGGGAGATCCTCCCTTTCACCTGCTAATCCCCCTGGGTACGAGCGGCCTGGGCTGAGTCAGCACGCCTCTTTGTACCGACGCTAAGCTAGCGGTTAGTCAATTAGGAAGAGGCAGGCTCAGCGCTAACGCCCCGAGCGCTGGATAGACGGAGGGATTAACACCTCTCAACTACCGCTGTGCCCATGAGCAGCTCAATCAACAACACATACACCGTACTGGACCAGATCTACGTTACACAACAAACACACCCACACACACATGATGCTATACAACACGATATTACCTCACAATCACTCTACACAACACAACACACACACACTACACCAGATGATTTAACATCACACTAAGCTACACAACATAGCAACGACAGTACACTGCACAAAACAACACATGACACACTACATTACAATGCACTGCACTAAACTACAACTACACTACTACACAATACACTAACTTTACTATACTACACTAAAATACAGTACAATACAACACAATTCACAACAAACGGCATGACACTATAATAAACTATGTGAAACAACACAACATCACACACACTCAATTACACAATAGCACTGACAATGACAATAAAACAACTAGCAAAACCTGTCTTCACTGCACTCTCTATAAAACGCGAGCTGCAGTCCCACCAACACACTGAACACATGCAGTAGGCTTCTGGAACACTTTCCCTCACACCAGATCCGCTTTAATCAACGGTGAGGAGGAGGTTATGAAGAACACGAGGAAGGCACACGAGATCAGAGCCAAGATGGCTGCCTGAGATCAAACCATAATGACTGAATGACACAAAAAAAACGCGCGCACACACACACACACACACACACACAAACACATCAAATCAAGGAGGAAGGAGACAAAGCAGCATATAGCCGGCTGATGCATGTCACATTATCATAAGATAGCAAAAAGGGGAGAATGCATTGAGAGAATCACCATTAAAAACCACTTCAATTCTAAGAGGGAAAAAAACGAAAAGCAAACAGTCACAAAATGATCGCAAAATCATCATCCTCAACATTTTGCCTTTTCTTTTTTCAGGAAGACTGGTAGTTCTGCTCTACAAGTGACTGCTTAGCAGGCACCAGTAAGTAATGCTGTCCTTTAGACAATTCAAATCCATACTGGGGAGACAAAAGTACAAAAAAAACAACATTTAAAGTGGCTCACTGATGACTTCCTTCCTCCTACCTTTCCCCACCTCACAGGGAAAATCTATTACTTCCCATCTGTTGGACGTTAGTTGCTGGCTTTGGGCAGAAGATCACCACGGCATTGTGCTGCTTCTCTAATTACACCACCCATCACGGCTCATCCTGGCTGCATGCCTAACAACCCGCTCTCAGTTTGACAAAGGGCTTAATGGCTAATTACACACCCAATCCATCGATCCATATGGGGAGGCGGGGACAAAGAAAACAGAGTAACAACACATTCTCAAGTTCACCGGAATTCAACTCGGATGAAAAACTGTTTAGCGAAGACAAACAGCGAAGACGCAGCACAGAGGTGAACATCGAACAAGCTTTAAGGCAACATATAACGTGTTTGCCTTCTGAGAGTGCGGTGCCTCTGTTGAGAGAAAGGTCCGGACCTCCGGGTGAATAATGCCACTGGGTCTGTTTAAATATTGGTTTGTTGAAGTCTAGCGATGACCTCGGCACGCTTCCTCTGCCCATCTTGACCTCAGAAGAACGTCAAGAGGAGACGCTCACTAACCAAGCAACATGTTAGCCTGCAAGGGTTAGCCTGCGCGGG
>JACYXH010000013.1:1017500-1020000 GCA_026745465.1 Lota lota | reverse complement strand
TCTCTCCACGATCATGGGGGAACACAGCCTCTCAAGGGCCCATGAAAGTCTCGCCGCACGCGTCCTTCAACCTGCATATGAGAGACAGAGCATCCGGACGCAAAGCGACCAAGATAGACATGATTTACTGGCGTTGAGTCCTTTCAGTATGAACCTGACAGTTAATCATCATATTCATTAGTTAGTACAATATTCAAAAGGAGCCCTCTGCATATATCATTGAAAACAAGTAGCCTCAAACTTTGCACACACCATAGATATGAACTGAGAATGACTAGAGTCGTTTTCTGCACGTAATTCCAAATCCTGGGTTTCTAGATGACAGCTTCCACGTCCACGCCTCTACCAATGACCTGCTGGGGCATCACTGAGTCCCACAAATAACTGAAGACCAACTGAAGTTGGCCCGAGACCGAAGAACTCATTCACAGACAAACTTGCTTTGTACTCGATGCCTTTTCAGTTTGGTCACTGAACGTCCCATTGGTTAAGACCAGTGAGGTCTCCATGGAGACGGGAAATTACGACTGAGGAAATAACAATCAATCACGCCTGCCTTGATCTTTCAACAAATCATCACACGTAATGTTCGCCTTGCCGTCATCTAAGGAATTTCAGCAAGTTACAAATTCGTTGAGAAGGCGATTCACTTCTCTCAGGGGAGAGAGAGAGAGAGAGAGAGAGAGAGAGAGAGAGAGAGAGAGAGAGAGAGAGAGAGAGAGAGAGAGAGAGAGAGAGAGAGAGAGAGAGAGAGAGAGAGAGAGACAGAAGCCCAGAGAACATTCATAGAAAGTCCCCAAACGCATATGAAAATATAAAATAAAAGGCAGTGCACATTTCTCATGTCTCCTGTTTCACCGATGAACAGATAACTTCATGCGACGTATACAGTATGCATAAAGTCTCTTAGCAGGGCTGTGTTAGCAGTCCCCACTGTGCAGCGATGCTCAATCACCACCAGAGACTTTTTATAACTTATGAAAGATTCTGCCGAGCCCTATAAGGCTGTACACCCCCTTACACACACACAGTTTATTTATCACCATTCAGAGTCTAGCAGGGATTCATGGGCCCATGTTTAAATGATTTTTAATGACACCACCTCTCTCCTCCTTAAATGGCTCATAAAAAGCCTAAGAAAACCAGAGGAACATTCGAGAAGAGGGACACATAAAGAACCGATAACAGGGGCCCGCCCTTCGAGGATGTCTCGAATTCCAACGAGCGAGAGGCAGACACAACCAACTGAAAAACGCCATCTGAATACATACAGGCTAATACCGTGGCCCCCCCCCCCGCGTGAGATCGCCGCCATGCCATCGCCATCACGTCAGCTCACCGTGGCCCCCCCCCGCGAGATCGGCGCCATGCCATCGCCATCACTTCAGCTCACCGTTGGACGTCCCAGCGAGCGTCGCAACATGTTTCTCTGTACGTTGAAAACAAGCAACGCACAGAGAGCGACGTCGCTGGCCCCCCATGGAGAGCTGAAGCTGGACCGGCCGGTTTGGACGGAGCGCGCGGACGAGCGGAGCTCCTCCCGTACGCGTTTCCTCGCCCAACGAAGGAGTTCTCGGAGCGCTCATTAGCTGACGCTCCGGTGGAGGCTAATGGATGGGAGGCTATCGTCGTCATGGAGACGGGATGAGGGTGTGCCACACAGGTGTGTTCTGAGTGTGGTGGGGGGGGGGGGGGGGGGGGGGGAAGGGGGTGACAGTCATGTAGACAGCAGACTAATCGATAAGTACATCTAAAAATAAAACAAGTGTGGCATCTACGGGCTGGAATGTGTTGCTTTACGCCATCGCTATGCTGGAAGTGAAAGACACAGAGATGGAGAGAAAGACAGTGAAAGACGGAAAGAGAGAGCGATGGAGAGAGGTGTCAGGAAACAGAGGTGAGGCCACTAAGGTACTGACATTTATGTCCTTATTTACCGTTTCTCTCCTAATAAAATTATTAAACAGAAATGTACATCTCTTCAATTCTTCCATTTGATCACCAGATATTTTAATGACAGCTAGGGTCAAGACAGAACGATGAGACAGAAAAATGATAAAAAGTTAAAAAGACAGAAGGAAGTAGAATATAGATTACATATCTTTCAACTGTGTTTTGTGGTCAATGTGCCGCAGTATCATTGAAAGGTGATCAGGAGGACCCTGGTTGTCCTAATCGCGTCACGATGACTAACCTACCCCACGCTCTGATAGGACCTGAGTGTGTGAGGATGTGTTTACGTGGGTGAATGAGGTACAGTGCATGCGTCTGTGTGGATTTCGGTCAGTAGTTTGCAGCAGCGTGTGTGCGTGCGTGTGTGCGTGCGTGCGTGCGTGCGTGCGTGTGTGTGTTGACGTGTATAGGAGTATGTGTGTGTAGGTGCTCATGTGCGTGAGCTGTGATTCTTGGATCACTTGCCTCTTCCTCCCGCAAGATGAGTCAGTGCATTCATCTGTTGCCCCCGGTTACCGCTAATCATCTCGGAGTTGTCTGTGTGTAG
>JACYXH010000013.1:995000-1015000 GCA_026745465.1 Lota lota | reverse complement strand
GCACATTAACGATGCATTTATACAAAAACTAATATTTTACGAATGTTTTGAAATAAATATTAAATATGTTCAAATCTCAGTTGTTTTGTGGATACACTATTAAAACAAAATGTTATGATCCAGTTCACAGCCCTATGCCACATTGCCGCAAATTTGACCAATCATCACACTTCTCCACGCGAAAGGTCACATCTATTTACAAATAACATGACTTTAATTAATAACTTAAATCATGAAATTGCAATTTCTCTGCAATGCCGCAGCAAAATCAAGCATTCTGCCTCAACAATAACGAAGAATGTTTCCCAAATCCTGGAGTGACTGTGTAGCCCAACTGGTAGAGCAAGGCATTACCACTGCCAGGGTTAGAGGTTCAATTCCCTGTGCAGCCCAACTGGTAGAACAAGGCTTTAACACTGCCAGGTTTAGAGGTTCAATTCCCTGTGTAGCCCAACTGGTAGAGCAAGGCTTTAACAGTGCCAGGGGTTAGAGGCTTCAATTCCCTGTGTAGCCCAACTGGTGGAGCAAGGCATTAAAAGTGCCAGGGGTTAGAGGTTTGATTCCATGTGCAGCTTAACACTACTGGGGTTAGGAGTTCGATTGCCACTTAGAATAGATGCACTCACTGCATCTTGAGAAGCTTTGGATAAAAACATCACCGAACGGCCTATATGTAAAAATAAGCAGATTTCTGTATTACGCATGCAAAACAAAACAGTGCAGTTCTGCGCTCATCCCAGAGGGGAAGCAAGGCGTAATCAAGGCCCCTGTCTCATTATGACTCATTAATCTACACCCAGGCTTCGTTACGGGCCTCCTGTGTCTTGGGACCCACAGCTGACAGACGCCTGAAGAGGAGAAGAACGGAAACAACCTTGAAGCAGGTGAGAACGAGGAGAGAGAGCGAGAGCTAGGGAGAGACAGAAATATATATTTTACCTCTCAAAGCACTTCCTGACATATCTGTTCAAAACCTGCCACAGAGTACAGCCCCCCCCCCCCACACACACACACACACACCTCCCGCCTTTCCAATTTCATTACTGCTTAATCCTTCCACAACTGTGATAAACCCCCCTGTGTGTGTGTGTGTGTGTGTGTGTGTGTGTGTGTGTGTGTGTGTGTGTGTGCGTGCTCATGAACAGTGTATATATCCAGAAGGATAATCCTGGTCAACGGTCTCTACTGTCTCACCACATCATCATTGATCAAATAAACGCAGAAGCAGGCACATAGCTAAAACTATTGCAATCCTGTGTGTGTGTGTGTCTCTCTCTGTTATTAACTATAGTTCATCTACTGCCACCAAATATGGGGGATGACACCCATCTGCTTGAAAGAGGACTCATTATTCGTAGACCACTTCAAGGCCAGACAATCAGTACCTCGCTGAGAAACGTACTGATGACACACACGCACACCGTCCATATATCCACATCAGGGGGGGGGGGGGGGGGGGAGAGGCGGGCTGGATGTCCTTGGGGCTAAAGGATGTGTGTGGAGCCAGAGCTGGGAAAATGGCGGGACCGTTTTCAGGCTATTTTCTCCACATCACAAGAAAACACAACACTTCCACAGTCGTGACTCGCCGTCTCCAGCGCCCTGACAGCCAGCTAGAGGAGGCTCTGTCTGTCCGTCTGTCTGTTCTGTCTGCATACAGAGAGACGGGGACGGGGGGAGCCAGGGACAGAGGGGAAAGAGAGAGAAATGGAGAGAGAGAAGGGAGGAGAGAGAGGGGGGGAGGAGAGAGAGAGAGAGAGAGAGAGAGAGAGAGAGAGAGAGGGGGAGGAGAGAGAGAGAGGCAGGAGGAGAGGGAGAGAGAGGGGGAGGAGAGGGAGAGAGAGAGAGAGAGAGGGGGGAGGAAAGAGAGAGAGGGGGGAGAGAGAGACAGAGACAGCGACAGCAAAAGGGAGAAAGAATATGAGACGGACACACACACGGACACATTCCATTAGCCACAACAGACAAAAAATAAAAGCGCAGAGGTGGAGGCCTCACGTTTGACCTCACCCTGTATTTGCTCAGACTTTTATACAGAGCTGCCATTACCATTCAGGGCAAATCTGCCAAATGGAAGATTATTATCATCTATTTGCCAAGGAGGGTAATTTAACCCAGTTGTGGAAGAGGCCGGACCGTCAGTGTGGTGTGAATGGCTAGGTTCACCTGCTCGTGAGTCTCTTGCGGTAATGTGGGCACCTGATTTTGGGGTACATGAACGTTTCCAGGGAAATGATTGTGGCTATAATACTGAGGGCATCAAAGATGGCCGCCAGTATGGCCGTTGAGTGGTGAAAACATGCACGCGTTTGTGGGAAATAGCGGGAACCAAAAAACATCGCCTGCAAAGCGACACAACCACCCCAGTCTTTTGGACACATCCCCCCACCCTCACTACACCCACATCCCCCTACACACACACCATACATACACCCCTCCTGACTCCAGCACCCACATCCCCCTACACACACACCATACATACACCCCTCCTGACTCCAGCACCCACATCCCCCTACACACACACCATACATACACCCCTCCTGACTCCAGCACCCACATCTCCTTACACACACACCATACATACACCCCTCCTGACTCCAGCACCCACATCCCCCTACACACATACCATACATACACCCCTCCTGACTCCAGCACCCACATCTCCCTACACACACACCATACATACACCCCTCCTGACTCCAGCACCCACATCTCCCTACACACACACCATACATACACCCCTCCTGACTCCAGCACCCACATCTCCCTACACACACACACACCATACATACACCCCTCCTGACTCCAGCACCCACATCTCCTTACACACACACCATATATACACCCCTCCTGACTCCAGCACCCACATCCCCCTACACACACACCATACATACACCCCTCCTGACTCCAGCACCCACATCTCCTTACACACACACCATACATACACCCCTCCTGACTCCAGCACCCACATGATGGAGGGGCTGGGCTGGCTGACCCATCTCTCTGGTCCTCTTCAGCAGAGCAGCACCAAGGAGGGGCTCCAGCATTTGGTTTTTGGAGCACGCATGGGGACGCACACACACACACACACACACTCTCACGCAAACACATCTACACACACACACTCACTCACTCTAACTCAAACACATCTAGACACACACACACTCACTCACTCAAACACACTCTCACTAACTGAAACACATCTACACACTCACTCTCAACCAAATTGAAGGCAGCAATGCGTGACATGCACTGTTGACTGATTGCCTCTTCGCATAACTGTGTGCACCGTCTGCCGTGCACGCTCCTGGTGCACAGGTGAGGGCCGTGCACGCTCCTGGTGGACCGGTGAGGGCCGTGCACGCTCCTGGTGCACAGGTGAGGGCCGTGCACGCTCCTGGTGAGGGGCGAGTGGTTTCTCTGAAGCATCCGGAACAGTCCGGGGAGCTTCAGAGAATGCAAATGAAGACAGAGACGTTCCCCTTAAAGTGTGCACAATCACGTGCACAGACAAACCCACGTAAGACACACACACACACACACAGCCACACACACAGGATGCACACACACACACACACAATGCACAAACATACACATGATACACACAGAGCACGCGCAGTTGTGCGATCCCACACACACACACAAAGTCCCCCTGTCAACAGGCGAGGGGAGAATTCCAGAGCGTGACGGAGTGTGAGGGAAGGAGAGAAGGAGAGAAGGAGAGAACAAGCGGGGCTTTGATGTGGAGTGATGCGGCTGGTGGGGGGGGGGGGGGGGGGGGGGGGGTCGCTAGACCCTATTAGCATATTAGCATGGACCAGGATTAGACAGGAAGAGGAAATGAAATGAGGTGCTGGAGACGGAGATTTAAGAAAGGGGAAGACGATGAAGACGATGAAGAAAACAACATCAGGCAGGGAGGGAGAAGGAGGAGGAGGAGAACAGATGCAGAGTACATCAAGGGGGAGAATCGGTGAGAAGGAGAGAGAGGGGGCGAGAGAGGGAGAGAGAGAGAGTTTTTTGGGGAAAATAGGAAGATGAAGAAGAGTGAGAGAGAATAATGGTTTTAGTTAGTTAACTACTGACTGCCTTAACATACTCCCACTGCGGGCTGTGAAGTCAGAGCTGTTTCCCTGTGCTCTCACGTCTAAACTCTGGAACAGAGGTATACCTTCAACTGCACACGTGACACACATGTGAGGGACACACAACTTCCAACACAACCCACACACAACTCCCAACACAACCCACACACAACTCCCAACACAACCCACACACAACTCCCAACACAACCCACACACAACTCCCAACACAACCCACACACAACTCCCAACACAACTCCCAACACAACCCACACACCTGGCGAGAGATACTGAAGGAGGAAGCACATTGGACTATTGGACCTGCTTGTTCCAGGTAAGTGGTGCAGGGGGCTAGTGCCCACCTCAGCTCACACACACACACACACACACACACACACACACACACACACGATGTGGAGCCAGTCCAATCCAAGTGCTGAGGTGCCCTTGAGCAAGAGACTAAAAGTCTGACACGCTGCGTAGGTGTGTGTGTGTGTGTGTGTGTGTGTGTGTGTGTGTGTGTGTGTGTGTGTGTGTGTGTGGTGAACTTATGGCAAATGCATGTGTAAATAAATGGTCTGCAATTATATAGCATGTAAAGTGATTTCCATGCCATGCACTCGTTCTGGTTCCTCCCACTTGCTACAGGGGCACGATCTAACCTACCCAGCATGCCTTTGGTAGGTGAAAGGGTAACATTATAAAAGGCCATGCAATCAGGAGGTATTTTTCCTTCATTTGGCTTCTTCCCTCTGTTCCTCTATCCGTCTCAGAACGGGGGTCCAAATGGCAGCTTTGGCTCTCAGTCGTCCGGTCTGCAGACCGGCTGAGACTCCCAACAGCTTGGCGAGCAGAAAACTGTGAGCAAGCAGTCCCTTCTCACCGAGACCGTGGCCTGGTGAACCACTCGCGCTACCCGCTTTATTTACTAGTTATTCTGAACGGCCTTCGGACAAGCACACGCCTCAGACCCAAAGCAAAGTGAGATTTCTGTTTCGAGAAAACGGAAGCAGCAGTGTGCTCCACAGCTGAGGGATGGACGGTAAGCACCAGTCAGTCATAAAACAGACGGACAACACGACACTGAGACTCCACTCAACAGGAAACAGGTTTCACAGACACAAAAAATGCCCTCAAGTTCTGCAATCAGAATAGCTGAACCCCAATTGGAAACAAACCCGGATTGGCTGATAAGTTCAGCAGAAGCATGTGTCACTTCAACTTAAAGACCAGACATCATTCAGTTACATCTATGACAGGAGCACAGGGTATAAGTCAATTTGCTCAGAAGTTACCAGTCGATACTGTCGTTAGCAGTGACTAAACTCAGCTAAGTTTATCAACTCATCAACAACGGAAAAGCCAATGTAATACCAAGGCTGAAAGCTGAAGTACTGTAATGAGAAGATGTGCTTTATTAGCACTGGAAAACACAAGAGTCGCCAAAAGAGACAAGTCTGAGATATATCTTTAGTTGCACGTCCATTGAGCTCATTGTGCTCATGATAAAATAAGATTAATTGAATTCCGGGCGAAGTCCATAATAAAAAAGATCCCATTAAGCCTCCAGCAACACCACCTCCCTACTCGTCACACCTGCGGTGCTCCGCCATGACGGCTGCTATCTTTAGATGGTTACCTCTCTGGTGTCCTTGTACAAACCAACGGTCCGGTCACATCCTCAGACTCCTCTGATAGGCTCACCTTCCCCTCCTCTCCGGCTCCCGATGGATCCAGGCTCGGTACCGCGGCGTCCATAATGACTCCACCGTTTCATTACCGTGTTCTTCCCCGTTCCCCCCGGCACCTTGGGGGCCCAGGTTCCACGAATCCCCGCCTCCCACACGCTACATGCAGCTCCACCTAGCATTACCGTAGCCCTGTCCTGACACACACACACACATGCAGCTCCACCTAGCATTACCGTAGCCCTGTCCTGACACACACACACACATGCAGATCCACCTAGCATTACCGTGGCCCTGTCCTGACACACACACACACATGCATACACACAATCATCTAGGAAACCAACCACCCTGCTATCAAGCTATGTGGCTAGGCTAGGCTCGCCTGTCGAATGTCTTCCAAGACCATTTTAAGTCACCACAGACTCAAAATGCTACATATAGAAATATAAGGTTAATAATGACTAAATAATCGGTCTATTTGCGTAGACATACATGTTCATTTAAATGCACCTTTTCAACAAGGCAGCAGAGTTAACCAACTAAATAACTTGTAATCAATTAAATGCAACATCAATCAAGAATAATTCACAAGCCAGGCAGTAAACAAACAGGCACATTAAGCAACATATTGTCAACACATTCATAAAACACCCCACCCCCAACTTCTCATCGAATAGCTGCTATTGCCGGATAAGTGAATTGCTTTGGGGGCTTTTTGGAAACACACTTGGGCGAGGAAGTTTGCACAACAGGGAGGTTGGCGCGTTAGTACCAGCATCCAGCGCTGTCTGCTCGTGTTAGGCCCTGGTGTGAGTCTGATAGCGCGCTGAAACACACAGACTCACAGCCTCTGCTGTACTCCTGCTTTTCTAGGCCAGGCTGCTCCCCACGGCTTAGCCTGCCCGCTTCACAATACACCTTGGAAGAGGAGCAGATAAGGACTCAGGCTTCCCTGGTCTCTGCCTCGCTTCTTCCTCTGCTTCCTCTGCTGCCTCTGCCTCTCGTGTCTCGGAGGCAGTAAGCGGCTCGTCTCTGGCTTGTTTGTCACGACTCTGTTCTCCCATTAAAGATGCCATGACTTTGAATACGTGGCCATTTTGATTGTCAAACGCTTTGATTTGTTCTCAGCCACAGCTGCAAGGAGCTTTGGATTAAACTAATTTTCTTATGATGCATTTCTACTTGATAGTTCAAAGTGGGATGTGACCATGAATATGAGTTCATTAAGAGTCGTTTATCTTGTTATTCCTGTTCCAATAGCGGTTTACCCATACCTTGAATGTGTGGAATAAAGTTGACTTTATCTAATTGTACAACCATCAGCGTCTGCCAACTTACTATAACTATTTACGACTATGTCATTTAACAGCGATAACAGATACATACCTCAAAAAGGTGTGCCTACAGGTATGCTGCAGACATTGGGGTTAAACCCAGAACCTTTCAGCTGGGAGTCAAACACCCTAACCACTGTCCTGACCTCAACATATCCTACTTAATACTCTACACTTCTATTCACTACTTTCAGACTTCTGCTTAGTCAGGCTCTGACACCTTATCCAGGCAATAACTCCAGATCTGTGGGCCCTGGATCTGACATTTACCTTCTGATGGACCTCTTCATCCCAGGAGAGAGAGAGAGAGAGAGAGAGCGAGAGCGAGAGTGAGAGCGAGAGCGAGAGCGAGAGTGAGAGCGAGAGCGAGAGAGAAAACCACCTTCTAGTGAAGTGAATGAAAATCTATTCCTGCTTCATCTTGGCCGTTAGTCTTCAGTCATGGCCAGCTCTGCCCTGGAGGAGGCCGCCTCATTAGGAACGATATTGTAAACCATGATATTAGGAGCATTTACACTGACAATACAGCACCGCACTCCCCTGCAGAGGGAGCTGATATGAACAGGAAGTGATGTTAACAACAGCTTCTGCCTCTTGTGGAGGAGCTTTGTTCTTACTTCTGATGGCCTCCTCCTCTGTACTCTCACTCTGTCATCTCCCTCTCTCCCTCCACCACTCCTGCTGTCTCCTTCTCTTTCCCTCTATCCCTCCACCATCACTCCTCTCTCTCCCTCCATTTCTCCATCTCACTCTCCCTCTTTCAACCTTGACGTCTCTCTCTCTCTGGAATAAGGAGCACCAAGAGGCCAGAAGATGAAGAAGAAAAGTGGAAGAAGCTGGAAGCTTTCAAACTCTGGCCACCATTCCAGCACAAAATTGCTGTCTTACTGTGCCGTTGAGCTTTCTCGCTCTCTCTCTGTCTTTTTATTGTATCTCTCTCTTGCATTCTCTCTTGTTCCCTTTCTCTCTCCCTTTCTCCTAAAAGCATTATCCTCCTCCTTCATCCTCCTCTTCAATCAAGGCCCTTTTCCCCTCTGCTCACTGAGCATTCCTCCTGAGCCCTCAGAGCTTCCCTTTTCATTTGTACCTTCTTTAAAAGACGACAACATCAAATGGAAATGTTCTCCTTTTACTTTGACAGTCCGTCTCTGTTGTGAAGCATTGTATATATTTATTTATTTCTGATTTGTTTTGGATTATGACCCCGTAGTCCCCTCAGGCGTGCAGAGAATTTCAAATGACAAATATTAAAATCGATCGCAGTGTTGAAGTGTCCTCCAAAGTACTCTATTGCATATGAAATCCTGAATGAGACACACACACACCTATACATACATACACACACACAGGCTTGCATGTACTGTATCTCTACAGACCGCTCCCCCCCCCCCCCCCCCCCCCCCCCCCGGGCCCGCCCAGAACCAGCACTTAATCACATGACGTCTGGATTCTACGTAGATACTCGTAGGTCCAGAGGAAAACGACCCACAAGATCATTCAACTCCACGGATATGAATGACCTCATTATCACAGCAGAGAGATCGTCAGTGGCTCGTCTCTCGTGTTTAATTATTTTCTGACTCTAATCCACTGGGAAGCCTCAAAGGGTGAAGTCTTGGGGACACAGATGAGAGACAGCTGGGGGTGTGGGGGTGTGTAATTGTTCCAGCAGCTGAATCCATGTTTCATCGATAATAGACCCTTTCACAGAGGCGTCCTCTTAGGATTCAACCCAGGGGTCGCTCCTAACACTAATCATGCACCAACAGTCCTTTCATTTTCTAGATTTGGTTTCAAAAACACACACATATATATCTATATCTATATCTATATTTATTTTTTTATTTTTTAAGGAAACAGCACCTCAATCAATGGTCAAAAGGAAACGTTTTGGTGTATTCCTACTAAAACAAAAAGAGCTGGTTAGGGGAAAATGTGGCCGCTGGGTCTTTATGTTGAGCGTGTGTTTTGGAACACAGTAAATCGCTGACTGAGAGACTCTGGACTTGACATTTCATCTGGTTCAACGGGCGACGCCTGGGTTTCTGCTAGGTCTCACTGGATCCAGGAGTTTGATAGCAGACCCCACGAGAGCCGTGGAGCAGTGGACACCGAAAGGAAAGATAATTCCTCTGTGGTCTCGGTTGAAACAACGCCATCTGTAAAACGGAACGCGGTTCCGGACTGTGATGGTTTCGGTGGTTTTTGAAGTCAAAAAAGCGTATTCCAAACTCGCCCAGTTAAATACAAACAGACCACAAACAGCAGTGAAAGGTTTCTAAGCTAAACATAAAAACAGAGCTTACACAGTGGGTTAGCTAAACATTTCACAACTGCTTAAGATTACAGTAAACTGTAAACGTATCTACATCAGGACCCGAAACTCTTCCCACTGAATGAAGTGAGATGGCCCACGTCCGATTTGAAGCCATGTGTTATAATGTTAGACATCTGTGTAGTTAGTTATTTCCCACTCTCTGTGTAACCCTTACTCATGGAGGACATGATTTAATGTCGGAGCCGTGCCATTATAGGGCAAGCCAGCCATTAAAAGTGAACAATAATTGGAAAGGCATTTAAGTACCCTTGTATACTGTCTTGCCAAAGAACTGGCCCAACTCGTCAGAGGAAACGCTCTTCAACTCAAATGTTAATAGATGCTTGAAAGACGATGGATGTGAACACATTACCGAAACAGTCTCCTGTAGTCTACCTTTAAATTGAAAGGGAAGAGGCACAGTGCAGCCTGTGTGTGTGGTGTGTCTTTCTGTGTGTGTGTGTGTGTGTGTGTGCGCATGTGTGCGTGGCACGTGCATGCATGTTGAACTTCCTTTGCCATTTTCTGTTTATGATAATGCATATTTTTCCATGTGAACAATTTATGCATGTGTGTCAAGTATGGCTATGATTCATTCCTCGTCGCGTCTCGTGGTGTTAGACAGTGATAGAGAGAGAGACAGAGAGAGAGACAGCGACAGAGACAGAGAGAGACAGAGAGAGACAGAGAGAGAGAGAGCGACAGAGAGAGACAGAGAGAGAGAGAGAGAGAGACAGAGACAGAGAGAGACAGAGAGAGAGAGAGAGAGAGAGAGAGAGAGAGAGAGAGAGAGAGAGAGAGAGAGAGAGAGAGAGAGAGAGAGAGAGAGAGAGAGCGAGCGAGCGAGCGAGAGCGAGAGCGACAGAGACAGAGAGCGACAGAGACAGAGAGCGAGAGCGAGAGCGAGAGAGATGTAGTGTGTATGTACAACTCATTGAAGCCCTAGGGAACAGCATTTATTAAATAACTTAGTACACACACAGCTAGACACAGCACACACATAGCTCCCTGACTGTTGAGTCCGCATACTTGTGTGTCTGTTTGTGTGCATTACAATGTGTACTCGTATTTGTGTGCCTCTACGTGTGTGTGTGAGTGAGTGAGTGAGTGAGTGAGTGAGTGAGTGAGTTTGTGTGTGTGTGTATGAAGCCGTTCGTGCATACATTGGTGTGTGTGTGTGTGTGTGTGTCCGCGCACGTGTGTATGTGCGTGCATGCGTTTTCATAAGGTCACAACCACCGTTTGCTGTGCAACATATTGATGGTCAGTGCTTTGATGCCCTGACCTCATTAACCACAGAAGACCAGAAGACCATGTAACATGCGTGTACCAGCCATCTAACTGGGCAGGTACCCACACCAGCAAGATGAAGGTGTGAAGGCCAGTAGCAGCAGTGTGTGTGTGTGTGTGTGTGTGTGTGTGTGTGTGTGTGTGTGTCTCTGAGTTGTGTCCAGCCCTCTGATTATTTGGATGTATCACACTTCATCAGGTTCAATTTGAAAGCGTCTTTGATTCACAACCCTGCTGTTAGGAGGAGAAGTCAGGCTGAGACCTGCTCTCTCTCTCTTTGTCCCCGTGGCGCCCGACACTGAAAAACAAAAACGCCATTTTCTTCTCCTGCTCCTCCTATCATCCGGGCCCTCACTCAGCACATCAGCCATCCAAGGACAAGCGTGCTTATAATCAGACCCTCGAACCAATGAGAAGCCTCCTCTCATGTGGGTCTCTGCGGGCTGATTTGATTAAATATGTGATGTGCCCCCACAACCTTGTGACATGTGTGATTACAGGGAGAGGGGGAGGGGGGTGCAGAGACAGCACCTGTGCAACACCAGCGCTGACATCACATCTGTCTCCATGGTGATGTGGAGGGAGGCTGGCAGTCTGGCGACAAGGCATAAGAGGACACAGGAGAGAGAGAGAGAGAGAGAGAGAGAGAGAGAGAGAGAGAGAGAGAGAGAGAGAGAGAGAGAGAGAGAGAGAGAGAGAGAGAGAGAGAGAGAGAGAGAGAGAGAGAGAGAGAGAGAGAGAGAGAGAGAGAGATTGATGGAAAATACACAGATAGTCAGAATAAGAAGAGTGTTTGTCTGACAAACTGCCGTGAGGGATTGTATGGTTGTGTCGCAAATATTAATATCACACACACACACACACGCACACGTCTCACTAAAATGGGAATTCTTGTGACAGGAAGTCCCAGGACTCTGAAGCGAACAGGGCGGATGTGTGTCTGGTGTGGCTCTGGTTGGTTCCTCAGCAGAACTGCAGTGCTACAGACAGGTGAGAGGAAACGGCATGCTGTGTTCTCTCGTTCGGGAGAAGCCGCCTCAAACACATCCCTGTTCAGAAGGGAAAGAACAACTCCACGCTGTAAATGTCAGGCGGACGTGAGGAGGAAGATGAGCGCTGGAAGGTGGGACTATCAAAGCCTGTTTTGTCACTTGTTTCTTGTAAGATCCACTTTTTACAGAAGGCCGACGAGTGGGAAGCGGTAAAGATCACTAGGAGAGGAGAGCAGAAGGGACATGTGTGCAGAGCACACAATAAAACACAAACGAGAGAGGAAGAACGATGCGTATGAGACAGCCAGCATAATCCAAGAATTGGATCAGAACTGATTAAGAGGTTCGCTGTGAACACCCAAACATGGTTGACATCCTAATGTCTTTGATTAAAGCACATATTCTCAGTAGCTACAAGCTCGTACTTCTTCATTTGGAAAAATATCTAATTGAATCAAAACTACATTAAACAAGATATGTATTAAAACCCCACACCGCCACCCTCCACTGAGGGGAAATATCGAAGACTGGTGTGTGTGTGTACGTGTGTGTGTCTCTCCCAGCAGTTGCTGATGAGTCAAACTGACTCTTGGATGCTTCTAGAACAGAGAACATGGGAACTGCCCACAAGGGGCTGCAAACACATACACGCAGACACGCAGACACACAGAGACGCAGACACGCAGACACACAGACATGCAGACACCGTGTAAAGCATTGCAGATCCTCTGTGCGCTAACTAATGCTAAAGCAGAACAAGCGCTCTACACAGCCACACACACCTTAGTGTGTGTAGAGGTACCTCTACACAGCCACACACACCCTAGTGTGTGTAGAGGTACCTCTACACAGCCACACACACCTTAGTGTGTGTAGAGGTACCTCTACACAGCCACACACACCTTAGTGTGTAATTCCAAGACGCTACCAATTCGTCTTACTAAGTGACTTACAAAGAATCCAGATATAAATCGTTAAGCAGCAGGTAAGGGACTGTTAGTGCACATTCATCCAGGTGGCCTGCAGCGAGGCTGGGGACATTGGGGATCAAGCCCAGAAGAACCTTTGGTCTGAGGCGACTGCTACCTGCTGGCTCTTGTAAGACCCATTGTGGTCCTACCTCCGTGTGGAACATCAATAATAAAACATGTAGCGTGTGGATCATCTCAGTGTTCAGTGATCCCTCTGGTCAGACAAGCTGTGCCACGCAGACCCCAGCAAGCAGACGGTGAAGGAGTTACTGCTCTCTGTTCAGGTGTTTGATACTCCACTCATCCATCATCCATCATCCATCATCCATCATCCATCATCCATCTACATCCATCCAGCGCTGCAAGTCCTACATTAACTTTTACAATTGTGTCTTTTAACCGGCCAATATCTTCTGGCCAAGCAATTATTGTGTGTCCAAAATGACCTTTTCTAATTGTGCGGTTTAATCCATGGCGGGTGGCAGGTGTTCATTCTGGACCCTGGCTACAAATGCACAGGCAGAGGCGATATCTGCTTGATTTGGGTTCCTCCCCTCCTCCATTCCTCCAAACTGAAGTGTGTTCTATCATCCCCTGTCCTATATGGAGACACTATGCAGCTGATGTAGGACGCTAGTTCAACATCCCCCATCGCCTCCTCTTGGTGGATGAGGGGCCCATGAGCCAATCAATGTGCTCTCAGTGAATGGGACGGACGGACGGAGGGAGGGAGGGAGGGAGGGAGGGAGGGAGGGAGGGAGGGACGGGAGGGAGGGAGGGAGGGAGGGAGGGAGGGACGGGACGGACGGACGGAGGGAGGGAGGGACGGAGGAGGAGGGAGGGAGGGAGGGAGGGAGGGAGGGACAGACGGACGGACGGAGGGAGGGAGGGAGGGAGGGAGGGAGGGAGGGAGGGAGGGAGGGAGGGAGGGAGGGAGGGAGGGAGGGAGGGAGGGAGGGAGGGAGGGAGGGAGGGAGGGGGAGGGAGAAAGAGAGATTGCGTGAGAGAGAGACACGGAGGAAAGGGGTCACTCTGTGTTTGCCCTGGTTCTTCCGCCATCTTTGACGAACACATCAGTACTAGTGAACAGTACACAGCTATGTGAGAGGAGTACGAGGTAATCCTGCACTCTGGACAGCGTGTAGAGAAACGCGCTGCTGAGCAGTCAAACGCTTTATACAAACCCTGAGGGCAGGGATTCAGTAGCAACGTTTTAGAGTTGACTTCACCCTTCAATACCCCCCCCCCCCCCCCCCCCCCCCCGTTGTCTTCATCTGTACTCCACGTAAAATACAGACAGACACAACACACTGGTGCTGTGTGGCCTAAGAGCAAGGCATTAGCACTGCCAGGGTTAGGAGCTCAATTCCCTGTGTAGCTCAACTGGTAGAGCAAGGCATTAGCACTGCCAGGGTTAGGAGCTCAATTCCCTGTGTAGCTCAACTGGTAGAGCAAGGCATTACCACTGCTGGGGTTCCCACCTCCCCCAGACGCCTTGGATAACAGCGGCCGCCAAATCAACCAATACATCGACTGAACTAATCATTAAAGGAGTTTTATAATACACCGATGAGCCGTTGTACCGGGTAAGATGTCCCTATCCGGGCACCAGACGCGCTCACCTCTCCCTGCTCCTTCATACCTGAACTCTGTCTCTTTGGATAAAAGGGTCTGCTAAATGACTAATGCAGACACGCTGACGCAGACTATTGTACTGGATGAAGAGGCGTGGGTAACGGCCGCAAGTATCAATCAGCAGAAGCTAGGGCTTGTGCACGCTCACGCTGGGCTGCATAATTGCTTCATAATGGACACTCGTCTGCTCCCTGCGGATGGCAATCACTCACACATCCACACTACCAGACAAGCCAGCTAGCAAGAGAACTAGCAAGAGAGCTAGCAAGAGAGCTAGCAAGAGAGCTAGCAAGCCAGCTAGCAAGAGAGCTAGCAAGAGAGCTAGCAAGAGAGAGAGAGAAGCCCATCTCTGTGCATGTGTGTACATGTCTCGACAGGTACTTCTTGTCTGATCACAGGTACTTCCTGTCTGATCACAGGTACTTCCTGTCTGGCGGACACTATGTTAACGCTCCGTGGTGTTCTGTGCAAAATGTGTGTGTGTGTGTGTGTGTGTGTGTGTGTGTGTTATAAGAAGTGTTTGTGTGTGTGTGTTATAAGAAGTGTGTGTGTTTGACAAAGGACCGCACGATCTCATTGGCTGGTAGCTTTAACCAAGGCCGTGCGCCCGGGAGTAGAATCAGCATATTAAACTCAGGTAAAAATAAAGTCAGTTTGTTGTGTACCTTGGCCTTGTTATGAAAGTGTTGATTTCATTATTTTGTACTTACTAGTAGTTTGCACTGTATGAACCCTGACGCACTCAATCAATGAATTGCTATTCTTGACGGCCGCTAGTTGCTCAATTAATGTGAATATGACGATGAATTTAAACCATGAAGCAAGCTCAGTTGTGCGTGAAGATTTAATAGAGATTCAACAGAATATAACAACATATTCAACAGAGGAGGATTGCATGTCAGAGTCACAGCAGTTGGAGCAGACCAGAGTGAACCCGTTTTAAGAACTAATACTCTGGATGTCAGGAACGGAGGAGATGAACGAGGAAAAGACACGTTCAGAGTCAGGAGGAAGGATCAGCACCAGGTACGCCCCAGGTTATGGAAATGGGAAGCACACACGCAACATACGATGAGAAAACGGGCCTTTGTTTGTTGATAGCATACTTGTGTGTGCGTGTATTTGTGTGTGCATGCGCGTGTGTCAGGGGCTCTAGCCAGTCTGAATAATGCATGGTCTGCATGTTTGTGTACATGAGGGTAAATGCTTCTCAGGGGAGAGAGAGAGAGAGGGAGAAAGAGAGTCATATGGTCATAACCACAACGGAAGAGAACACTGCAGAATCCATATATGGTCATGACCACAGGTGAAAAGAGCAAGGCAGCATGACCATATATGGTCATGACCACAGGTGAATAGAGCAATGCAGCGTGTCCATATATGGTCATGACCACAGGTGAAAAGAGAAAGGCAGCATGACCATATATGGTCATGACCACAGGTGAATGGAACAATGCAGCGTGTCCATATATGGTCATGACCACAGGTGAATAGAGCAAGGAGGCGTGTCCATATAGGGTCCTTCCATGTGAACGTTATCCAATAGGAGGAGAGCATTGACAATGGAAGTTTATAAACGTGTTTACTAGCCTCCACTAGCTTGTTTGCTACTAGGACAAAGCAGTGCATTTTTTCATAACATGACGACAGATGTGCGTTGAGAAAGCAATACACATTAATAATAAACAGAAAGGCAACAACATGATTGTTTAAGACTAAAAACGTGAGGGCTTCATTTCATGCAAGTTGTAGTCATCTTGTTGTTAATGCAATGACCAACTGCCCTTTTTGAAAGAGGTGGAAGAATAAAGAGAGCTAATTGTTCAGCTAGCCAAGGTAATGAAACAACACATTAACTGCTCTGTGATACGGCGACCTTGGTCACAGTGAGAGACTACCCTCTGCAACAAACAGGGTCGCACGCCCCGTCACACACACACACACACACACACACACACACACACACACACACACACACACACACACACACAGTCGCATATGTGCACTGCCAATAACATCAAGGGTCAAGGGTTAAAGAAGTATTTTGGATTTTTTTGGACACAAAAAAACTGTTATAGGAACCTCTGATTCCAGTAGGTCACATCCAGTGACCTCTGACATAACCAGGTCACATCCAGTGACCTCTGACATAACCAGGTCACATCCAGTGACCTCTGACATTACCAGGTCACATCCAGTGACCTCTGACATAACCAGGTCACATCCAGTGACCTCTGACATAACCAGGTCACATCCAGTGACCTCTGACATAACCAGGTCACATCCAGTGACCTCTGACATAACCAGGTCACATCCAGTGACCTCTGACATAACCAGGTCACATCCAGTGACCTCTGACATAACCAGGTCACATCCAGTGACCTCTGACATAACCAGGTCACATCTAGTGACCTCTGACATTACCAGGTCACATCCAGTGACCTCTGACATAACCAGGTCACATCCAGTGTGCTGGCAGGAGAAGTCATCTGTAAGTCGAGACTAATTCCTAGACTAACCCCTAGACTAACCCTAGACTAACTCCTAGACTAACTCCTAGACTAATTCCTAGACTAACCCCTAGACTAACCCTAGACTAACTCCTAGACTAACTCCTACACTAACTCCTAGACTAACTCCTAGACTAACTCCTAGACTAACTCCTAGACTAACCCCTAGACTAACTCCTACACTAACTCCTAGACTAACTCCTAGACTAACTCTAAGTCCATGGGCTGTGCAGTATTCATGGAAGCCTCCTCCATGCTTCCTGGTGTTTTTGTTTCTATTGCAAGGATCGATGCACTGAAGCTACGGCCGACCGCCTTGTGAGGGAAAACAGCCAGCGATGAGTCAGAGGCCCAGGTCAGCCTGCTCTCTCCATCTCTTCAGTTTTTATTAGCGGACGAGGACAAGAGAGGGGGATGGAGAGGGACGATGGTGCAGGAAGGGGGAGACTGAAACGGGGCTAACGAGAAAAAAAAACAAGAGCGAGAGAGAGTTTAAGAAGAGTTGAGTCTTTGATGCCGACGGGGAGAGGAAACAGCAGTTGCCATGGTAACCCCACCCTGCCTTCAACGAGTCAATGAGTTAGTGAGATGAAGAGGGGAGAGAGGGAGATACAGAGAGGGAGAATAAATTGAGGGACGGAAGCAAGGGACCTTTTTGGGGGGAGCGTTCAGTTCAGTCTGGTGAGACGAAGTCAAAGAGCAACAAAAACCACGACGTTGGAGAGTCCGGCGTACAGAGACTTCCGGGAGCCAAACGCTGAGGCGATGTCCCTCCTGTAGCCTGCTCTCGATGACACACGAAGGCAGAAGCAAGGCAGCGCTTAACCCAGAAAAGCCAGCCCCAGAGCGGAGACTCCCCCGCAGCAGCGCCCGGCTCCACTATGTAGGCTAGTGAACGCCCACAGAGGCCCATGCTGTCACAAAGATGGATGTCTGTTACATAGCAACAGACCAGGACTCGGGCAGGAAGCCCGGAAGAGGCTCTGGCAGTGGGACTAGACGCCGCTAGGTTCTGGACCTGCGCATCCTGGATTGTTGAACTTTGTGGTCGGGCTAGGCCAACCGGTATGTATAGAGGTATTTGGATCCTGACGTCACCAGCTCTCTGGCTGGATGCTTGCAGACAGAAATACAGAGAGAGAGAGAGAGAGAGAGAGGAAGTGCAGAGGAGTGAAGAAGGGGGAAGTAAGGAAGAGAAAAAGGAAATAATAGCAATAGCATGCCAGTAACATGGAGGATGAAAAACCGTCATAAAACAGATAGCGTATCGCTCTCTTTCATCTCTTTCTCTCTCACACACAAGCTCTCCATAATTCCATCCCTCTCCCCAAATGTCTCTTTCTGACTCTTGCATTGTCTATCTCTATTTCTCACACAGCCTCACTCACATACACCTCTCCTTCTTTCACTATCTGTCTCACTCCGTCTCTCTCTCTCTCGCACATCTATCACTCCCTCTTTCTCAACACTGCAGCCAATAACACACTCAGAGGGCCAAATGGCATGAACCTCTCCATTCATTCTGGAGATCATGTCCTAAGATCTCACCACTGAAACATGAGCTCTAGATCCACAGCAACCTCAACATCTAAATGTACTCGTTTTTAGGAGGCCATCCACTGATTTAGCTGTGTTTGTGTGGGTCATTAAAGGGCACCTATTTTACCACTAGCTGTGATTGTGAGCCATTTCAACACGGCTGTCATCCCATTAGGGACATCACTAGTGGGTGTGTCCGCCAAGATGTATGATGACCGTACCAGCTTTCCAGTTGGTACGGTCCACTGAGTAGGCCGGTAGGTGGATCTACCTACCACACATCACTAGAGGCTGGATTTTGAAACGGTAAAAAAAAAAAACAGGGGCCCTTTAAAGATTTATTGCGAAATATCCAATAACACACTTCATAAAACCCAGAACTCCAATTACATAAAGTTCACTGGGCTGTTGTGCTTTCATCTCACCCCCTTCGTTAGCAGCCTGTCTGACTGTGCGGCGCCACTACGCTAGCTTAGCTTAGCGCTCTGCTTTCCATTAAGACTCAATAGACCCAGGTTCCCCAAGCGTACTACGGTGTGTGGCTAACGCTGGCAGAAAACAGGCCCATCGCGATCGCTCTCATGCACCGCGAGGGTCTGTCGATGGTAAAAAGGCAGCTGGCCGTATGAGAATGAGGGGCGGATGAGCTTCAACCTTTTGCTGTGTGACAGATCGAGTCCCAGTGGCACACAAGAGAAGAGAGGTTCGGATACCAGAGAATAGGTAGTCGATGTGAGCAGATTTGTGCCATTAAATTATTTGCTAAAAGTCAACAGCTCTTTAAAAGACATGGTGTACATGTTATGCATGTAATGTTTAATTTTTTTATTTTAAAGACTAGTTAGTTATGTTACATTTAACATTTCATTTTCACATCTCTGGTGGGTGATTTCAATGGTTTCGTATGTGAAATATGTGTAATCAAATAAGAACACTCAATTGAACATAAACCACATATTATGGCAGGTATAATAATAATTATAATAATATGAATGTTTAGTTGACAGCAATGATTGTTCGGCTCGTGATTGTGATTAAAAACTTGATATTAACCAAAATACTACAACTGATTCTCTCTCTCACACACACACACACACACACCATCTGTACCAACACATGTTGGACTTTACTAGCAACCAACTGCTACATCTAACCCTCCTGGGATACCAAACCTCTCTCGCTGGTCTCAACTCCCCATGTTGGAGAGTGAGGGAGGTGAGAGAAAGATATAAAAGTAAAGCTACTCCAACACTCTTCAACAGCTCGTCTCAAGTCCTTCACCAGCCTAACTCGCTCTCTTTCCTCTCTCCTCACCTCCATTATTTAAAGACAGGAGGATCTCAGTGCCGACAGAGTGCCTTACTGTGTCCATCCTCTGCACTCCTCCATGGCTGTGTGTTCGCCTGCCCTCGCTGCCCAGAATAGAGCGGTATTATTAGGGCGAAACACGGCGTACAGCGGAGTGTTTTTGGACGACCGGGGGGTGAACATAAAGGGAATCCAAGAAGGGTAAGGAGGCAAAGTGGCAGCCCTAATCTGCAGCGTCTTCAAGGTCCAGGGAGGCAACAGAAGTTACAAGTCAAGTTGACTCATTTTCTGCCTGATTACGTCATTCTTGGTTCGCGCACGACGACTATAA
>JACYXH010000013.1:970000-990000 GCA_026745465.1 Lota lota | reverse complement strand
TTCAGGGTCAGCAGACCAAACCGTTTGAAGGGCACGATAAACCGATGGCGACACAGCACTGCTGCACAAGAGAATGAAAATCCCCCAAAGGCCCCGACGAGGACACAAGCTTGGTTTATCTTTGGCCATGAAGGATCTGAACAAAACATCCTCGAGCCATCTCTCCCCGGCATCTTTACGGCTCGGCATCTGGCTCGGCATCGGAGCACGGCGGAAAACATGTTCACCGGTGGAACACGCGCGTGTGGAAGTGTTCCACACATTAACCCCCCCCCCCCCCCCCCCCGAACTCCCACCCAACTCTAGGGAGCTTCTACGCCTCCCAGCGCTCCATCCCGTCTCCACCAATCACAGCTCGCGTCAGTGGTAACATCTCGCTGGCTCAGCAGAACCGGGTGGATTGGTGGGGGGGGGGGGGGGGGGGTGATGGGGGGGGTGGGGGTGGTGGGGTGGTGATGGTTATGGGGGGGGTGGGGGTGGTGATGGTTATGGGGGGGGTGGGGGTGGTGATGGTTATGGGGGGGGTGGGGGTGGTGATGGTTATGGGGGGGTGGATGGTGGGGTGGGGGGGGGGTTGTGGTTATGGGGGGGGGTGGGGGTGGTGATGGTTATGGGGGGGTGGGGGTGGTGATGGTTATGGGGGGGTGGATGGTGGGGTGGGGGGGGTGGTGGTTATGGGGGGGGTGGATGGTGGGGTGGGGGGGGGTGGTGGTTATGGGGGGGGTGGATGGTGGGGTGGGGTGATGGTGGTGGAGGGGGGGATGGTGGATGGTGGGGTGGGGTGATGATGGTGGAGGAGGGGGGGCAGGGATGAGGAAACTTCAAGGGCAAATCCCCATGGGGCAGGCAGCCCAAAACAAACAAGCAATCACACACAACATACTAAACACACACCAGCATACAGACACTCACACACCCCTTTAACACTACACAACAGACAGACAACATACTAAACACACACCAGCATACAGACACTCACACACCCCTTTAACACTACACAACAGACAGACAACATACTAAACACACACCAGCATACAGACACTCACACACCCCTTTAACACTACACAACAGACAGACAACATACTAAACACACACCAGCATACAGACACTCACACACCCCTTTCACACACTACACAACATACTAAACACACACCAGCATACAGACACTCACACACCCCTTTCACACACTACACAACAGACACACAACATACTAAACACACACCAGCATACAGACACTCACACACCCCTTTAACACTACACAACAGACACACAACATACTAAACACACATCAGCATAGAGACACACTCATACACACACTTCACAACAGACACACGAGACGCTACACACACTACCACACTTAACTGTACACACACACATACACACACCCTATCCACACACAGACACAGACACACACACTCTACACTAACAAATCACTCGATCTTGTCCACTCCTGTGACCACCCACTGGACGAAAGGGGGGAAAAGGGGGAAAGGGGGGAGATAGAGGGGGAGAGAAGGGAGAGCCCTGATACAAGGAGCAAACCCTTGGGATTTGTCATCCACCGAAATAAAACTAACACTTGTCATGGCTGTTGTTCTAACGCATATGGGTCAGGAAGGAGAACACACACCCGCACACACACACACACACACACACACACACACGGGGGGAACGAGTAAAGAAAGAGGGAGATAGTGAAAGAGAGAGAAATACACTGCAGAGAGATATGTCTAACCTTCAAGACCCACTTAAAAAAATGATTTGGCAAAGCGCCAGCCCCCAGTTCACCCCCACCCATCCTTCACTTGGCCAGGGAACATGTATGACAGTATGAGCACACGCATGGCGGTAGTGAATACCTTGAGCCAGATCCAATACAAGCATTCATATGTGCACAGGGTTAACCGGTCTATTCTCGCTCACACAGTGGATATGATTGATTGGTTTGTCTAAGCCCCGTCTGTAATCTGTCCGCTGGAATCACATGGATTCATGAATAACCCAGTTTACCACCACAAATTGCCGGTATGTCACATATTTGCGCGTGTGTGTGTGTGCGTGCGCGTGCGTGCGTGTGTGTGTGATAACTCGAGTGCATGCATGCTCCAGACCAAAATACATATTCAGACACACACACACACACACACACACACACACACACCGGATGATTTACATTAGCATGAGAGGAGGAGACGAAAGTAGGACAATACCTCCGCATATTAAAAAGGTTAACGCACACACACACACACACACACACACACACACACACACACACACACCTTTAGCATGGACGCGGTGCCTCGGCGGCGGCGGTGCACCTCTCTCTCCACAGGTACCACGGTGCCCAGAGATAAATCCACCGACAGCAAAGGAACCCCCCCACCCCCCCCGCAAGAAGACACTCTAGCCCTGGTAGCCAGTCCTCCACCTACTCCGTCTCCTTCAAAACTCTGATCTGATTTCGTTTGTTTTACCGACCACGGTTCTCTCTCTCTCTCTCACTGTCTGTCAATCCTGTATTTTTCCCGCTCTCTCTGCTCCTCCATCCTCGTCGGCGGTGGAGAGACTGCGAGCGTGCGTGGAGCGGAGGAGAGGGCGAGCGACGGAGGAGAGGGCGGGCGAGCGAGTGACGGAGGTAAAATTGAGAGGAAGGCGAAATGCACCGTGCGTTATGTGTGTGCGGCTGTGCGCGCGGAGTCTGGGAGCAGGGGAGACTGCGAGGGAGCGTGGGGGAGGTGGGGGAGACATATCGCATTGAGATGCTATTCACCACTGGCTCCCCTCCTGCTGGAGTAGCAGGTCCTGCACTGCCCCCTGTCTGTCACACGGAGGTACTGAGCCTTCCATTCACAACCAAAGCAGGCACGGTGCCTCTGTCCAGATAACATAACGGACACGTCGCACAACAGCTGCCCGGTCTGAAGGCGCGAGGAAGACAGGCGGCGTGGCAGATGCTAGCAGGGAGCCGAGCGCTAACGCAGCAGAGCCCCAGACAACAGGCCGTCTGATGAGTCTGTTGTTGTTGTTGTTGTTGTTGACTTTGGTGATATTGGGTTTTGTGACGCTGGGACTATCTTGTTGTTGGGGTTAGCCAAGTGTTGCTGTGTTGGGTTAGCTTGTTTATGTTGTTTTGGCTTAAATGTGTGACTTTATTTGGGGCTAGTTGATGTTGTGTGGTTCCACAACCCAGCCACGCCGTTGTTTGGCTTTCGGTTTGTGTTTGGTGTTATTGTCGGCGTTCTTCGTGTTTCGTCTGCTCATTCCACACCAAGCGTTGGGCTGTACATTCTGCCAGTAGACCAGCGCACTGCATCTGCTCAGCGACTACATAGTGAACCAGCCAGGGAGGAGGTGCACACCGGGGGATTCGATATCCTTCATGGGATCGACTCGCTGTCATCTCTCCATTTCATATTCATTATCTTCCTCCCTCCCTCCCTCCCTCCCTCCCTCCCTCCCTCCCTCCCCCTCTCCAGTTCTACGGTACCATGGGCGCGGGAGGAGGGATGCAGGGAGAAAGAGGCACAGGAGGGGGTCTGACCGGGGAGGAACGGTGTGTGGAGCAAACAACCAGCGCAGAGCAGCAGAGGCTCGCGGGGAACTCAACCCCCCCCCCCCCCCCCCCCCCCCCGCTGGCTTACCCTCAGCGGCACGTAACCACGTCTGGAATACACACAGTCCTTTTGATTTGTCCCGTTTGAGCATGTTGCTGGGATGCAGATATGTATGAATACAATGGAAGGGCTAGTCTTCTTTAGACAACAAACGTAGGTACTTTTCTCATTGGTGATCAATTAAGCCTTGCAATTAGAGTGGTAATATGTTATTTGGTTTTGGTGTACAATGTATCATCAAGTATAGGAAACTAGCAATCACGTTGGCGTTTTTTTTGCATTCAAAGGGTATTGTATACAAGTAGCTAAATGAAGCCACATCATCGTTAATGCCGTGCCCAATCAACATTTGTGATGTCACTGATTGCAGCCATTAGAAGTCCTTAGCAACACAGAGCTGTTGTCATGCCTATGGAGGTCAGTAAACACAGCGCTTCGAAGATTGAAAGCTGTGGCTTCCAGTCAATTTAGTATTTTTATTTCATATACAAACCACTGTATTTGAATCGCGGGTTACAGATGATTAGGATCTCTGCTGCCAGACATCAGATCGCATTGGGTTTTCTCTGATTGGTCGATGCAGCTGCCCAGGGAAATAATAGAAAAGAATGGAGACAGCCACACTGGGAACTAGCAAAACAATCAAAAAGTTGGTCGTTTGCAGACAACAACGCTTCGCCCTGTCAACCATCCACAGTGTCACCGTTTGAGATGTTGCCTCCTCGATGGAAATGGGTTCCAGACAGCTAACAAACTAGCATGTGGCTAGGCTGTATACTGCGGCCCAGCCTCGCCAGAGACTGCTACACCTACAAAGGAACAACTCAGGATACTGCAGGAAATGTTTTAAGGCAGCCTTTAAGCTACAAGTGGCTGTGGTAACACTTACAATAAACAGAAGGATTAAGGTATATCTCCAGAAAGTGAGAATGTATCACCAAAGCCAGCTGGCAGATTGATTCCCCTGTGAGCGCTTGGGAGAGGAAACAGCCTGTGGAGCGTCTGAAGACTGGTTGAGGACAGCTGGTTTCAGCAGTGACTCCACTACCTCAGCTTACTAGCTTAGCGTGCTGCTGCGTAGTAGCCTACCCACGCTATGGATACCATGCTGATCACTGATATTCTGACATGGGCACGACAACACTGACACTAAACCCTGATACTAAACCCTGACACTAAACCCCAACGGTAACACAACACTTCTGGATTGGGCAGTGGCAGTGCGGCAGTGATGAATTTTGATTTCAAACAAATGCATGAAAGTGTGCTCCTGCATGTGCAACATCTCTAAGCACGAGCAAAGGCAGAAAGTGCAAACATGCAGACAAGTAGCCCACTTTGAAAACACACAAACACACACACAATCTTTGTTCAAACATCTATTGTGAAAGCGCCGTTGTGTCGTCCCTGAGCAACAGAGCAGCGCAGGTCTGCAGGAGCCGGACGTGCTCACATCATTAGAGCCACACTGACAATGTTTATCACACACACTCTGCCCACAGCGGCCCCCCAAGCACACACAGCATCGCGCGCGCGCGTGTGTCATGTGTCTGTGTATATGCGCGCAAGTGTATATGTCTGTGTCTGTGAATGTGTCAGCATGTATGCATGTATTTGTGGTGTGCATGACTGTGTGTGTGTGTGTCTGTGTATATGCATGCATGTCTGTGTATTCCATTGTGTGCGTCACTGTGAATGTTCCTAGCGTGTGTTTCCGCGTAGACGTTTGTACGTGTCAGTATGGTGTGTGTGTGTGTGTGTGTGTGTGTGTGTGTGTGTGTGTGTGTGTGTGTGTGTGTGTGTGTGTGTGTGTGTGTGTGTGTGTGTGTGTGTGTGTGTGTGTGTGTGTGTGTGTTCCTAGCGAGCACCAGCATCAGACAGCTGTTTGGGTAATAAGCCTAATTACATGATCATGGTGGGCCGGAGAGCTCGCCACTTCAACCAGACACACACCGCGGTGTGGAGACGAGTCTGCCAACACATCACTAGCACATACACACACACACACACACACACACACACACCACTAGCACGTACACACACACACATCAAGGGTTGCTTAATTTTAGCGTGCACCGTGTATCTGTTCTTGTGCAGCAGCTGTCAGTTAACTTTACCTTTAAACTAAACTACTTTGTACTCCTGCACCTTGTGAACGACTAACAGCACACACACACACACACATGCACGCACGCACACGCACGCACACCCCACAATAAACCGCACTTGACGGGTCCCATCCAAACACGCGAAGCCCATTTCAAGAGACCGGGAGTAACTGGTAACGAAAAGCAAGCGCAGAGCAATATCAGAAAGAAAGAAAAAAAACGACTCGGTGGTGATGGCCAAGGTGGCCGGGGGTCGGAGAAACCTGGACGGAAACGTGCAGAAATCAATACTCGACATTCCTTTACATTCGTTCAGACGCGGTGACCACCGACAGTGGCGGCCCATGAAAGAGCCATTATGGTATGGCCAGATATTAGGTAGGGTATAATAGATCATGCTCTCCATGTTAGAGAGAGAGAGAGAGAGAGAGAGAGAGAGAGAGAGAGAGAGAGAGAGAGAGAGAGAGAGAGAGAGAGAGAGAGAGAGAGAGAGAGAGAGAGAGAGAGAGAGAGACGAGAGAGACGAGAGAGAGACGAGAGAGACGAGAGAGAGAGACGAGAGAGAACGAGAGAGAGAGAACGAGAGAGAACGAGAGAGAGAGAACGAGAGAGAACGAGAGAGAGAGAACGAGAGAGAGAGAACGAGAGAGAACGAGAGAGAGAGAACGAGAGAGAGAGAACGAGAGAGAGAGACAGACGAGAGAGACACAGACAGACAGACAGACAGACAGACAGACAGACAGACAGACAGACAGACAGACAGACAGACAGACAGACAGACAGACAGACAGACAGACAGACAGACAGACAGACAGACAGACAGACAGACAGACAGACAGACAGACAGAACGAGAGAGATAAGTCAGGGGAGAGGAGAGTACAACACATGGAACCTCAGAGGTTATTGATATTAATGGTTCACGTGATAATAGCCGAGCCATAATGGCCGCCGCAGGTTCTCCCCAGCAGCACTTTGTCACTGGTGGCGCGGTTCCATTACACCTTGCTGTGGCCAACCTAATTGCGCTAACCCAATCAGCGAGCCGAAAGCTCCGCTCCACTGAGCCGGGTCCGGGGGTACTAGAGCTGGTGCTTCCCCTAAGATCCTCCAGCAGCAGTGCTGAGGTGGTTGCAGTGGTACCAGTGATGCCTGTGATTGATACAAGTGATTGTCCTCTGGTGCATTCATTGCAACAGCATTGGTACGACAACATGAGAATGCGAGCGCACCGTGTGTGCGAGCCAAATGTGTTTGTCATTTGTAGCCGTCCCACCATCTGGCTTTTATAATACTGTTGTTTCTGTTCCACACAGTCAAATGTGTGGGCTCCTTTCTATTAGTAAGCATCTAATTGAGTAAGTGTTTCTCTTTATGCCCACAACAATAAGTCTGAAGCTGTGCATGAGCTAATGCCGCCCACACTTTCTTGTCGTCAGTGTTTTTCCGCAGTATTTCTTTATGAAAGGAATGAGGTTAAAGGTTAAGTACGGGGCACCTTTGACATACGATTTTAAATAAATCAGAAAGCATTTGGAGCACACAACATAATTAATAAGAAAGAAAGAAGACTATTTCTGGCTGATTGCAGCGGCTCTAGTAAGTCCCACTGCTGCGTGATCACTGGAGGCTAGCGGGGAGGAAGATTAAAAACACTGCTACTGACACCCACTCCTCATCGCCACTGGCCTCCTGCACCCCCACTGGCCTCCTGCACCCCCACTGGCCTCCTGCACCCCCACTGGCCTCCTTCACCCCCACTGGCCTCCTGCACCCCCACTGGCCTCCTGCACCCCCACTGCCCCTTTTACACATGGCAGCGAGAGAGTTGTTAGAAACAATAAGGCACAAGTGTGCGGGACCTGTGTGTTGTTGTGTGTGTGTGTGTTGTCTTGTGTGTGTTGTCGTGTGTGTGTTGTCTTGTGTGTGTTGTCGTGTGTGTGTGTTGTCTTGTGTGTGTGTGTGTTGTCTTGTGTGTGTTGTCGTGTGTGTGTGTTGTCTTGTGTGTGTGTGTGTTGTCTTGTGTGTGTTGTCGTGTGTGTGTGTGTTGTCTTGTGTGTGTGTCTTGTGTGTGTGTGTTGTCTTGTGTGTGTGTCTTGTGTGTGTGTCTGCGTTTCTTTTATGTGTCTTCTGGAAACGAGCGATACGCCTGCGGTGTAATAACGGGTTGGAGTGGGTTTGTGTCGATGTTTTCAATTACCTTTTAATGAACTGTGGCGCGGCCCTTGGAGGTGGAGCACTGCCGTGAAATATTTGTTTCAAATTTCATTTCAAAGCGGGCGACCCTACGCACACACAGGATGTGATGCAACGGCCCGACACGCACCCCAGACAAAAGAGCAAACATCGGCTTCCACCGCACAGGTAGGGCAAGGTTATTTATCCAGCAACGCTCGACGTCCCAATCAAACCGACGTCTTGGCGCACAGACACGCAAGCACACACACCAACAGTGTGTGATTACACACGTCCATCGCACTGCCTGCTCCCCCTCACTGTGCCCATTCATCTTCTGCTTCTCTTGTTTCATTATCCAGCTCTATTCTCCATTCATCCCTCCCTCTCGCATTCTCTATCCATCTCTCTATTCATCTCTCTCTGAATCGGCTTCACACACACACACACACACACACACACACACACACACACACACACACACACACACACACACACACACACACACACACACACACACACACACACACACACACACACACACACACACACACACACACACACAGCTCTGCAGCTTGTTACCAGGCAGAGGACTCCGCTAGATGTAGTTACAGAAACACCATGTGACTCTCTACTGTCTGTCTATCCTCTAGTGGTTGAGGGTTCGACTACCAGCCATGTCCTGGGTTGGAACCCCTGCTACCTGCAGCATCCTTGCGCAAGACGCCCCTCCCCTCCTACCTGGTCATTAATGACGCGTGTCTGAACTCCCGGTAAATGGCTTTGATAAAACCGTCTGCTTAGTGACTAAACATTCAATATAGTTGGAATGACACTGAACATTGGTCTACTGCCGAATAAAAAGAAAGACGGGCAGCTCTTAAAGAGTTCAATGACTAGACCTCGCTATGCAGCGACCGCACTAGAGGGAGCAGCTTTGGATGTATAACCAATGAGAAATATTGGCTGCTTTGTTGTTTACGCATTCGTTTGAGTGTTAGGCTACACAGCCCCCTTTTCTCGACGAGTCGGTGGGAATAGAGCAGCCTTTCCACCCCTGTATAAAACACTGACACCAATCTGCCATCAATGCAGTTTAAACTCCATAGAGTATCTTTGGCTGGTTATCAGTCCCATTGGTTGAAAGGTGGAACGTGTTCCCTAATGAACTACAACCTAATAGTAACCTAATGAACTACAACTCCCAGTGATGTCGGACAGCTGCACTCTTCAATGTTTTTCATACTTGTAGATGTGCACGTACTTTCGTATGTACACATCCCATCTAATTAAACAAAATAGACAACTTAAAGAACATTATTACTATTCTTAAGTATATAGTAGGAAAATTATGTATAACGTTTAGAGAACTTAACAGGTTAAAAAAAATATTCACGTGTGTGTGACTACAGATAGAAGATACCTCTCCAGTGGAGAGATGGTACATTTATGTTCTTCAGACAAAGTAACGCACACACACACGCCGCACGCACGCACACACGCACACGCACACACACAATCAGTCCTTCATCAATCCAACCTCCGTCTTCAACACTCATTTCTATTTCTATCTTCGCTGGTTTCCCAAATGTGGGAAGACATTACCTGCACTTCTATTCCGGCACAGCGGAATTCTTTCTTATCCCATTAAAACCCAACTTTCTTCTAGAATGCCCCTATACGTATGATCCGATGCTATGACTATCCTGATGATGTAGCAATAGTCCTAGTTTAGGTTCTGGGGATGATAGTCCTAGTTTAGGTTCTGGTGGTGATAGGTGATGATAGTCCTAGTTTAGGTTCTGGGGATGATAGTCCTAGTTTTGGTTCTGGGGATGATAGGTGATGATAGTCCTAGTTTTGGTGGTGATAGGTGATGATAGTCCTAGTTTTGGGTCTGGTGGTGATAGGTGATGATAGTCCTAGTTTTGGTTCTGGTGGTGATAGGTGATGATAGTCCTAGTTTAGGTTCTGGTGGTGATAGGTGATGATAGTCCTAATTTTGGCTCTGGTGGTGATAGGTGATGATAGTCCTAGTTTTGGTTCTGGTGGTGATATTTGTGATGTTTCCTCTGCTCCACTGCTGTGGTTCTCTCTGCAAAATAAAATAACGTCAGATGAAAAATCCAAATTAAATTGCAGCGTATTTACTGTGTGACTGGCCTGGGCCAATCAGGGCTCAGAAATTAGATGACTGTCTCTGATCTGGGAAAGGCAGCCTGAAATTCAGCGGGGGAAGATACAAGACTGCCTTAGTCACAGAGGAAAGACCGTTACAAAAGATTACAAGAATGATTTGGCCAGACAATCGTCCAATCAAACCACGCAGAAAAAGTAGATCTAGTTTTAAAGATACTGTGGCCCTGTGTGTACTTGTAGTCATGGTGGCAGGCAGGTTAGCATTGATTTTATACACGTATGATAAGGTTCATTTGAAACCTGACACCTCTACATCATCTATAGGTCTGGAGGCAATTACATGCAATCTTTCCTCAAAATGTTCCTCCTCTAACACACGCTCACGTTGTTATAAAACCACACACACACCACAACATTACAGCCTTATACGCACTCATTGTGTACAGATACATCCCATTATCACGCATACACACATGCGTGTGAAATGAAAAAGTTAAAACACATACCCACACAACCACACACACACACACACACACACCCTCTGAATTCATCATCTCCTTTAGGCACGACAAGGGAGGGAGGGAGGGAGTGAGGAGGCCACCTGTCAAGTCCCATCACTGTTGCATGCTGGTTGACGTAGTTCAAGTAGCCGAGGGCTGTCATGGGAGTCAACGCGGTGAGCCAGATCCCTGAGACTCGCCTCCCCTTTGGACTAACAGCTCTCTACCCTTTAGTTCTCCTCGTCTCTGGAAGGGACAGAGATGAGGCCTGCTCTGGTCCCTCGGCCGATGGAGAAGAGCCTGTGTGACAGCGACACGCACCCACACCTCCAGACTCGGGCCTCCCACAGCCTGAAGCCCCCAACGCCGCGGCTCCCTCCCAGTGCCAGGACGATCAACCAATGGGACGGGCTTTACGGAGGGAACGGGTCAAGCTTGGGCCCCTGCCAGTCTAGTCCGGGCTCTATGAATGTCTCTGGGTGAAGAACGGGGTCTCGAAGGAGTTGAGACGCAGCGAAGGCTATCTGAACAAATCATGTGGGCAAACTGTTGGAAACAGCGCCAATGCTGTGATTGAATATGTACACCTTTGGCCCTCTGTGCTCTCATTTCATTACCTCCTGGATCTCTCCAGGCCCCCCACACCTCCCCTCCCGGTCGCAATAAGAGGGCCTCAGCAGTGTGATCTGGAGCCGGACCGAGGAGTAGGGGAGCAGCAAATGCCCTCTGCGCAAAGAAAGACGGGAAAGGTAATCTATATGCAGATTAAATCAATATTGATGCAGCGCGCTCCGAGTGTCCCGGCTAATTGACGGCGCCACCGTTTGTGTGCAACGCACACGGGGCCCACTTTGGGAAGCCAGCCGGTTCCACGAGCAGATGTAACCGAGGCAGAGACAAACGACGCAGAATGCTGAACGGCACGAGAGAGAGAAAGTGACACTGGTAATGTGCTGAAGATTCACATCACAGGCTAGCTGACTAAAGTATTGAAGCACGAGACATTTTCTAAACAATCAGGCGAACAGGAATCATCGACCTTATCCCAGTTCATCTGATATATACACAACAAGAGAAATAATTGACAGGCCATCTTCCTCTGAGTTTGCTCATATTAGGGCCAGCGTAACTAAATCCATCTCCTCCGGGGGGATCCTGCCAGCTGGGTGACATAAGCCCTCGTCCCAGCTCTCTTCCCCCCCCCCCCCCCCCCCCCCCCCCAGTGACACCTCCCAGTTAGCCCTGGCTGAGCACACGTCCAAAAGCAGGCCTCCTCACCAGAGGCCCAGGACCACCTCAGCCCCGAAGACCAGCGGCTGAGGTCTGAGGTCCTGGCGTCGGTCTGAGGTCCTGGCGTCGGTCTGAGGTCCTGGCGTCGGTCTGAGGTCCTGGCGTCGGTCTGAGGTCCTGGCGTCGGTCTGAGGTCCTGGCGTCGGTCTGAGGTCCTGGCGTCGGTCTGAGGTCCTGGCGTCAGTGGTGGTCTGGGGTCCTGGCGTCGGTGGTGGTCTGGGGTCCTGGCGTCGGTCTGGGGTCCTGGCGTCGGTGGTGGTCTGGGGTCCTGGCGGCCCACCAGACCATGTCATGAACAGCAGCCCGCTCTGTAGCGCTCCCCGCTGGACGCTCAGCGGGCTTGTTTTCCGTGTGACACCTCGTCAACCTTCGTAGCTGCGTCGCCCCGAGCCCTGTCCCACGGAGCCGGGGGAATTAAAAGGTCTACTTATGCGCGCGCATGGCTCCACCTCAACACGCCCCCTCCATCCTCTTCATCACCGGGAATGCTCGGGTCGAGGCTCCGATCCAATCACCCGTCCCGACGGCCAGCTGCGGCGTCTCGGCTGTCAGGGGCGTGATCAAATCAGCGGCCGTGCTCCCGGCCAATCCGCCGGGTGAGTCATCGTCTTCGTCTTCGTCATGTCTTCGCTGCTCGCGTCATCGATGGAAGTCAAGAGAACACGGCAATTAGGCGGGAAAAAGGTGTGACTTAGGAGGGGCTGTCGGAAGCCTCGGTCTTTTGGCGGGAGACGGCGAGGGGGAGGGGAAGCACGCGAGGAAGAGGAGAGAGAGAAGGAGAGGGATAGACAAAGAGAGAAGGATGAAGAGTAGGGAAAGAGCAATGGAGAGATAGGGAAGAGAGTGGGAGCAAGAGTCAAATACAAATATTATAAGAGAGGATAAGCAAAGGAGTGGAAGAAGGAGATTAAGCCACACACGCGCACACGCACACACACACACACGCACACACACACACACACGCACACACGCACACACACACACACACACACACACACACAGAAGAGTAGGTGAAGTGAGTCTTGCTGCTATGAAGTGAGCTCTAGCTCCAGAAATGAACTGTGTGAACAGACACGAGGGAGACAGACAGAGACCTGGACAGAGAGACAGACAGATCGCTGTAGAGAGACAGAGAGAGAGACCCTATCCTATTTTCAGCTCCATTGAGCAGAGGAGGAGAGTGGAGAGCTGCACAGCCCAGGGCAGACAGCCTCAACTAGAGCAGCGGTTAACCCTCACACACACACACACACACACACACACACACACACACACACACACACACACACACACACACACACACACACACACACACACACACACACACACACACACACACACACACACACACACACACACACACACACAATTATAGACAATTAAGAGTTACAATAAGAAACATTGCAACAAATAATAACTAACAATATTGTTTATGTGTATATTTGATGTTTTATGAGTAAATGACAAGCCTACATTTTGTCTTACTCAAGCATTCGGCTACTGACAGAAAGCATTAATGAATCGAACCGTCCGATCCTCTGGGAGCTTGCCAAAGGGAGCTCCACAAATGGCTGGTGATTGATTGTCAAATCAAATGCCAGTCATTTCACTCCATTAGCATCAGCCAATCACAATCAATCAGTCTCAGGTTCAGCTGAAACACCGGTAACCGTGCCAACCGGGGAGATCGCCCAAGACAACCACTCAGACAAAACCACAGAAGCTCTACGCCGTAGAATGTATTTATTTTATCAACGTTATTTAGTTCCTACAATATTCTGGTACTGCTTGGTCGAACAGGGAGTGACTCTCTCCTTCTTCCTCTCACTCTCCTCACTTCCTTTACAACAATAATTTTCAAGGAAATTGAGTATTGACAAAAAGAAACAAGTACTAAAAAACGATGAAAAGCGTTTTTCAGTTGGAATGCAGTTACACAAGAGGACAGCCAGCCAAGAGGTTGAGCAAACTCGTTGATACCGTCAATACATTTTTAACTACAGTGTTCAATTGTGTTTTCTAGTTGTGTATTCACCACTGGGTGCTTCTGGTGTGTGCGGTTGCGTGTGTGTGTGTGCGGCCGGTGTGATTGGAGGAATTGGAATCCACAGGAGTCAGGGGAAGTGTGCTAGCGAGATAGCGAGGGATTGCGTGTGTGTTTGTGTCTTTTGTGGCCATCATGTCTTCCTAACAGGCAGTAGGAGTGTAGCATCTCTGACTGTGGCTCCACACTGCCCTCTATGGGACCACAAGGACTACTTACTTTGTAGTCGATTATCCAGAGATAGATTGGACTCAATTCAGAGAAATGTCATTAAGGAGAAGGTAGGGTTAGGGCCTCTTTCTCTAGGATACCTACAGGGAAAATGCTGCGGACATTGCTAGCCCCTAGACTGTCCTGAAGGCTAAGACAAGACACACACACCCAACAATCAAGCCCAACAACGACACATCCATGACCCGAACACATCCTCACAGCACACATCCATGACAACACATTCAATAGGACCAACCCCAATGCTGTAGTTTATGTTTTTATACTAGATTATAACTACACTAGCTTGTGGTTTTCATACTCAACTAGACTAGCTTGTGGTTTCATTTTACAAATCTTTATTATGGAGAATAATTTAGCTGGAGAATTTGCGAGAGAAGGGGGGGGGGGGGGGGGAAGTGACGGTGGGGGGGGCTGATGGGACAATTTGTTTAGGAGCCCGGAGCCTCTTTCTCATTACCGGTGGATTTCCTCCAGGGTCCGTCCCTCATAACACCACGCCACTAATCACCGGCCTGCCAACTCAGTAGCGGACAATAATTCACCCTAACCCTAACCCTTCACCCACCCTAACCCTTCACCCACACGAGAGAGAGAGAGAGAGAGAGAGAGAGAGAGAGACAGAGATAGGGGAGTGAGGGCTGTTATAGTGAGTATCAGTACTGCTTTGATTCAGTCGTAGGTACGAAGCTGCGAGCCAAGTACCAAAGATAACCACACCACACTTTTATTTAACAGTTCTACAAGCGCCATTTATTGTAACAGTAATAAGCGACCAGATTATGATTGGTTTGTTTTTTTAATAATTCATTTGGCTCCGCCAACATAAATAGTTCTGCAACTGGACTGGGGCTGGACGGTTGCCAAGCAACCCAAACATTTCCTGCACACCAGCTTCTACTTTGTGTAGGTCTACGCGTCATGTATACATTAATCTGAATGTTTCTGTGTATTGTACAAGCAGTGAAATAAGAGTCTGTTGATAGTCACTTTGTAGCACGTGTGATTAGGACGAGTTGAGGACCAGACGGTCTCTCCATCGCATGAACTACAGGATCCAGGCTTCTTTCCCCCTCCGTCCTCTCCTGACTAACATTCATCACTTAATTACAATGTTATTTGTGGAAGTATGTTCATCTTTCCGGTGCAAAGTTTGTTACAACGTAAGGGAGATCCCTAAATGTAATGAAGGATCTTTAAGAAACACCTGTAAGGCGGAGTGATACATGTATAGTGAAAAGTCCCAGTGCTGGTATACTCGATATCAGCACTCATGGAATGCCTCTTGTCCAATCAAATGACTTGGTCGGAACTCAATGTTAAATTAAAATACTGTATTGTGTACCGAACGTAACGTTTGTCCAAGGGACTGCTTGTTAAATGAAAACTGGCCTCAGGCCATGTATGAATAAGACATTTGTGACAAAGAGGGAGAGAGAAGCAGAATCAGGGAGACAGGAAGAGAGAGTGATAGACACAGAGCCAGAGAGAGAGAGAGAGAGCGAAGGAGAGTGAGATGAAGCAAGAGCTAGAAAGAACCAAGAAACACAGAGACAGAGAGATGATGATAGTGTGGTGGTTAGGGTATTATTCCCAGGGTATATTATTCCCAGATAAAAACGACTGGATTGGAACCACAGTGTACACAGTCTACCTGTAGGCATAGTTGAGCAAGATGTCTGACTCCCTACCTGTATCTGAACCAACAGAGAGAGACCAACACAGACAGACAGACAGACAGACAGACAGACAGACAGGGGTCATACAAAGGTCATAAGCATCTGCTTGCTGTAGCCAATCGCGTCGCCACGACGACATGAGGTGTTCAGGTCAAAGACGGCTCAATCTGCCACACACACACACACACACACACACACACCAATTGGACACACCAGACTCAGTTTCATTTCTATCTGTCACACTTGTCATATTCCATTACGAGCAGCCAGTGACATCATCGCTGTGTTGTGCGACATCAGTCTTCTGATTGGTCCAAAACATCTCTGTAGTGATTTGCCCACCAGCAGCCCCAGTCTGGCTTTTGTGTGTTAAACTGTTACATACACACACATACACACGCACGCACACAGGGCAGTAGAGAGGAGAATTTGTCATCATTTACAATGTCCGCTTATACAGAGAGAAGCAACCAGGCTCGCTGGGGTTTACTCATCATTTAGCTGAAGCACACATTATTTACTCAGTTATTTAGGATAGAAGTGATCAGCCTAGGCAGATCGCCCGAGGTGCATTTAAAACTAATCTCTCATCATGTGTGTGTGTGTGCATGTGAGAATCTGTGTATGGGTGTAGGTTTGTGAGTCAAGGTCCATTGCTGCCCAATCAAAGGCTGCTTTTGTGTCTCCTGACACACACACACACACACACACACACACACACACACACACACACACACACACACACACACACACACACACACACACACACACACACACACACACACACACACACACACACACACACACACACACACACACACACAGCTCTGGATACAATAGCCTGGATAAAGACAAAACAGTAAATAAGGACTCCTCTACTGGAGCGCTGTCCTGCGTTCTGAGACGGTGTGAAGCTCCCAGAGACAGACATAATGCTACTTATTAAATGGTTTTCCAGAACGGTGGAAGGCCGGGGCACAAATGTAAGATGAATTTCCCTTCGGGATTAACAAAGTGTTGTCTTATTTTATGCTGCTTGTGAGACGGACCAAACTTGAGCAGGGGAAAACTATCTACTCCCTTTGGTCTTCTGAGCAAAAACAAAAACACAACACTGCGTCCTTGTCCTTGTCCTTGTCCTTGGACAGACGTTCCCTTCAGAAGCTCAGAGCAAGCTTACCCATTGTAAACAACAACTCCTCTTTCTATTCAACATTATAATGCACACATTTTACCCACGTTTCCTCACATTTGTACTGACAGCAAACACATACAGGCCAACTAGAATATCAGAGCTGAAACATAGACACACTACGCATGAAGGGGAACTCCTGGTAGTTCATCAGAACCAGGGGAACTCCTGGTAGTTCATAAGAACCAGGGGAACTCCTGGTAGTTCATCAGAACCAGGGGAACTCCTGGTAGTTCATAAGAACCAGGGGAACTCCTGGTAGTTCATAAGAACCAGGGGAACTCCTGGTAGTTCATAAGAACCAGGGGAACTCCTGGTAGTTCATCAGAACCAGGGGAACTCCTGGTAGTTCATAAGAACCAGGGGAACTCCTGGTAGTTCATAAGAACCAGGGAACTCCTGGTAGTTAATAAGAACCAGGGGAACTCCTGGTAACGGCCCTATCACAATATAGACAGGCTCTGTTCCTTATGGGACTTTCCCACTTCTCGGGAATTGTAATTGCTCTAACCAAATAGGAAGGAACATCAGGAAGACGTGCGCTCTGCAGCCCAAACAGCGAGTAAACAAAGTGTCTGGTGTGTCTGCACTGCATGCTCCACTTGAGTTTCCTCACGGCTGAGCAGAGGAGATGAAGCCATTGTTAGTCGGTCGAGAGAGGGAGGGAGGCAGAGGACGAGGCCAGGGCATACGGAGCAGAAAGAGACTGAGAAAAGAGACACACAAAGAGAGAGAGAGAGAGACAAAGGGAGAGAACAGGGCAAGGAATCTCTGAGGAAACACTTCGATCCCCCGCCAGACCTCTGAGATTAGATCAAGACAATCATACAAAGACTGATGGAGCTCAAAGGGTGATGGAGCGGGCTGGGGAGGGAGGTGGAGGAATCAACGTGTGAATGTTCACACAGGGAGGATCCTGACAGTTTAATAAAACGGTTTGCAGCCCGCAGCTTCATCCAGTCAACCTGGTGACGGATCATCTGGGAACAGAGGTGATGGAGGTGGAAGTGGAGGAGGGTGATGGTTGGAGGTTTCCACAATTGGGCGGTGGAGCCTAGGTGGAGAAGATGGAGGGGGTAATGGCAGCGGTAGTGGTGATGGAGACGGATGGGTTAGAGGAGGTGGAGGTGGAGATTGAGGGGGTGGTGGAGGTGAACCGCGAGGGGGAGACACAAGTGGTATGATAGGGTGGTGGTGGTCATCACAGGAGGACGATGACAGTGTTTAGTCCTGTTGGCATGTGAACAGCTCTGAAAAACCATCAGTGACTGCCAGTCCCCAAAGCCCAAACCATCACAGTCCCACTCTCCCTCTGATTCCTCGGGGACATGTGCAGACATGTCATCTCTGGACTCAAAGGAAGCAGACACACGCTTATCAAACAAGAGGATGCAGATTCATATTTACAACTGTGGAGTTTAGCTACTTCTTTGATCAAACGCAACTTGTCAAGGAGCAGGTAGGTGAGGGATCCAGCTCAGAGGGCCTACAGGTAGGTGAGGGATCCAGCTCAGGAGAACTACAGGTAGGTGAGGGATCCAGCTCAGAGGGCCTACAGGTAGGTGAGGTATCCAGCTCAGGAGAGCTACAGGTAGGTGAGGGATCCAGCTCAGGAGAGCTACAGGTAGGTGAGGGATCCAGCTCAGGAGAACTACAGGTAGGTGAGGGATCCAGCTCAGAGGGCCTACAGGTAGGTGAGGGATCCAGCTCAGAGGGCCTACAGGTAGGTGAGGGATCCAGCTCAGAGGGCCTACAGGTAGGTGAGGGATCCAGCTCAGGAGAACTACAGGTAGGTGAGGGATCCAGCTCAGAGGGCCTACAGGTAGGTGAGGGATCCAGCTCAGAGGGCCTACAGGTAGGTGAGGGATCCAGCTCAGGAGAGCTACAGGTAGGTGAGGGATCCAGCTCAGAGGGCCTACAGGTAGGTGAGGGATCCAGCTCAGAGGGTCTACAGGTAGGTGAGGGATCCAGCTCAGGAGAGCTACAGGTAGGTGAGGGATCCAGCTCAGGAGAGCTACAGGTAGGCTGCCACCAATGGGAATGGAGCACCCCAGCCACTAGCCACTCCTGCACCATCTGCCCTTCACATAGGACAAAGGGTGGAGCCACAGTGGGAACCAGTGAACCTGTGCAGCTAAGCAGTGGGCAGGAGTGGACCGCCAGATGCTCATGCTAGCAGGATCCATGCCTCCATGCACCAACTCCACTCCAAACAGACCTTGCAGCGACTCTACTCTTTTGTCCTCTACCATAATAGAGCCTTGCGAACTGCCCTTTGACCTCCCCATCTCAAACCTGCCTCAGAGGTCTGAACTCAGAGAACTCCTCCCTGATCTGGGGAGGAGCTGGACCACTGAGCAGCTGGGCAGCGAGACAGGCTGTGAATGGCCGGAGCGAGCTCTTGGAACGGGGGCGTGCATCGTCCCGACTGCATGCCTCACATTCCGGTGGCTGGAACTCCTTTCTCAGGGGGAGGGGGAGAGGGAGATAGAGAGAGATAGAGGGAGAGCGTGTGTGAGGGAGAGAGAGGAAGGGAGGGTGAAGGAGTGAGAGCGAAAAGTATTCTGGAATGCTGTGGTCAGATTCTCTCACTGCCTACTGGACACTACCTGCTGGAGGGTTACGTGGAAGAAAAGGTCAACATCAGGTGAAACCATGTTCACAGATTCATGGCATTCCAGAACTACCTTTAAATCACTAGCCCATGAATCTCACTTTGGGGCATCTGGGTCAAGGCGAAGAACTACAGGAAAGAGCCTCTTGGTGCAGTTTGCTGTAAAGACGGTGTCTCTCAACGCCACATCAGCTAGAGAGTCAGCATGTAGTGAATACGAGGAACGGAAAAGATGTTATACCCCCATGGCTAGACACGTGGGGCAGGCGGGAAAACTCGTACCTGCCCGGGAGGACAACCACCACAACCACAACAACTACAACCACAACTACACGAGGACAACCACAACCACAACAACTACCACAACTACAACCACACGAGTAGCACCACCACGTCAACAAAGACAACAACCTGCA
>JACYXH010000013.1:895000-967500 GCA_026745465.1 Lota lota | reverse complement strand
GCCTCACACCCCCACTGGGCCTCATACACCCACTGGGCCTCACACCCCCACTGGGCCTCACACACCCACTGGGCCTCACACCCACTGGGCCTCACACCCCCACTGGGCCTCACACACCCACTGGGCCTCACACCCCCACTGGGCCTCACAGCCACTGGGCCTCACGCACCCACTTGGCCTCACACACCCACTTGGCCTCACACACCCACTCGGCCTCACACACCTCTGGGCATCTCCTCTGGGTGGACGTGGTCGGGTCTAACGTGTTGGCAGGGGGCTCGGTGAGGATCGATGCCCAGGAAAAACCGTACCCCATGCTTGCAAACACATCGGATTACACTAATGCATGCTGGGATGAAAAGGGAAAGACACACACACACACACACACACACACACACACACACACACACACACACACACACACACACACACACACACACACACACACACACACACACACACACACACACACACACACACACACACACACACACAGAGGAGATGTAGTGGTGCTGGATCCAGACCAGCTGTCTTCACCTGACCTCGCTCTATGCCTGAGAACAACACTGCAGAATGCAAACCTCCATTAAGAGAGAAACACACACAAGCTCTCACACACACTGGGGTGAATGCATGAAACACTTGTTCACTACACTTCAGTACTATGGAGTGTTCCCGTGGCAAATCAGCCAGATGCAGCATGGGACAGGGTCTGCTGAGAGCTCTCTCTCAGTCTTTGATCTTGTGACCTTGTGGCGACGCCATTGGCTGCATCAAGCAGATGCTTACTACTCTCTCTCTCTCTCTCTCTACACCTCTACCTCATAATAAATTAGGCAATAAATATATAAATAAATATATACATTTGTCACTATATTTAAATATTGACTTAGTAAGTAGTGTCCTTCCATCCGCCAGAAATCTCACGGCCTCTCGTATATTCAGGGGTTCAGTGCTGCTGTGTATTCAGGGGTTCAGTGCTGTTCTGGTGCTGTTGCTTTGGTCTGAGATAACCATGCCCACTCATTTGAATACACCAGATGGAAACGTGGCATTATGAAATAAAAGTCCCCTGAAATAAATAAATGTGGCATTATGAAATAAAAGTCCCCTGAAATAAATAAATGTGGCATTATGAAATAAAAGTCCCCTGAAATAAATTAAAGTATATGTGCGCATGTGTGTGTACATGTCTGTGCATGTGTGCATGTTTGCGTGTGCGCATGTGTGTGTGTGTGTGCGATCACACACTCAGTTTGGGTTATTTATTCTCAACCCCCTAATCTCCACCGCCGTCAAATAAACTCATTACTTCTGCGTGAGCAATAAAAACCAGTGCAATACATACTGGTGTTTATCTGGTTCTTTATCATTCCTAATGTTCCTGCTTTGGATCCTCTCGTTCACGGCGCGATGAACAAGAGACGCAGCCGCCGCTGAGAAACACAGAGTTCTTGTGTGTATAAATAACTCCACAGGCCTACACGTTGGTTCTCCGAGCCAAGCCCCCCCCCCCCCCCCCCCCCCCCCACCCAGAACCACTGTGGTGTGCTCCTGGTTCCCGGTGAGATGTGTGGGGGCTGCGTTTTTCATCTCTCACGCCTGTTCGTGGAAATAAAGGCGGCTCTGATGATGATGGTGTTGGATTGTTTCCGAGAGGGAGGGAGGGAGGGAGGGAGGGAGGGAGGGAGGGAGGAGGGAGGGAGGGAGGGAGGGACTTTTGGAACGTGACAACCTGTTAGAGGTCAGTTTATGAGTTACATAAACCAGGTAGGTTACTTCTCTGCAGTACCCTATTGCCCTTAGCCCTTCTGCAACACTTTGCTCAACGCAATATCACAATATCACGTATCCTCCATAAGCACTGCAGCTACGATAATATGAATGAGAGACAAAGACTGAAAGCACGCACACACACACACACACACACACACACACACACACACTTAAGTAAACAACCTTCATAGCTTGTTGTTGCTATCTTGCCCGGATAACAACATGCGACCGCCTGCCAATCTCCCAGAACAGCCTCCAGGCATGAGAAGAGATGTTCCCAGCCTGCTGTGTCTCAGAGCGGCCAGAGCAGAGACACGGCAGGCTGGGAAGGACCCATGCACAGTGGTTAGTAATGGACTGACTCAAATGTGAAGCGCTGAAGGGCCGATGCTATGGTAGGTTGAGCTCTTTTACTGGAATTAGCACAGGAAACCAAAGCAAGCTAAGACGACGCGTCACTCGTTCAGCTAGTTAGGGTGTTTATCCCCTGCTCTGTGTGTGTGTGTGTGTGTGTGTGTGTGTGTGTGTGTGTGTGTGTGTGTGTGCGTGCGTGCGTGCGTGCGTGCGTGCGTGCGTGCGTGCGTGCGTGCGTGCGTGCGTGCGTGCGTGCGCGTGTGTGTGAGAGAGATAGAGACAGGAAACAGAGAGAGACAAAAAAATTAAAAGTGAGCAGAAAAATGACCAGAGAGAGAGATAAAGTAGTTAATGCTGTTTACCCTTCACCCAGATTATCCAGGTCAAACCCAATATATTCTGCAAACAGGACTCACAAAAGCTTTGAGACCCCCCCCCCCCCCGGCAATAAATCTGCCATCTCCACGAATGCACCACGAGAGAGATGGGAGTGTGGATAATTCCAGCGGTCACACTCTGACCTGTCCATCAGGGCTTCTGATGACAAGTGTACACACACTGTAATCCTGGTTCTCTGCTGTGTGTGGTGGGCTGGTTCTCTGCTGTGTGTGGGGGGCTGGTTCTCTGCTGTGTATGTGGGGGACTGGTTCTCTGCTGTGTGTGCGGGGCTGGTTCTCTGCTGTGTGTGCGGGGCTGGTTCTCTGCTGTGTATGTGGGGGACTGGTTCTCTGCTGTGTGTGCGGGGCTGGTTCTCTGCTGTGTATGTGGGGGACTGGTTCTCTTTCCAGTGCATAAACTGGAACACTAAAATAGGCCAACCTAATCTTTAAGTAAAATACTTTGAAAAAGCAACGCTGTGCATGTGTGCCGGTGTGTGAGTGAGTGAGTGAGTGAGTGAGTGAGTGAATGAACAATGTTGAAATCGTTTCTGAAATCATGTAAATGAGTAAGCAAAATGTATCCCTCATTCATTTCAGGGCCATCTTAATATTGAAAGATTGGAAGAGAAGATGTTTTTTCATGAATTATCGCACAAGGCAGATGTGATGCTGTTGGCAATCCAATCCAATACTTCCACTCTGGGACGCATATTATAATATTACAGGCTGATATTATAATATTACAGGCTAATATTAACCCTAATGCCCAGCTCGGACGAGATGGAAAGAAACCCAACATTGAGAGTTTGCAGAAGTTAGCAAAGAAGAGTGAGACGGATAATTAAAAGTTTGATGGTACCACAAATCTCTCAGGCATTTATGTTCTAACTAAAGCAGATAAAAATCCAGTATAGCACACATCCTTAAAAAACAAAGCATCACGTCTGGAGTCTAAGAGTCAGCAATGAGAGTTGTGTCTCAGTCCATTGAGACTGAGACACAACTCTCTAAAGAGAGTAAGAGAGAGTAGAGAGAGCAGAGAGAGCAGAGAGAGTAAGAGAGTAAGAGAGAGTAGGAGAGTAAGAGAGAGTAGAGAGAGTAAGAGAGAGTAGGAGATTAGAGAGAGTAGAGAGAGTAAGAGAGTAAGAGAGAGTAGAGAGAGTAAGAGAGTAAGAGAGTAAGAGAGAGTAGAGAGAGCAGAGAGAGCAGAGAGAGTAAGAGAGTAAGAGAGAGTAGAGAGAGTAGAGAGAGTAAGAGAGTAAGAGAGAGTAGAGAGAGTAAGAGAGTAGAGAGAGTAGAGAGAGTAGGAGAGTAAGAGAGAGTAGAGAGAGTAAGAGAGTAAGAGAGTAAGAGAGAGTAGAGAGAGTAGAGAGAGTAAGAGAGTAAGAGAGTAAGAGAGTAAGAGAGTAAGAGAGTAAGAGAGTAAGAGAGTAAGAGAGAGTAGAGAGAGTAAGAGAGTAGAGAGAGTAAGAGAGTAAGAGAGAGTAAGAGAGAGTAGAGAGAGTAAGAGAGTAAGAGAGTAAGAGAGTAAGAGAGTAAGAGAGTAAGAGAGAGTAGAGAGAGTAAGAGAGTAGAGAGAGTAAGAGAGTAAGAGAGAGTAAGAGAGAGTAGAGAGAGTAAGAGAGTAAGAGAGTAAGAGAGTAAGAGAGTAAGAGAGAGTAGAGAGAGTAGAGAGAGTAAGAGAGTAAGAGAGTAAGAGAGAGTAGAGAGAGTAGAGCTACCGGTCCTCACAGTGGACATTCCTCCTCTTGCTCCACGCAGGACAACAATCAAAATGTGTCCTAGTTTCGTGAGACATCTTTATACTCTAATTTGCGTATCCCAAAAGATATCAGTCTGGCAGCTATTGATCTCCAAATATGGTTGGCGCCTTGAATTGTACAAAAGAATCCAGCCAATCAGATCGTCTCTTGGCTTCTGCCAAATCCAGTTGGAAGTAAAGCAAAAATCCATTCTAAATCAGAGAAAAACTTTCCGGACAGATTTCTGTATTATTTTTACTTCGTTATTCAGTCTATTTGGTAGGGCTGTAGTCAACCAAAGAAAATCTTGGTAGACTGAAGTTCGACCAACTCTACCAATCGATTGGTCGATGGGGGAAAATATAAATGAAAATCTGCACGTTATCTCTAGATTAATTTAATCAGGCCACAGGGCACTCTACACTACCTGGTGGCCTCAATATCAACGTAGGTGCTGTTTGGAGGAAGTCAGTGGTTTCAGATCACCTCAAGGTCAGAGTCTCACTCGGTTAATGGGTTCCAATGGGTGACGCTGGGTCACTATCAGGTGTTCAAACTCAGAGCCCATCAGGTGTTCAAACTCAGAGCCCATCAGGTGTTCAAACTCAGAGCCCATCAGGTGTTCATACTCAAAGCCCATCAGGTGTTCATACTCAAAGCCGATCTGCAGAGAGACACAGAACGTGAACTCACAAGATCAGGATGGACTCATAAAGCTAGTCTTGTCCTCTTCTAGTGTAAGACCAGAGGACATATGTCAAGACTAAATGGTCTTGTAACTATATTCTTCCAGATGTCATTGACCAACAGAGGCCAAGATCATGCATCTGTTCCATTATACTTGTGGAGATAAATGAATTTTTTAAAGCTGCAAGATCGCAGAGTTGTAAAGAGGGAGAGCAGAAAAGAGAGGAGGAGAGCAAGATTTTGAAACTGAACAACTAAATAATCTTCCCCTCCACCTTTGCTTCCTCCCTCCCGTCATTCGTTTCCCCGCCATAGAGAAGTGTTGTCTTTCATGCACCTGGGATTGAGAGGTAAGATGGACTCCCCAACCAATCAGCGAAGACATGCCCTGATTGGTCAGCAGTGAGGGCTCTAAATTGCCTCATACAGAGGCAGGCGCATTCAACTGGAAACAGATATTTTCACAGTGCATGGACCTCACTAAGAGATGTGCCAATTCTGACCAATTATACTCATATCTCTTAAATCTTACCTATAGCCCTTTAATGTAGAAGAAGAATTTGATCCTCATGCCCCCCCAATCATTGAGATGTACCCTTTGTGGTCTGGATCTTACAGCAGGTCATTAAGGAGCCAGTACAGCTGAGGGCGTCTGGATGCCTTCCTATAAAATACACTGCATTTTACAGCTGCAATACAACTGTAAAATACAGTGCAATATAGTTGGTCACACACACACACACACACACACACACACACACACACACACACACACACACACACACACACACACACACACACACACACACACACACACACACACACACACACACACACACACACACACACACACACACACACACACACACCAAAAGTGCATAATCATTGCTCGGTGCACAACACATCTCTGTGTCTGCTCACATCTTTACTAAAACATATGATATATTATCGTGCTTTTGTTTCCCAGAACATAAACTGATAATGTTCTTTGTTTACCAAATGCTTGGTTGAGACGTCTGAGGCAAGAGATAACGCAAAAGCAAGTTTTTGTACAAGATTTGTTCGCAATTTCGTATCTCTCCACCAAACTATGAAACACTTTGACTCACAAAAGCATGAGTGCTGTGCGTCTTTATGGATTCAGATCTTTGTAACACTTAAGGCGTCTGTCTGAGACACAAACATGCTGAAATAACTGTCACCACGTCATGATAAGAGAGTTTCATGGGAGCAAAAATGATAGGACTCTTTTTTCCTTTTTACAAATCCTCTCTGTACAGCACCCGTCCCCTCAAGCACACCCCCCCCCCCCCCCCCACACACACACACACCCCCCCCCCCCCCCCCCACACACACACACACACACACACACACACACACGCACACACACGCACACACACGCACACACACGCACACACACGCACACACACGCCAAAGCTTCTTATGGGTATTTGCAGTTTTCCGTCTAAAATGAGATTCCCCACAGATTCCTCTCCCAGGGCAACTCTAATGTATGCATCCAATGCCATTAGCTCAGCCAATCAAAGGCCAGCAAAATATGTCCCGAACATGCAGAGCAAATTTACACCCGTTGACAAGTAGAAACTTCAGTGGATACGCTTTGGAGTGAAGGCTTCACGCAGATTGGGCTACCCACGCTTCTTTGCATGATGGGGGCTCAATTTTCAGTTCCAACATGTCCCGAGGGGTTATTTTAAGAGATGTGTGTGAGCAACAGTGTTTCTCTTTCTAGTGCATAAATCGGAATATTAAAGTAGGCCAACCTAATCTCTAAGTAAACTCTTTTGAAAAATAAACTCTGTGTCTGTGTGTGCGTGCGTGCGTGCGCGTGTGCGCGTGCGTGTGTGTGTGTGTGTAAACTAAATAACAAACTCAAATTGTTTCTAAAAGCATGAGTAAATAAAATGTATCCCTCATTCATTTCAGGGACATCCTAATACTAATACTTTCCATTTTGAAATAAATAGATATATAATAATATATTTGAATCACAGGCTGGGCCAGTCTAATGTATTCCAACCATTCTCTGGTGAGGCGATGATGTCTAGTTCATGACTGTGGGGAAGTCTTCTATTCAAAAAGCACAAGATAGATTCTGAGACGCATGCTTGCAGTGGGATGCAAGGCTGCCATATTTCCATTCATTCATCTATGGACCCATGGCCCGCACAAGCAGTGACCCAACACAGCAACCACATAGTTTCAATTCTGCAAAAACACACAAAATAGTTTTCCTGTGTTTTACTTGACACGTGACGTCATTTGAATGCATGAATTGATCACCTTGGTGCCAATCCACGTCGTTTCAGCCATAGCTACAACATTGTGAGTGAAACAATAAGTTAGTTCTGCATTCCCATGTTGTTCTAAATCCCGTGGTAAAGTTCAAGCAGAACTAACCATCACTAACTGCAGCTCCACCTTACTGCCGCACCCAGCGCCGCGTCCGCGTCACGGAGCACGGACATCAACAATCCCCGGCACACGCTGCATACGGGAACAACGGGAACTTCCTAGCTAGCAGTGATAACATGTTCCAACACAACCAAATAAGTAGCACCCATCCTGCATGAATGATGTAAGTGAAGAGACGAAAGTTAAAACGCAAAACTCTACTCTGGATCTCAGTCGCCGTAAATCCGTTTCGTCTGCGCACCGAAGAAGCAACCGGAGCGTTAACCACGCCAGAAGCCCCGTTCAGGACCGACCACAAGCGTCATCAAACATCCCCTTACCTTGCCGGACACACTTCAGGCGGACGGGGTCCTTGCAATGTCGGACCACTGCGTGGACGTCTCGGGTCGTCAGTCCGGCCACCGGGGTGTCGTTGACCTCCAGCAGGAGCTCATCCCGGGCTGGCGCCCCGCTCGTCGGGCAGACCGCTTTGCCAGGCGCTGCCTCTCCAATGACGGGGAACTGGCCATTTTCTGCGCCTCCTTTCAACTCGAACCCGAGCTCTCCCTCCGTGTTCCTACAAAGGACACTCTCGTGGACTTTGTTTGTCCAGTGGCTTTTCGTTTTCAGGCTTTTGGACATGGCTGGAGCAAGGAAAGAAAAAAGAAAAGAAGAAAATCACACGAAGACTGCCATCGAAGGTCCGCGTTTGACAGTGGTTGAGTCCATGTCAGCCCAGACTCACAGCAGCTGGACTGGGCTGTGTTGGCTTTACTGAGAGCTCTTCAACTCACTTCGAGATCATCGACTGACCCGGATGTGAAGGCTGGAGGGGACGGGAGCCAGCTCTCTCCCAATCCAGCTTTCCATGGGGAAAAAAGGAAAGCGATGAGCCGCTGGTATTTCCACTGGCATGCCGGAGAGGAGATCTCCACGAAACCCTGGTGCTTCTGACCATAGTTTAAGGCATGGCTTCTAATGTGATAGAGTGGGCCTGCTAAATCAGTATTGAATGCACGGTAGTTCTACTAGTCAGACATTAGTCGGGAGCTTTGAAACATTGTGGAGAAGCAAATGTAGAAGGTTCGCCAATTCGTCCTGCAGTAGAAATGGACTCGTTAACCATCTGTTGAAGTTCGTTCTCTACCACTACGAGTAGGCCTACTACTTGACAGAGTTCAAGATATTTTAAACATTAGTTAATTGTCTTTCGTGGATTCTTTTCCTCAATTGCGGTTTTCGGTGAAACATTTTCACGCACTTTTGTAATGCTCGGGCATTTCCCGTGACAGACGTCTGAACTTGGGTGAACACTATTAACTAGGTGGTTAGTTTACTGTAGGCCTACTCATTTACGCATGTGTTTACCTCGGCTGACAAGTGCTGAGCGAGCGCAACACCTCCTCCCCTCCGATCGGGAGAAGTGCGTTCGCCTGCATTCCTGCACATGGGAGCTCTACGTCGGCACATTGCGAGAGGGGGAGTCGGCCAGCACGGCCAGGGCTTGCGGGGGAACTGTTTTAACAAGGAGGGGAATGCTCTGAGCTCGGTCAAATACACCAGGAGGAGGAGGAGATCAGCACGTCAACAAGACGTGAAGTGGGTAGACATGGGTCCAATTGCCTTCTTTTTGTGTGTGTGTGTGTGTGTGTGTGTGTGTGTGTGTGTGTGTGTGTGTGTGTGTGTGTGTGTGTGTGTGTGTGTGTGTGTGTGTGTGTGTGTGTGTGTGTGTGTGTGTGTGTGTGTCACAAGAAAGTATACTAGTACTTCTATGCATGTTGAAGAGTGATTATGTCCATATATCAGACTGCATGCACACGCGGCCCTCATTGCATTGGGGCAATGACCCTCGGGGGTTCCCTAGCTGGCTCCGAGGGGAACGGCTCAATCATCCCACCGATCCCCGTGTATTCTACCAGGTTCTCCGGAGCCTGCACGGTGGCGTCGTCGCCATGCTACGCGGTCCCTGACATAACGGCTGAGACAGGGCTCGTGATTACAGCCGGTCACAACTCCGCCGGCGGGGCTCGCTGACGGCTGCCACGTCCCATCAACGCGTTGCCGTTCTAGCAGATACGTACGATGAAGTCCCTGCCAGGGGCCTTAATATTCCCCTTGGCTCTAAGCGCTAGCTGGGGGGAGGAACTGAAGGATGTTGCTAGGTTGAAGTGCTCATTTTCAAAAGTCTGAATCAGTCTGCTCTTAACCCAGCAGAAGAAAGGATGATGAGATATGATCAGAATACTGCTCCAGAGTCCAGAGTCTATTAAATGATAAATAAAGTGAAGTGTTTGGACCCCATCTAGCACTTCATTCATTTTTCAGTCCACCTTAGCTGGGCCCGAATGTGCCCTGAACGGGGATATACTTGGGGATATACTTTCACGGTGGAGTGGATGATAACGGCTTCGCTTCAATGTAGGTTGGGTCCAGCACTCTGCAGTGCTGTGGAGAAGATGAACTAAGTGCTATTAAACCTGCACTGCGTCCCGTTCTCCACCGCAGCAAATGCTTTTCCTTCAAATTACAATTTCCATTTTGTAAAATGTAGTTAATGCAAAATAAAACCGAATCCATGATTTTGAAACAACTTGCTTATAAGCTCCGCTACTAAGCATGCTTCAAGACTTGATTTGAGTTTATTTGACGTGTATGTATGACTTCTGATTAGTTGTAGGTGTACAGTTATATCTATTTTGTAGACGGTAGTCATTTGAAATATTGTATAACAAAAGCGTTACAAAATATTGTACCTTTTGTTTTCAAAACCAAAGTGCTTCCCGTACTGAAGCCCAATCCCAGATGGAACGGTTTGAAACCCAGGAAGGCTCTCCGTGCCCCAGCCACGGAGAGTGAAGGTAGGAAAGGGCGGCGTGAGTGGAGGACGATGACACTCTGTGCAGGTTCCACAGACGAGCAAACAACCACGTTGTCGCTTAAGCATCCCGCGAAAGGAGCCGGCGGCCGCCTGTCACACATGGCGGCGTACACGTCTCCATCTCCGGGGAGCGATGATGTTCCCCGCATGCAATCAGTGGCCTGACAGTTTGATCGACTCCCACAAGCGCTCTCCCATCCCCGGCTCCACGCGCAGTCCGACGCCGGCGTCTTAACACAGCCTGCTTTCTCTTTCTGATTTCCATGTAATCTAGTCTTCCTGCATGATGTATGAGGCAATGGGTTTAGCTGTGCACACACACACACACACACACACACACACACACACACACACACACACACACACACACACACACACACACACACACACACACACACACACACACACACACACACACACACACACACACACACACACACACACACACACACACACACACACCACACACCACCCACCACCCACCCTTGCAAACATGCATCCATACAGCAATGGGCTCCTTCATCGGTCTTGGGGTGATTCTCTGCTGAATACATCATGCATAATGCAACGCAATACAGAATGCATCAACAAATATCCCAGCATCTCCAGACAGATCTCCAGACAGATCACCAGGGTTGGTCATCCCCATCATAGGTGTCATCATCCCAGTGAAGTCCCTGCACCTCACATCTCTCTGCATGGGTTTCGTCAGACTCAAAGCGTCTTTCGATCAGGTTTAGATGTTGCTGTTTAATCTCTGTCCATCACTGAGCAGTCAAAATGGCTCGGCTTCCCAAACCTCAGTTGTATATCTAGTGTGTCTCTTATATTTCATTTGTTTCATTTCCTGTTCTACCAGTAAAGCCACTCTAGCATTTCTTTGATTGATTCCTTATGTATTTGTTTATTTATTCACCAAAATGCTCATTTACACCCTAAATTAGGTGAGCAAACCCTTAAATGTATTGAGCTGTGAATGTGTGTGCCTGTAAATATTAACTAGAAGCAGCAATCCTTCGTTAACTGTGCTTTTCAGCCATAACTCTAAACACGTGTGTCTTTAAATACTATGATATGCGTTGTAAATGGCTTACAATTCATATTTGACTGATATTACGGTCACATTTTAATGTGACTGTAGGTACGATTTAAGAGCTACAATCCGAGTGTCATTTGAAATAGCCGAGCCATCCGAGTGCTGCCTGTCAATCACGGGGGAAATGCACCAGTTGTTTGTACTGGTTTAATGTTAAGCTAATTATTCTGCTCTCCCTTTACCACGCTCACATTCCATCTACAGCATCTTGAAACACTGTTTACTCCAGTGTGGATACTGGCTATATTTTCTGTGCCAATGTGTGTGAGAGACACCGACGAGGAGAACTTAAGGAAGCATCCTGGGTCATCAGGGGGACCAATCTAAAGGGTCACAGTCTGAGGAGGTCAAGAGGTCAAGTCCCGCCTGCGGCCAGCTGACCCGGAGGCCACAACACCTAGAGACCATCCAACGGGATCGCAGCAATAAAGGCAATGTTAGGCAGAGAGAGACACACACACACAGAGAAAGGCAGACACACACACACACACACACACACACACACACACACACACACACACACACACACACACACACAAACACAGAGAAAGGCAGACACACACACACAGAGAAAGGCAGACACACACACAAAGACAGAGAAAGAGACACACATACACACAAACACAGACAGAAAGACACACATACACACACACAGACAGAAAGAGACACACACACACACACACACACACACAGAGAAAGGCAGACACACACACACAAAGACAGAAAGAGACACACATACACACTAACACACACACACACACACAGCCAGAGAAAGACACACAGACTGAGAAAGAGAAACACACAGAGCCAGAGAGACAGAAAGATAGATAGAGATAGATGGAGGTCCAGAGCCAGAGAGACACAGAGAGATAGAGATAGATGATGGACCAGAGCTTCCCAACACCTAAAGGCATTATAATATTCAGCCATGCCGCCTTCCATCACCACTTGTTCCTCCAGATTGAAGGGGGTTTTTTGATTGAAGGAAGCAATCTCAGACACTTCCAGCTAAGAAACTGGGCGCCTCAGTCCCACACGGCTGAAAGACACGCCTGACCATCCTCCAGTCTTTCCCAGAAGCCTCTTCTGTATTCAGCACACAGGGTCCCCCAATGTGAAGCCCCTCCATTGATGGACTCTCCTCCCCCCCCCCCCCCCCCCCCCCCCCCCCCCCTGGTGACGGTTAAATGGCTGTCACATACAACATACTCCTCTTCCCTCTAAAGTGGTTTCCAATGTGTCTGGGCCACTAGGAACTACGGCCACATGTTTTATTGAGCACCGTATTCCAGTCCCGTGCAGCGTTTCGTATTCTCGTCCTGGCAACTCATTTTGGACTCTGAGACTTGCAGTAATTGACTGATAAAAAAACACAAATGTTTTAGTGGAAAGGTGGAGAATATATTTCCTGATTTAGCCGTCGACCGACAAAGTAGTGTAATGTGTTTGTATGATACGACAACTGCCAATACTCTGCACCATTATTTTTACACAAGCTGGCTGGATGCTTTCTTTCTCTGTCGAACCAGCATATTCACAAACCCATTCTAATCATAGCTCACCATGTTCTCAGTCTGTCATCCCAGGTTGTTCCTCTGATCACTTTTACCGTGTGAAGAGAAAATACAAACACCAACGCTTTTTTCCAAGATTTATGAGATTCCTCGCCTTTGTACAACCACAGTAGTCCTGCAAAATAATAAATCAACTCTGCCCTCCATCACTGTGTGATGACGTCTTACAGCCAGGCCCTCAAAATACCTTTTAAATTTCTCTGGTGACCTTAAAATCCCAACACTTAACTGATTCGAAACAGCCACATTATTCAATTCTATTATCTCAATCATGTGCCACCCCCAACCCCTACAGCCTGAAAGTCTTCCTGTTATTGTGAAGATTTGACGAGGTTTGTGTCTCGCTGACTCGGCTGTAAGCCTATTGTCTCATCCATCATTCAGATGCATCGCGTGGTTTCGTGATTGGTCCCCAATCTGACCGTAATTGGCAGTTTACAAGCCAACTCCAACTTTCAAGTCAATACATATTCCCTTTGCCGCGATTAGACGATTTCGGAGTAGCCTGGATATTAAATCAAGTCGTTGTTCTTGTCTTGTCATGCAAAAATGTTGGAGAAAAAAAAAGGAGGGAGGCAGAGACCCCAAACTATTGAAGTGAAGCTGAATTTAACGTTGGCTGAGCCCCATGATCCGAGCAGCTCGGCTCAACAGTGGGCCCTGCTGGCACTAATGGGAATTACCCGTCAGTAGGTTTAAGTGAAGGCCGACAAGTCCAGAACGTCTTCAGAGGAGGGCGTAGCAAGCATTAATAACGGCAGAGAAGACAAGTTCCATCCAACGTTGTGTTTTATCCACAGCTAGTGTCATTGATTTCCAATAGGTCAACTGTTCTTTCATGAAAGCATTACTGAGCGATGCATCTTGTTTTATGTACAAATAGAATACAAAGAAATGTGTACACGTTAGGAAACCATTTTTCACTAACTGCAAAACATAACCGCATGACTGTGGTAAACACGCCAGTATTATATCTTGGTTATTTTTAGACTTTTAGTTGACCTGTACTTGTAAACACAAAGAAAACAAAAGGATGATGCAATTTCTCGACTGGCGCAGCAAAAACGGGTTTCAGACAGATTCTCTCTCTCTCTCTCTCTCTCTCTCTCTCTCTCTCTCTCTCTCTCTCTCTCTCTCTCTCTCTCTCTCTCTCTCTCTCTCTCTCTCTCTCTCTCTCTCTCTCTCTCTCTCTCTCTCTCTCTCTCTCTCTCTCTCTCTCTCTCTCTCTCTCTCTCTCTCTCTCTCTCTCTCTCTCTCTCTCTCTCTCTCTCTCTCTCTCTCTCTCTCTCTCTCTCTCTCAGGACAATGCATTGCTTTTCTTCCCCACAAATTCTGGGTGATCAAACTAAAAGTGGATTCTGATATTGCCTCCTTGTCCCAGACATATGAAATAAATGTCTGCTTCAAAGCGTGAGACCTTGAGCCTGCAGCCCGTCCGCTGTTTAAATCACCAGAAGCTAATAGCCAGCTCTATTAGTACTCCGCATTCATCACCCAATAATTACCCACTAATCTAATTGCATCATTAAAGTGAAAACGAATAATTTACAGCGTTTAAAACTTGACTTTGACCTCCACAGCGATCCCAAGAGTAACAGAGTTATGAAAAAGTAAGGACAGAACGAAGGAGACGGATCAGCCTGGGTCTGGCGCCCTAAAGAAGGATCTGCTGATCTGCTCAAAGTCACCAGACGGCTCCATCCAGGAGAAGCCATCGCTAAAGTCCCGCGTCCAAACAGATGTGTGAGGCTGTTTTCAGCCCATCGCTACGGCGATCTTAACCACAGCATCTACCCCTCAGAAGCACCGATGGTCAAAGCGCTCTATTAGAATAGAGGGTTATATTATGTCCATCCATGAAAGACTCAGCCAGGGGACCTGCAGAATAATATTCCCCGGTCTAAATTCAAACGACTTATGATCATTGGACTCCTCACTTTGTGGAATCAAGATAAACCCCCCCCCCCACATTGATATTTCCATATGCTTACAGCGGACCCATAAAGTATTTATTTTCTGAATCTCTTTATTCCACAGGGGTTCTGCCAGGTCCGACCTGCAATGCAGCACCCCCCCCCCCCCCCCCCCACACACACTAAACTCCTGCAGAACACTTAATCCGACCCCAATCCGGTCCGGGCCGACCAAGGGAGTGACGGATGGGTGAGCCCCCGGTCAAGGTTGAGCAGGCTGGACGTGGAGATGGGGGGGGGGGGGGGGGGGGGGTGAGTGGGGGGGGGGGGGTGAGTGGGGGGGGGAGAAGAGGTGGTGAGTGGGGGTGGGGGGGGGGGGCTGGTGGTGTTGGCTGGAAGCAGCCATGCATCACGGTGATACAGCCGGGCCAGAGGGACAGTATCCCATGAACGGCAAGGCCACCAGCAACACCCCCACCCCCACCCATATGGTTTATGTGCCCCCGGAGCGGGAAGAAGTAATCTCTGGGTGGAGAGACTTTAGAGGCTCCCTTACCTTGCCATCAGCACGAGCCGTCAGTCATTTCAAAAGGGATCCAACTCCGTGTCATGATCTGGAGAGAAAAGGAAGGCTACGTTCACATCGCCTCCATGCCCCCCCACATCACCCGTCGTTTCCCTCGTGGGAAATATTCAACACAACGAAGGTAACCAAGAAAACCGTCCACTGGGGAACAACGGTGTGGACAGGGTTACCACTGAGGGAACGTTTGACCAGTTGGATGGTGGGAGGCAGTGGTGTGAAACACTGGCAGGGCCCACTCAGAGCTGCTGGAGCAACTAGCCTAATCCGTGGTTCTCAACTGGTGGGTCGCCCGGACATTTGAAACGGGTCACAGAGCATATGTCAAACCTTCCTCTCTAGAAAGAAACCCTTCAATTAGCCAACGTTTCAATGTTCATTCATGTTTCCTTGGCTTACCGTTTGACTGGTTTAGCCCCCAAAATGTTGCAACTTTTTGTTTGTTGAGTTTAACACGAAGGCATTGTAACTATTGCACTTCTTTTTGGGTCGGAACTTAACGACTAATCGCATGTGGGCCCTGGGGCCACAGCGCTTGAGAGCCACCGCGCTGAATGACAAGAAGTCTTTAAGGAGACGTGCGGGTGTGTGCTGCTTTTCAAAGATTAGCTTTAGCACCTTTAGGCTTCAACTTGATGTGAAACGCCTGAAAGCTGGAGGAAAATAGACCGCAGGCGAGGGGGCTTTGCTGAAATGTCGAAAACGCAGCTTGACTAGTAATTTGGTACTAAACGGCATCTTCAACTCCAAAGCACATATTTAACAAGTCTAGAGTTTGGAACTTGAACTTTGCTGTGCACATGAATAAAAACAGCGCCACTGGGTTATCTTGTGAGTGAGCCGTGTCAGACGTTTATAAAAGCCCATTAAAAAAGCCCTTCATCAAACTTGCATGTGACCTGAAGGTTGTTAAAGCCGGGCCCGTAATTTAGACTTCCGCTGGAGCACAAACCCCAACGTTTCCTTCCAAGGCTGCCGTGCGCCGCCCGGTCCAGACCGAGCCTTTGGCTTCCAGGCCAATTAGAATGACCCTCATCGCCAGGGTTAGAGACAAGAACGATGTGTTCTACGTCTCAGTGATGCAGGATGCAAAGGAAACGAAGCCACACAGAGGACAGAGGGGGGTGGGGGGTACCAGGCCTTTGTGGCAGAGTGTGGATTACTTTCAGGGGAATGTGGGGGACGACAAAGGACCAAGGGTGGGGCTTTTGTGGGGCTGACAGGCTGGTGTAGAGAAGACCAGGGAGGGTGTGCGGTGTGGTGGATATTGATGTTCTCAATAGGTTTGGGTGCAAAGGTGTAATAAAGCAGGGGTGGAGGAAGGGGGGGGGGATCGATTGTAGTCGATGGCGGCCATTGCTCTGGTCCCATCAGATGGGGACTGTTCCTCCACATGGCTGGAAGAGACATTCTGTTGTTCCATCAAGTTAATGTGTGTGGGGGGGGTGGGGGGGGGGGGGGGGGTAGAGGACAGAGAGGAAAGAGCTGCAGGTCGTCTTTAGTAGACTGATTGGCTGTTGGTGATGGCCTCCTGGTGATCAATGAGATTAATCCACAGTCATTCTGGGGACCAATCAACAACAACAACAACAACAACAGACGGATTCATTTTTTTCTGTATTTGTATTCCTTCTGTATTCTCCACGTCTTGGCCTGAGCTCTCCTGTGTCTACCTCTCCAGCGGCGGCTCAGACGGCCATCTCTGGGGATGAGCCCATGAGCCGGGCTGAACACACCGAGCTCTGCAGAGAGGTGCAGGTGGGCTCAGTGGTGGTCATTAAAGGGGAGCGTTCAGACAATCTAATCTCACATGATGCTCCAGTCCTGAGCACAGCCATTAAGAGAAGCAGCCGAACACACTGTGTGTGTGTGTGTGTGTGTGTGTGTGTGTGTGTGTGTGTGTGTGTGTCTAGGGGGAAGGGGTGGTATAGGTGTAACCTATAGGCAGATGGAGGTTGAGCGGGGGGGGGGGGGGGGGGGGGGGGGGGGTCACCTAAGTGCAGGGAATGGGGTCGCCTAGAGGCCGTGAGATGGGAGTAGGTGGGCTGATGGGGGGCCAGGGTGACCCCCGGCCCCCACTAGGGCTGATGAAGACTGGGGTCACCCCCTGGGGTCACACGGTCTGTCAAACCTTGTGGAAGGCATGAGACGTAAAATGGAGCCGCTGTGGTGAAGATGCTTTGTTCCCTCCAGGAGAGAAAGCACACACACACACACACACACACACACACACACACACACACACACACACACACACACACACACACACACACACACACACACACACACACACACACACACACACACACACACACACACACACACACACTATGTGTAACTAGAATAGTTGTAAAGAAAGTCAGGAATAGCAGAAAAATAAATAAAGAATCCTTCAGTATTAGCAGTAGAGAGAAGTGCCAGAGCGATTAGTTTAGTTTTTTTCCCCGTGAATCATACATCCTCACAAAATGAAATAACAAAACCAGTAATATGTTGTTCCAGAGTACGAAAAACAAGTTGAGCAGGATTTTGGGCCGTTTTTCATTTGGAAAACAACTGAGCAGCAAGAATGATGGCTTTCATTTCCTAGGTCGTCAGCTCCCTCTCTTCCAATAGGCGTTTTAATGAGTGGCTTCAGTGCTAAGTGCTCTTTTCTCCACAGCGTTACGCATAGTGGCATCCGAGTAGCATCCATGACAACGTAGCCACGCCCAGAGGTAGGCGAGACAGGCTATCTGGTGTTAGCGTTAGCGTGGCAGAAATGACAAAGACATACATTGGAGGCAGTACACGCTTTATCTGCAAGATAAAATAGAGGGCCGAGAGGGATATTTGCCCAAACTCCAAAGAGATTATTATGGTATGGAGTAACAGTGAAGATAGATAAACGCTCCTGGCTGGGAAATGTTCTCTGGCCGTTTTCAGAGTGGATATTTTCTTCAGTGAGCCAACAAGGTTTATTTGGACCGTTTGAAGCGTAATAACAAGAGAAAAGCGCCTCTCGAGGCAAAGCGATCAAGAGGCTGGCGGTGTTTTGGTATGACGTAGCGGGAGGCATGGCGACCCACCCCCCCCCCCCCCCCCCCCCCACCACCACCCCCCCCACCTACCACCACCACCACCCAGCTGCAGCCCCGGTGCCAAGGAAGACCTCCAGCACAAGATCTGGTTCATCTTCATCATGATGAACAACATGTTGCATCTGGCTCTGCAAGTATGAGAGAGAGAGAGAGAGAGAGAGAGAGAGAGAGAGAGAGAGAGAGAGAGAGAGAGAGAGAGAGAGAGAGAGAGAGAGAGAGAGAGAGAGAGAGAGAGAGAGAGAGAGAGAGAGAGAGAGAGAGAGAGAGAGAGAGAGAGAGAGAGAGAGAGAGACTCAGACTATGTGTTGCACGTGAAATGTCAGTGAACACACTGACCTTAAAACCGGATCCAGACCCTCAACGCTACGTTTGCAGACCACACAGTGTCTCCCTGCTCCACCCAGGTGTGGTGATGCTGCAGCATGCTAAACACATGGCACCACCTGTCCACTCCTCCTCCCTGGTCTGGAGGAGTCTGTGTTCACCCAGGGGGAACACAGACTCCTCCTCCCTGGTCTGGAGGAGTCTGTGTTCACCCAGGGAGAACACAGACTCCTCCTCCCTGGTCTGGAGGAGTCTGTATTCACCCAGGGAGAACACAGACGTGCCTGGGCTTAAAGGAGGGGACACGGGCAGGGGGAGAGTCCATCACCGTCTGATTTCTACTGGGGATGTTCTCGGACGTTAAACGAGGTAAAGTGTTTATAGGAGCTTAGGAAGGGTAAAGTGTTTAAAATGAGCCAACAGAGGTGAAGCATTTAAAAATGAAAGGTGAGGTAACGTCTGAGAGCTTTTCAGACGGAGCTGTTCCCCCATGTCCGGGTAAAGAGAAGGTGGACAACGACGAAAGCAGTTGGAAAAATGATGGGGTAGGGGGTGTGGAGTCACACACACACACACACACACACACACACACACACACACACACACACACACACACACACACACACACACACACACACACACACACACACACACTATCTCCTTTGAGGTGGAATGCTGGGACAAGCGACAAGATCTGAGATGATGGAGACAGCGAGAGAAAGATCAATCTGATTTCCAAGTTTCCACAGCTTTCTCGAACTCAACACAAAAAGGTTTCTTGCTAGACAACACCTATGAAGGCCGAAGTGGAGACGGGCGTACTCTTCCTACGCTCCGCCGAACCATGAAACACACCAACCGCCACTAAATCACCGAGAACTGCCACGTGAACAGGAGAGAACCGTTCCACCGCTCGTATGACTTATTCACCCTCTCCACGGTCTACATCTGGGAGAACTGCTGCTGGCAACACACTTTAAGAGAGGGGCTGCATTTTTATGTTTCACCGCCAAAGTTATGCTTTTTATCACCATACTCAGTTGGGGGTTGGGCGGGACAAAAAATGATAAATTATTCAGCAAGGACCAAAAGTCTGTTTTGGAGGACTAGATGGGTTTTCTGTAAGATTATGAAACCATAAATACTTTCGTGGTGACTCGGCGGATTGAAGAAGCAGCAATACTGCCACCTGCTGGTCTAAATGAAAAGCTTCACAGAGGAAAGTCAGAAGTAGACTGACTGACTGACTGACTGACTGACTGACTGACTCTCTCACACACACACACACACACACACACACACACACACACACACACACACACACACACACACACACACACACACACACACACACACACACACACACACACACACACACACACACACACACACACACACACACACACACACCTCATATTTTCATCTAACGTCACATGGGTTAGTTGAATTCCTTCCTTACCTTTTGGTTTCATGCTTGATCATAACAATCTACACAGATCTCAGGACCGTGCGACACTGCTTAAAAACCATCTGTGGAGTGTGTGTGGCTGATGGCTGGTTGAAGCAGCCTCACCTGGCCCCCAGTCAGTCTGATTGGACTCTGGGGCCGGGTGAGGCCGCACACCTGTTGTGCAGTGAGCAATCAGTGAGCAACAGGTTGAACCAGCCGTCACCACACACACTCAGGGAGAGATCTCCTGCATGGCGACGTGGAGCACCAGGCCATGTGTCACCACCCTGCGTCCTCGTCTGGAGGAGGCCAGTAAAAGTCTCCTAGGTGGAGTGTGGCATGGACACTGTTACACAATTGAACATGAAAAGTGAACCGTCGCAAGTTCTGAGGGCCTATCAACACCAATGGCCATTTCTTTGAAACTGTAATAAACCGATTTTTCAGTTTGGTAATGTTTTTTTTAACAAACAATGTACAATATTTCAATGTCAATCTTTGGTTGATAAGTCAATTGACACATCATCCAAGTTTTTCCCATTACATTTTATTATATTAATATAATATTACAGAAAGAAGGGCCATCAAGCATTCCCAACCTAATATTTCATACTCACCAAACATAAATGCTCACATCCAGGTCCAGGATGAGTTTGGACTCCAGAACGCTAAGCACCTGTTCTTCGGAGGACAGGACGGCTCGCAACAAGACACATGCAGGTACAAACTACGTTTCCATGACAAGTAACGAATGTACCTTCAAATGTAACACAAACAAACACAACCAATAAAGACCTCTGCCAGTGTTATCAATGATAGTAAATAAACGGAATAAATGCTTGACTGAATTAACTAGCACAGGTAGGGTAACAATAAACCATATAAATCGCACAGACAAACAAACGCATATGCAAACATCCGGATTTTACTCAAAAGGAGTCAAAATCGGACAGTTTGTCCTTCCTCCGGGCTTTGTGGTCAGTCTGACTGATAAAAATAACACATTGTAATTGTTAACCACAAGTTAATCAAGTTACCGGATGGATTTCACCCATCTCTACTAGGTTAACACTCAGAAATCGTAGTATTCTCGCTTTGTCAATGCATGTGTGTAACAAACATACCAGCACATTGTGTGATCTATACAACATTAAATCTGAAATGTTATATATTTTCGTTTTGAAGCTGGCCGTTTGTTCCCGGCTCTATAAACGGATTATAGTAGAAGATTCAGCCCATCTTGTTTCATCCTCCATTAGATTCCTCCGACACAACACTTATTAAAGGAAGCCTTCTCCCTTTTATCCAAACATTGATTTACAATGTTAAATCTCCACATATGAAGTCCTATTGCGTCGTGATATAAAACACGTACCAGCAAACAGACGGCAGAATAAGGCGGGCCCTGAACGCTGACCTTTTAGTTTTCTGACTCCTCGTCCACACTGCAGTCTCCAGGCGTTCCCCTGATTAACGAAAGTGTGAAAAACGACTACACCTAGAGGCAGAAGGGGGGTACTGCAAGCACAGAAGCAGTAATAATATCCCCTGGCTAATTTCTATTTTAGCTAGAGCCAAAGTTTGTGGTGGAGTAGGGCTGGGGGAGTAGGGCTGGATTGGGTACGACGGAGGTGAACCGGTTAACTGGGTCTGGCCGCGGTCTGGGAGGGGGGCTCCTCGGTGGGAGCAGCAGCAGGAGGTGGAGCGGTGGGGAGGGGCGGGGGTGCGTCGTCGAACATCAGCTTCTTCAGGATGCGGGAGTAGAAAGGCCCGTAGACCCGGCGGTTGTAGTCCACCAGCGCCATGAAGCGGGCGGCCAGGGAGGACAGCTCGGGCTTGACGGCAGTCAGACCGGCGGGGACCTGGTCCAGCCTGGCCAGGGGCTTTGGCGCCGAGATGAGGGACAGGAAGTACTGCCGCACACGCTCCTCTGCCATGGGGGGGGGGGGGGGGGGAAGAGAACCTCTTAGAATACAAGAGAAAGACCAACTAGCCTGTGGAGCTGCTCAGCCTTGTGGCTTGCATGTTGGTTTTGGTCTTTTAATCAAAATAGCATAGTCTAGGGGGTCCCTATTTGACCAGGGGTGCAGTGGTAGGGCTGGTTTTACCTTCCAGACAGAAGGCCATCGTTTAATCCTCAATATCACAATGCTCACAATATCCGTACAAGCAGTTGACTCTGAGGCAAAGGTAGAGCGGCAGACATTCTGGAAAAAGAGACTGCATCTAAATGCAGCTTCCTGGTTGAACAGAAGGTGGGATATCTCACCAACGAGGGTGCGGATGGGGTTCTCCTCCTGGATGATGCTGCAGACCTGGCCGGTGAGGGTGGCCTGCAGGGCGGGGGACAGAGCCGGGTACCCCCGCTCCGTCAGGGACTGGCTGAGCTCACAGCAGATCTGGGCGCTGGCCCCTCGCAGAGCCTCCTCCAGGTCAAAGTCCCTACGGCGAGGAACAGGACGCGTCACACGGGGTCACACGGGGTCACACGGGGTCACACGGGGCCTGATGATAGGCCTGTACTCTAGGAGTGTCCTCCACTGAGAGGCTGCCTCGTCCAATCTGAGTCATTTATCATACATAGGTTTTATATATGATATATGCTGCCTCAATGATGCCTAATAATTAGGGACTTTTGCGTGGATTAAACGCTTGTAAATCGATTGGCTGATCAGGGTTTCCTATAGCCGTCTAGAGGCGAGGCTCAATTAACCAATTAGCCAATTAACCTTTCACAATATGAGGACAGTGTACGCCTGCGTTCATTTCAGCATCTGCCTTCAAGCTGTCAGAAGACATAGGCTACTCTGAGCCTTCTCCCTTACAATGCGGACTCATCTAATGCACCACATATCTATGAGATGTGGCCGGTCACCGTGGCGACGGACAGCTCCGTTCTGACTGACGGTGTTCACATCCCGTCAGGACGAAACCTGCACGGATCAAGAGACTGCAGGAGCTTTTGACTGGTTACAGATTTAAGATGCATGTGAATGCACCATGCACCATGCACCACCGAGGGAATTATGTTCACCAGCCTGGGTGGTACGATATGACAGCTGCTGTCTACACAGTTTGCATTTGACTTTTATTGCATTATTCTTTATGGTTTTGAAGTGAAGAAGATCGACTCAATCCCTCACCGCCACAAAAAACCCGTTGTATAACTTATAGGCTTTTACTTCGTATTTTGATGCACGCTTTATTTTCTTTCAATGTTGTGTTTGCAATCTGTATCCTTACGAGCGTGTCGAGAATATCGTAAAGCACTTTGATCCCCTTCACTTCAACATGGAATATGAATACACGTTTGAGTTTGACAGCACGTCTGTATGTGTCTACATCCCAGTGCCCCAGTGAAAACAGCTGTAGCATCACCATCCCAGATCATCTACATCCAATACAGTCTTACGTCAACCATCTGTGTTTGGGTTTTGTAGTTGCTGCTGTAGGTAATCGAGAGTTGTAAAGAGAGAGAGAGCAAAAAAGGGAGAAAGAGGGAAAGATTTTAAAGATAAACAACCAAAAATACATCCCCTCCCTATCTGCTCCCTCCCTCCCTACGTCTCTCTGCCAATGAGATTGTTGCATTCCTGATTGGTCAGAAACAAGCTGGGAACGGTCTTAATTCTAACTGGTCTCATACACAGGTAGCGGCAGTCAACTGGAAACAGATATTGTCATCACTGATTTCACTCAGTGATATCTGCAGATGGCTTTGCCATTTCTAACAAATTACAACCAAATAATATCTCTTGAATCGTACCTACAACACCTTTAAGTGTTGCAATGAAACTGACTGACTGACTGAACGAACGAACGCATGAATGAATGAATGACTGAATGCATGAATGAATGCATGACTGAATGAATGCATAAATGAACGAATGAATGCATAAATGAATGAATGCATGACTGAATGAATGCATGTACTCACGGGCTGTGCATCCCCTCCAGCAGGACGCAGGTCATCCTCTTGAGTCTCTCGGCCAATGAGGAGAGGCCCTGGATGGGTCCGCCCACGGCGCTGTAGACGATCAGCAGCACCTGGTCCACCACCTGCAGCCGACGGAGCTCTCTCTGGAGGCCCAGCAGACGGCCCTCGTCCGTCATCAGGGTCTGGGGAAGAGAGGGGGGCTTCAGAAGTGGTTCATAGCTGAATAGTTCTCGTTAAGGTGCTCGGTTCTGGTTTCTTACCCCAACGTCTGCAGTCTACCTGCAGGCATCCATGAGCAACACGCCCTAACACCTAATGCACCTAACCCATCTAATGACTAAATAGTCAATAGCATTATACCATATAAATATATCTATATATACGCACGACACACATTTAGATGGTGGCACAGAAGTATGGTTTGGTGTCATCCATTAAAATATGGACATTAACATTGAGTGATCTAGCAGACGATTTACCCAAAGTGGCGTTGGGAACAATCAAAGCATACAATCCAACTTGGAGCAGCTATAGAAGATGATTGTCCACGCCCGAGTTACTAGAAATCCACAGGACAGATTGCAGAGTTGCTACGGCAATCAGAACTAATTGTGTTTATTAAAAGGTCCTTTTAGTTCAGTGTAACCAGTGAGCGCCACAAGAGAGCGAGAGAAATCTGAACACATGGAGAAACAAAATCTTATTTACAGCAGTTGATTTGCAGCCTTTTCCGTTATGAAACGTGGGAGTCAGAATGAGGAATCCAACCTCAAAATGAACTGGGTGTTTCATCGATTGAATGATGTGTAGTGGCGGTTTTGGTGGCGGTGGGGATCATGGGAACAGACTTTGCGAGGTTAGTGTGTGCTTCTGAGCGCTCACACATCCATGTTTCGGGGTCGTTCCGTTGTCAGCCTACGTCATCGTCTGCTCGAGTCGTTTCATCTGTACGTTAACTAAAAGTATCTCACTTCGGAGAAACAACATCCAAAACAAATGTAGCAATAATAAAAGGTCTAGCAATGTTATTTACCACTATGGATGCAATAATTCATCATTTTCTTTGTAGATACATCAGAAAAAAGGTTGACCATACAAAAACATGCCATGGATGGAACAAACAATGCAAGAGAGTGTTTTGGGGCTCTTTGAGAGCGTTGTATTTAGTGACAGAGGATACCTTGTGTTTCTCTAATGGTGAGAGTTGCCCAGGCAACCACCAACTGTATATACTAGCTGTACTTAGAAGAAGAACAAGAAGAAGATGAACAAGAACAAGAACAAGAACAAGAAGAGTGGATGAAACCGGTTTCCCCATCGAGGGAATTATAGAGTTTCACGATCATTTACACAATCCTGGAAAGCTTTGTCCTCATCATCTGGGTGCAGGGTCACTGGCCACATTTGAAGGGAAGCAAAATTCCTCCACTGTTTGCCTATTTGTTGAAACTTTTCCCAAATGTAACTAAATCATTTGTTTTTAGAATTACACGCACACACACACATTTTTTTTAACAATCGTTTAACTGGATTCAGCTTTAGCTAAGGCCATAATACCTACATATTCTCATAGAGTCTACATAAGATCTCTTTCACAAACTCACAACATTCCATAAACACACTCTTCAACACATCACACTTACACGCCACACTTTAACACACTCCCCTAAACATTCCACGTGTTTAGTTATACAATTGTACCATTGGTACTGGTCCCACACTTCTCTCTGTGTCTGGTGTGAGGTCCCAGTGGGTCGGTTGGCTTGAAGCCCACAGTTCCATTAAAAGTGAAGAATAAAGATCTTTCTTGGGTCTAACCTGACAGACCCACCTCTGGAAACTGGCTTTTGGCGGGATCCCAGGAGAGGATTTGGAGGAAGGCTGTGTCCATGACCAGGAAGGGCCCAGGCAAGGCTCGCTGGCCCTTCCCCGGTCCGGAGCCCTGCCCTGCAGGGTTCATGACCCCCAGCAGCTCCTCCAGGGCCGCCCTGATCCAGGAGGTGGTGTGGTCCAGAGCACCTGGACCACAGGAAAGGAGGTCATCACATGAGGTTATTTAGATACATGCCGTTCATGAGCAGGTCCATAGGCCTGCAGGCAGACTGGTGACATTGGGGTTGGAACCGGCAACCTTGGACTGGGAGGCCAACACCCTAGCGAGTAGACTGTCCTGTGTCTTCCGTGCTGGATCGGACTGGTTTTTGAACTCACTGGGTGTATTCTGCAGAATGCTCTGGAACTTGGCCCGCTCGTATTCCACAGACTGTCGCTGCAGCTCTGGCCTCAGGCCCTGGATGGTGAAGTTGACGATGTCCATCTTCATGAGGTCCAGCACACGGAACATCTCCCTGGAGCGGGCAGAAGACCAATGTCTCATGTCATTCCTTTGGGTCGCGTCGTTGAAGGGACACAGGTGTGAGGCTGAGAACCATTCCAAAATCGATTCACTGGTGACATCACAAACGGGAGATTCCACCCAGATGTGTGAGGATGTTTGACCAACCGACCAGCCAGTGGTACGCTGTACCATCTTGTTGGGTCACGATAGGGCAGATTCTGATGATCTTTCCAAAATGAGCCACCAATAAGCCATTTGACTGTACCATGAACAGAACCACTTACTTAAACAGAGTGACCGTACCATGGACAGAACCACTTACTTAAACAGAGTGACCGTACCATGGACAGAACCGCTTACTTAAACAGAGTGACCGTACCATGGACAGAACCGCTTACTTAAACAGAGTGACGGTACCATGAACAGAACCACTTACTTAAACAGAGTGACTGTGTTGCCTCTGGCCTCCTGCAGTTTCTTCACCTCCTCATCTCTGACTGGAGCGCACAGCTTGCCCATGGTGGAGATGATGTAGGAGGCCAGGCCCTGAATGTCCACCGTGTCGTTGTCGGCCTGCTGGCCAATCAGGCTCCATGTCCAGCACCTCCATGATCTGGGTCCGCATCCGATTGGCCCCCGGGTTCAGGAAGGACAGTAAAACCTATTGCATTGTGGGATAATAATAACATACATTTAATAAAACAGGGCAGGATGTTAGGTTAAGAAACAGAATTATGGAATCATGAAAGAGAATCGTGGTTATTCAAATAGATTTACATTTTTTAAGGGTTAGGATTAGGATGTTTGTCCACTAGGGTGCATTTCAAGGCAATCTTGTGGGAAAATCAACAATTGACACTGGCGTGTTCACACAGGCTCCTGAACTGCAGTCAGAACGCAGCTGTCTCCACAGGGCACAACAGTGCTCGTTTAATGACGGGAACGAGACGCAGTCATTCACAAAATGCAGACAGTGGTGCACTGGGGGCGTGGGGGACACGTTTGACTAGTTTGAGTTCCCTGCACACACTGCGTTCATCCAAGCCCAATGCGGCCCTTCAATCTGGGGGAACCCGCCAACACCGCAACCTAGATGTTAATTGAGTAGTCCGGGCCCTTGGTCTTAAGAGCGCACTGACCTCCCTGATCTCCTCCAGTAGTTTGATGGCGTGCCCATATATGGGCGGGTGGGCGTTCAGCTCCGACGCCAGGACATCCCAGTAAGCGCGGTGGACCGTGTCTCTCACCAGCTTCTCCAAACTTTCAGAGGGAGGACAAGGGACGTTTTGAGACACACAAACGTCCACTTCATGTCAACGTTTTCTAACACAAGAGCCTAACTGCGCTCTATTGTCTATCTTACCAAAGATGCACATGAGAGAATTAATAAATCACACGCGCTATTCATAGCCCAACTCAATGTGAGCACCAATGAATGAATGAATTTTGTTCACTTCTTAGCGGATCAACGTTCATAATGAATCACATGTGAAAGTAATGACTTCCAAAAATTAAAAGCAGACTTTGCAAACGTACCAGTATTGACTGCTTGGAAGTTCAGTTGGCTTTGCAATTCATTGTACGTAACGGTGAAACCTTCCTAATCACGATTACAAAATGATCCAAAATATTCCCTCGTCGTATTAAACTTGAGACCCTTTCACAATGTGACAATGTTTTTGCAATGCGTTCATATGCTGAAGTATGACCCGGTCCTTTAAGGGCATCTCATATAATAGGCCTGGTGTTCCCCTTGTCTGGTACTGGTACTGGTACCCTGACCCCGCAGGTCCAGGGGGGGAGCGTGCGTACCTGTTCTGGGCCAGCTTCGGAGGCGCCACGTGGAAGTCTCGGTTGACGATGATCTCGTGAGCCAGGGTGAGATTGGAGAGGTCCTTGCCTGAGGACATCATGTCCTCCAGGGTGATGTTCTTGGGAGGGCTGGCTGTCGGCACACCAAGGATGTGTTCAAAAGATTGCAGGACGGGGTGCTAACAGGACGGGGTGCTTACAGGACGGGGTGCTTACAGGACGGGGTGCTTACAGGACGGGGTGCTTACAGGACGGGGTGCTTACAGGACGGGGTGCTTACAGGACAGGGTGCTTACAGGACGGGGTGCTTACAGGACGGGGTGCTTACAGGACGGGGTGCTTACAGGACGGGGTGCTTACAGGACAGGGTGCTTACAGGACGGGGTGCTTACAGGACGGGGTGCTTACAGGACAGGGTGCTTACAGGACAGGGTGCTTACAGGACGGGGTGCTGACAGGACGGGGTGCTGACAGGACGGGGTGCTTACAGGACGGGGTGCTTACAGGAAGGGGTGCTTACAGGAAGGGGTGCTTACAGGACGGGGTGCTTACAGGACAGGGTGCTTACAGGACGGGGTGCTTACAGGACAGGGTGCTAACAGGACGGGGTGCTTACAGGACAGGGTGCTTACAGGACGGGGTGCTTACAGGACGGGGTGCTTACAGGACGGGGTGCTAACAGGACGGGGTGCTAACAGGACGGGGTGCTTACAGGACGGGGTGCTAACAGGACGGGGTGCTTACAGGACGGGGTGCTGAGCTTGCTGGAGGAGTCGCTGGTGAAGCTCTCCCGGGAAGAGCCCGTGTCGCTGGCCGACGTCAGGCTGTCACAGCGGCCCGGCGAGCCCTCGCCACGGCTGGCCTGGTCCTCGCCGCAGACCGACGACGAGGGAGACCCCTCATGGTTCAGAGGCATGGTGGGCTGGGGGGGGGGGGGGGGGACGGGACACGCGGGGGAGGCTGTTAGTATGGCGTATTTGTGTAGCGACAAATACGGACACATAGACCCATTACACGATTTGTCTGCTATGTTTGAGATCTGTCTTCCATTATAGTATTGGGAGTTGTATTACAATACTCAGTGGACCAGCAAGGATAGAGAGACATTCCAATTTAATTTCATAACACAATTTCAAATGGGTTTTTCTATAGACCTTCTTACAGTCTGCGTCATCAGAAATACGTGCGCGGTGCATTTGGGAAACAGAAGCGGCCGTTGCTCCCCAGCCATTCAGACAATCATCAGACTTTATAAACGTAATTAAAACTGTTGGCAGCATCAAAATCACCGGCTGTCGTGCGTTTGGTTGTAAGAGTCGACACCGTTACCAGCTGGTCTTTCGTTCTACACAATTCCAACAGGACCGTTTCATAGCAACCGGTGACTTCTAAGGCTTCAGGCACATTAGACGTTCATACGATACCACAATAGCCTCATAGCCTCTTGCCTACAATTGTCTTTGGCTGGGGAGGATTTCAAGACAGAAAACTGAGTTTGTGACATGCTCGTTTTTGACGTTCTGCATGTGACCACAGATAGTGAGGGCTCTGCATAGAGCTGGCCTACCGTCAGCTCTATACAAAGCAGAGCTGCTCTCAGAAGATCAGAAGTGTTCTCACTTCATTAAAACAACAAAGTAAACACTTTATACCATCGATTTGATCACACACTGGCCGGCTAGCATTCGCTATCTAATTAGCTTTCTAATTCATATTTGTCACAGGACTTGGCCAGTATGGAAGCCTGACTGTTAATGGGTCAGGTTGAGCTCGAGACTTGCATGCTCTTAATGTCTAGTATGCACGCTAGGTTTCTCCAGCACAACCAAGCATACATGTCTATCCACTGAACAGTGGGCCGGTTGCTCATGTCTTCCACCTACTCACTAACTGCACGTGGGTCTGGACCATTTTCAAAGTCTGTTTGTTTTGGTCGAATTCCTGATCTGTGGTGGTTAGTGGCCTGGCACACATTGCCTAACCGTTGCACTTTGTCCCACTGTTGCTGGTCCATTGAGCACAGACTCTTCATACGTAACCATGGTTTGTAAGCTGTTAAGGGGTCTATTAACCACACATTTGTATTCAGTTGGAAACTTCCAATACAACTGATCACTTCTAAATTCTCAGGCAAAAACGTCTCATACAAAAACTTGAATGAGAGAGTGCGAGACCTTTTAGGCAATTATGTAAGTTAAGTTTGGTGAAGCTTTCAAAGCTTAGTAGAGAATGGTGGGGGGTGGGCTAGAGGTACAGAGGGTTACATGAAGATTGATTTGATTATTGACTTAGTGGAACACCGTTTCTAGAATACTTCGGCTGTGTCTCAAGGCCTTGTCTGCAGGATTGGTGTCGTTGTGTAGGAGAAGTTGCATTTCAAATGAGAATCGGATTTGCTTATTGACAAAATTACTAGAATCGTTATCCATCTCCATTTGTAGTACAGTGTACTTTATTGCGTATTGGACAACTATAAAAGTTAAAATTACTCCCACAAAAAATATTTAAAGGGATACTTTCCCCCCTCTAACTATGAACAAGTCTGTAGAACCAAAAAAGCTAATTGGAGCAAAACAAAACACCAAACCCTTAAGGCTTGTGGTTACCGTAACTTTTGCTTTACATCTCATATCAGCAAGGCTTTCAACGTTTCCAAACGGATACTAGTTACAAGCCAATTATAGGGCAACATTGTGTGTGGCACACAATTTTGTGTAACATGATAACAGCTCTACACAAACTACATTTAGATTTAGCAGACACTTTTATCCAAAGCGACTTTCAATAAGTACATTTGTCAGAAGAAAGAGACACAACAATGTATCACTGTGGGTCCAGTAAGGATGTTCATAGAACCAGTGTCAAGCACTTACAATTGCTAGGTTAACCCATTCCCCGTCTACAACAGAGGTAGCTAGGGTAAGATGCTACACGATGCTAGGGAACAAAGTAGCAGTCATGAGCAGGTCTTCTCAGCTGGGATAGCCAGCAGTCTGCAGCCGTTGGGACGCAGAAGGCACACCTGACACTGAACCCCGTTTCCATGGCAACGCGGCCTCAACAGTTGCCACAAACCGTCCAGTGATCACGTTACATAAGAGCCTTTCACTCGAGCCCGACCACACACCTGCATGAACCACATTTGGACTCCGATTTCAGCTCACTAACACCGTTATTTGTATAACTATTACATTACATTTTATTATTTACGAGGCTATACAACCTTGGCCTAGTAATGGTCCTACTCAAAGTAGGACACCTCGTTTCTCGGTCAGAAACGGTTGTTTAGCACAGTAGTGATGACACTGGTCTAGTTAATACAATAGCCTTCTGCAAACCGTCAACCTAACATGCGTAACCGTCTACCTCCCCTGCCACAGTAACCGCCCTCCACCCTAAGCTATTCTTATCCACCGTGACCAGTGGACGGCGAAGTCTTTGGGCGTTTCTGCGGTCCGCAATCTGCGGCCCGACATGACCGCTATCTTTAAAGCTTGGTCTAAAGATAGCACACTAACTGCACCGAGTCCGGGGGTCGGGAGTGACTCTCCACCCCCCGTCCCCCGTCCCCGTCCGTCTCTGTCACTGTCTCTCACACACGCACGCGCACACACACACAATCAAACTAATCACACATCTTTTAATTATTGCAAGTAATTTTCCGTTTTTTGGGCCATTAGTACCGTTAAACGCATTCTGCCGTTTTTCAATGTGGTAAGGTTACAGCTACGGTTTAAACGTAGTTGTCTTGACGCATGAGAAACCATTCCTTCTCCACTGCGTCGCGTACAGACTGAGCAACGTGAACGCGTATTCATTAAAGGCTTGTTGCCCGTAGGATGGGCAAGTTAGCTCGACGAGGGGGCGGGACAAAACCACGAATAGGTTCCCCATTGGCTGGCGCTTTCTGTCCTTCACCCTGATGTGGGAGCTCGTTGGTGCGCAACGGGACCAAGAACGCGTCACTGATATGTGCACGTGACGTTCAGCAGCAGAATCAAAACAAGAGCTCTCGTGCCAAAGCAACGAACGATAAACACTCGAACAAAGGCAGAAACGACGCCTGCGCGATACGATAAACTATTGATTGAATTATATAGATCGTAACACAACTACTCCACTGTTAAAACCAGCAGTTTCGGTGACAGGTTTATTTGTGTGATTGTAATGTCACGGTCTTTATGTGCAGTGCACAACAGTAATGTAACACATTCCATTTCCAAACAAAAACCGATGAATTTGAAAGAATATGCAGGGAAATCGGTGGTAATGTCAACATTGACATTTCCAACCGAGAGCCTTTTCAGGTCGTTTCCGCACAGCAACACAACAGAGCGATCTTGTTTTTCTAGAAAACTAACAGGAAGTTACCGAAGAACCATACAAGTAACTATTATTACAATAGAATGGTTACATTACACATGTACATAACAACCTCGTACCTTACTAATGTCTCCGTTAAAGGAGACTTAATCCAAATGCGTTGGATTAAGTCTGGATGCTGGCTGCTGTCTGTGTTGCTCGTCGTTTAAATGTCCTTGCTCCTCCAGCTGGCCCTCTAAGTACGAGGACGAACCATTTCTTCCGTAGGGGAGCTACTTTGAGCCGTACGTAATGTTATACAAATACCATCGAATAATAAGTGAGTATTCTTAAAATATGACATACAGTATTAAATCATAAACATCACGTCAATGGTTTCATGATAAACATGTTTTGGAGTTTGACCAAAAGTTGTCATAATAATTAATATGTCCACTCGTCTAATGTGGTATGTGCCGCTACACTTCACACGGATCGCATAGCCTTGTTCATGGATGTGACCTCAGGTAAAAACAATTAATGCAATTTACAATACCCCCGTTTTTATTTGGGGGAAAATTAAATATTTATATAAAGATATATATATATATATATATATATATATATATATATATATATATATATATATATATATATATATATATAAAAGTAGCCTAGGTGATGGGTTGTATTGAAAATTAAGATTAATAAAATAACTTCCACATCAGCACTAATGCAGTCTCATTACAAAGCAGCGGTTATAGAGAGCCTAAGTCCCGCCCCCTCCACTGTCCCTCCTGGGACCTTATTTACAGTATATAGTATAATAATGATGGCCCATCACTATTATACTATATATTGTGCATAAAATATATAAAAATAAAGAGTTCCTTCAAGTTGATACATGTAAATGTCTCGAACCTCTTGAGTTTTTATACTTTTTGCAAAATGTTGTCGGTTTCTTCGTCAGAGACCGTGGCTGCGTTACAAACGCATACTTTTTCTTTTTCCTTGTAGTGCGTACTGCAGCTGCCTTTAAGCCCCCTTCACACGTTCAGCGCAAAAGACGCTCTGCGCATGCGCTTCCGTTGTTTTCCTACGGGGAGAGCGTTTGCGCCCAACTATGTGGTCTCGCTACCCTTGGCGTCGCGCACCGCGCAAAATTGCCAGAAATCGCCGCTAGCACAGCGGCATTACCTGCATTACCAGTCATCATGTTTACCTTTACATTAAGAAAGATAAAATAATAATTGTAATGCATTGATTCAGCATCCCACTTGTATATAGGTAGGCTATGCAAGCCCAACACCATGTTCCAGAAATGTGATTTGACTGCTGATTTGGTGCCCCCCAATGTTGACTCGCTCACTATGGCCTTGGTAGACAGACAGGTAAGCCATCCAATCACTTAATTCAATTTAATAATTTGCTTCTTAAATAATTTGCCTACCCTACCTTTAAAGTCACGATCTCAAGCTGATATTGCATAATGTATTGACTAAGTGCGGATTTAGGTCCATTACTGCCACCTCTTGGGCGTGAAGGTAAGGTATGCATTTTACCGTGATTGGTCCATTTTGTCAAGTTTGAGCCAGCCAATGAGCAGAGTCCTAGATGGGTATAAAGTAGTTTGCCAGGGGATTGTATGTCACTGAATTATACAAGGAAACATGTCTGGAAGAGGTAAAACCGGAGGCAAAGCCAGGGCTAAGGCCAAGACCCGCTCATCCCGTGCCGGCCTCCAGTTCCCCGTCGGCCGTGTGCACCGACTTCTCCGCAAGGGCAACTACGCTCATCGCGTCGGTGCCGGAGCTCCCGTCTACCTGGCGGCGGTGCTCGAGTATCTGACCGCTGAGATCCTGGAGTTGGCTGGAAACGCAGCCCGCGACAACAAGAAGACCCGCATCATCCCCCGCCATCTGCAGCTGGCCGTCCGCAACGACGAGGAGCTCAACAAACTCCTGGGCGGAGTGACCATCGCTCAGGGCGGTGTGCTGCCCAACATCCAGGCCGTCCTTCTGCCCAAGAAGACCGAGAAGCCCGCCAAGAAGTAAACTAGGAACGCTTCTTTATAACCCCAAAGGCTCTTTTAAGAGCCACCCACAAATATGTTGAGAGCCTAATTTCTCCATGCTCATTCATATATTTGAATCTAGCTTAGTCAACACACTGAAGCATAATGAAATTGCAGTCATCCACGTAAATAACGCACGGTATAGTTGTGCCAAACCATAGTGTGCCACTAGCGTGTGCATTACATATCACGTCCAGGATTGTATGACGTCATGGGGACGAGCCATTCGGTGTACTTCTGCTACACCAAGTAATCGTCTGTCGTGCAAATACATTACACTCGTCTCCGTTGGAGGTATTTACAATTAAATCATAACCGGCGCTTTTCTAATATATTGCAGAGCCATAACTGCCCATTATATGCCCCTGTTAATATATGATTCGGGTTATTTTAGGTATGTTGTGTGGTACGTTAATACGGAATTCCTGTATATAGGCCTGGTATCTAATGGCTACGCCTTCAATCATAGAACTAGAGTTAAAATAACAATTATCGATTATTACTAAGTTCTTCAAAGCATTTCCCTCTACCGTTTAATCATTAACAGTTCCCTTCTGAGATGGGTAATTTGTGCGCCAAAATCCGCCTCCCATTTGCTCTCACTTACGTCCGCAACTACCCCATATACTCACAGAGCTTCAGCACAAGACACTACTCAGCAGTTGACCTCCGGTTGAAACATGTCTGGACGCGGCAAGGGAGGAAAGGGGCTCGGCAAGGGAGGCGCTAAGCGTCATCGCAAAGTTCTCCGTGACAACATCCAGGGAATCACCAAGCCCGCCATCCGCCGTCTGGCCCGTCGTGGCGGCGTGAAGCGCATCTCTGGCCTCATCTACGAGGAGACCCGCGGTGTCCTGAAGGTGTTCCTGGAGAATGTGATCCGTGACGCCGTCACCTACACCGAGCACGCCAAGAGGAAGACTGTCACCGCCATGGATGTGGTCTACGCCCTGAAGAGGCAGGGCCGCACTCTGTACGGCTTCGGCGGTTAAACTTTCCCCGAATAAACGACAACGACTCAAACGAAACCAAAGGCTCTTTTCAGAGCCACCAACATCCATATGAGATGCCTGTTCCTACCGTTATAATGTGGCGTAATTATATTGTGCTAAAATAACTCATTGATCAGAAATATTCCACAGTTTATTTTGCATATGCAAGCTTAAATATACGTCGAGGTAATATTCAATAAAACCTTAGATTAATTTAATAGACTTTCTAACTAGATATGCAAAATATAAATGCATGTAGGGAAGTATAGCACAAAGAAAACATGGCGGATGCCCACATGCATGCATGCGCAGTACTTAGTATAGAGCTAAACCAGATAGATCAGATACCTGCTCTTATGGCTTCACAAGGACATTTAACGAAATAACGTGGATAATACATGTGGGTTTAATTAATAACTAATTTTATTTCAGATTGAGGCTGCATAATTATAAAGTACAGCTAGGCAATTATCACATAATCGTTAAGAGTTACATTCTAATACTTTACTCTAGCACTGACTCTATCCAATTACACTAAGGGAAGTCCACATCCTATTTGCATATATTTGGTATAAATTCACCTACTGGAGGTTAGACCGTGTACCATATCCTCAGTCATACGCAAACAATGCCTGATCCTGCCCCCAAAACCGCGCCCAAGAAGGGCTCTAAGAAAGCAGTCTCTAAAACCGCAGTCAAGGGAGGTAAGAAGCGCCGCAAGACCAGGAAAGAAAGCTATGCGATCTACGTCTACAAGGTCCTGAAGCAAGTGCACCCCGATACTGGCATTTCATCCAAGGCCATGGGAATCATGAACTCCTTCGTAAACGACATCTTTGAGCGCATCGCCGGTGAGGCGTCTCGCCTTGCTCACTACAACAAGCGCTCCACCATCACCTCGAGGGAGATCCAGACCGCCGTCCGCCTGTTGCTCCCCGGTGAGCTGGCCAAGCACGCCGTGTCTGAGGGCACCAAGGCTGTGACCAAGTACACCAGCTCCAAGTAAACCCAATGGGCTACAAAACCCAACGGTCCTTTTAAGGACCACCCAAATGCTTCTTAAAGAGCTTATCCTTATTTGTATGCAGGATACAATAAGTGAATCCTCTTGATTCCAAGCAGGCTAAGGAGCAGTTGCTGCAGGTTAGATTAGAATATCTGGACGTAGGGTTTTACATTATCTATGGTCGGGGGCCAGTCTGATTACCTTTAGGGGGCTCAGCACCTAATGAGGATGGCCATGCGAAAAGTGTCCGTCCCTGTCCCCCCCACCCCCCACTAAGTTTATTGGGTAACAATTAATACATTATATTTAACTGTATATATTTACAACGATGAATTACTACTAAGGAGTTTTACACCATAAAACATTTAAGAAAATGAAAAATGCTGTTTGCAAAAGTATTTAATCCCTTTCACTTTGACAAAGCGCAACTCAATTAGATACACAATGTCCCCATCAGAAGCAACCTAATTAGTTGGGTGGTCAATTGTTGATTATAATCATGGTTCAGAACATCCTTTAGAGAGATTACCTGTTTTAGAGAAGAGGGGGTTTACCCTCTCTTCCATCTTCCTCTCAGCGCTGACAATCACACACAAACAGCTTGTATTCAACTAGAAAATCACAATTTGATCATAAATAAAGCAAACGGAGCATTTGTGACAAAATAAAGGTAGGGGAGTTAGGGTTTCACTGTTTCATAAATTTTTTATGTAAATTGTTTGTGATACACAATCATTAAAGTGAATATTTCACCATATTGATATTAAAAGCATAATTACAAAAAAAACACCAGAAAGAATACTTCATTATTGTGCACATTCCAATCAATTTGACTGATGTGGTAAACTTATTGAGTCATTTTTATTTTGTGTAATTGTTATATAAAATATCCTACACAACCAAAAGTCGTCAAATTTGATGGGATTGGATTCAACCGTATTGTCATTTCAAAGTATAAGTAGGCCTGCTTAACAATAAAATGCAGTTCTTCATCAAACCAGAAGTATCTCTCTCCAATACCATGCAGGATGTACCAGATGCAAAGTTACACTGGAGACAGAAAACACCACGGAAGGAGCTTCCTTTACAGTCGATACAAATAATAAACACTGCTATGACATTTCTAACTAATTAGTTTAAGGAAATGTATGGAGTCTATCTGAGATCAGATGTTCACGTGTCTGCTCGTCCTGGCTGCCACACCGCGTCGTCTCCTGGCGCGTGTGTTTACCAGCCACTAAATACGGTCATTTTAACCGGAGCAACAGACACGCATGGCACGTTGATCCCTGCCAAACGTTTGGCAGAAGGCCCAATTATATGGAAAAGCACTGTCCGCATTATTTCAGTGTTTAGGCATTAATAAAAAAGACTTCTCAAAGAAATCTTTGCGGTATCGTAACCATGACACGTCACTCTAAAAGCGTTTTTGGGAATATTCTCGACATCCATGGGGGCCACAACTCGGCACGTTTGAAATGTAACATGTCTTCTTGTGGTTTGTTGACTGTACGTGTCAAATATTGACATCGTGTGACAATTGTGTCCAGATACGAGGAAGGAGGAAACACAAATGAGACCGTATTTCGCCCTGACCGGGAAACCCTTCGCTGGTTGAGTCTCTACGGTTCTCATTGGGTGTATAACCACAGCCCACTGGCGCCGGTCATTCACCATTCCCACCCAGACCTTTGTACCAGCGCTACCCGAGAAGATGGTTGAAGTCGCACCCGCCGCAGCTGCCGCCGCCGCACCGGCAAAAGCAACGAAGAAGAAGACAGCGGCCAAGCCGAAGAAGGCCGGACCCAGTGTGGGTGAGCTGATAGTCGAAGCCGTGTCTGCCTCCAAAGAGCGCAGCGGAGTTTCTCTGCCAGCACTGAAGAAGTCCTTAGCTGCTGCAGGCTACGACGTGGAGAAGAACAACTCTCGCGTCAAGGTCGCTGTGAAAAGCTTAGTGGCAAAGGGGACTCTGATCCAGACCAAGGGCACCGGAGCCTCCGGTTCCTTCAAAGTCAGCAAGGAGGCGAAGAAGCCAATAGCGAAGAAGGCAGCTACACCTCAAGTGAAGAAGCCCGCAGTCAAGAAACCTGCCGCCGCTAAGAAGGCTACCCCAAAGAAAGCCAAGAAGCCCATTGCAAAGAAGCCTTCCCCAGCCAAGAAAACGACCCCGAAAAAGGTAAAGAAGCCAGCAGCGGCAAAGAAGACCCCGGCCAAGAGCCCCAAGAAAGCCGCCAAGAGCCCGAAGAGAGCTGCTAAGCCCGTGGCTAAAAAGTCACCTGCAAAGAAGGCAGCCAAGCCCAAAATAGCCAAGAAGGCAGCATCAAAGAAGAAGTAGATCGTTTAGTGTTCATCAGAAAACCATCAAAGGCTCTTTTAAGAGCCAACCATAAAACTTTAAGAGCCAACGTTCCATCAATTGTTCGCTTGTAGCATCTCTCTCCTCTCTCTGTCCTGTCTCTCCTCTTTGTCTCTCTCTGTCCTGTCTCTCCTCTCTTTGTCTCTCTCTGTCCTGTCTCTTTGTCTCTCTGTCCTGTCTCTGTTTTCTCTTGAGTGAGATACACGCGCACCACATGCTGTTTAAACGATACAATTACGAGAATTAGTGAACGGTGGCTGGAGTGCGAAAAGCCTATGAAACCTTGCATCACCAACGTGTGGTAACAGTTACAATGCAATTTATTCGTGTTGGATTTATACTACTCATGTGCCCGAAGCATTTGGCCGTCCATTAAAAAAAAGAAGTGAGTAAGTGAGAGACCATCGTAAACATCCGTATACCTTCGTTTCAATCGTATTTATTTTTTATACCAAACCAAAACCTTTTTTAATGCAAAAAAGAAAGATGTAGATGTACTTTCAACACAAAGGCCATTTGTTGTAAACGTACGTCGGCATTCACCCTGTTCTATAGTGCTTATTATTCTGTTATTACAAAAGTAAATGTGTGTATTAAACATTTATGAGAAATATAAATTATTACCTGTAGCCTATATTTATAACGCTACGTCGTTTTCTAGATTTAAGTTGGTAATTGGATCATAGAAGTGTAATGGGATTGCTTTGGGTGGCGCACTTACTCATCTCATACTATAACTCAAACCAAGTCATCTAGGCTGCTGAATAGCATATGGCCCTCGGGCGATTCAAAAGCCAGGAGGACTGCCTGCACACAATGACTGCGGTCTACATGAATTCCGTTCCTGGACTTATTGGCACTAACCCCAAGAGGGGTGGTTCTCGATGTGTGGCAGAAAATGGCGATACACTTAAAGTTGGCGTAAAAATGAGAGAATGCATGGGCCTCCTTGCTCCAACAACCAATTCCATTAATCAAATAATATTTAAACAAATTATTTGATCGAACGTTTTCAAACAGGACACGCTGTCCAGTGACCGCAGTGTTTCGCCTCTGAGTTTTCCAGCCCAAGATATCCAATATAGCGTTTCCATTATCCAATAACTAAATGATATCTAGAAAAGAATGAGGCATAATGAACATAGGCTACAAGTTATAGGGAAAGCCACGGCGAAAAACAAGCAACCGTTAAAAGTGATCTGGACTCGTATTGCCTTTAGTTTCTCGTTTATATATATATATATATATATATATATATATATATATATATATATATATATATATATATATATATATATATATATATATATATATATATATATATATATATACTAGGTAGGTATATATATATATATATATATATATATATATATATATATATATATACCTCACTAGGTGGGTCAACAAAATGTGCATAAATGTTTTGTATTTCAAGTGTACTAGCTCCAGAATACATTCCGCGCTCAAATTTGTATTTTACTGCCAAATCCGAAGACAATAACGCGTCAAGAGGCGGCGCGCTTTGCCACCGCATAGACCCCGCCTACAAAAGACGTCACCATTATTATCTAAACCCGAATTGGTCAACTTTAGAACACCAAAGGGTGTCTGTCAAATGTGAAGGCGGGACTTCAGCACTTGTAAAAGGCCCTATCAGCGTGTGGCGGGCCATCCGGTGCAGGCTATATAAACTTTTATCAACGCCCAGGATACTCACACGAATCCTGACAACACTGAAATGGCAAGAACGAAGCAGACCGCTCGTAAGTCTACTGGTGGCAAGGCGCCCAGGAAGCAGCTCGCCACCAAGGCTGCCCGTAAGAGCGCCCCGGCCACCGGCGGCGTGAAGAAGCCCCATCGCTACAGGCCCGGCACCGTGGCTCTCAGAGAGATCCGCCGGTATCAAAAATCCACCGAGCTGCTGATCCGCAAGCTGCCCTTTCAGCGCCTGGTGAGGGAGATCGCTCAGGACTTCAAGACCGACCTCCGCTTCCAGAGCTCCGCTGTGATGGCTCTGCAGGAGGCCAGCGAGGCTTACCTGGTCGGTCTGTTCGAGGACACCAACCTGTGCGCCATCCACGCCAAGAGGGTCACCATCATGCCCAAAGACATCCAGCTGGCCCGCCGGATCCGGGGAGAACGCGCGTAAACCTCATCCGTCCGCGTCACCAAACAAAGGCTCTTTTTAGAGCCACCTACATATCTTAAAGGACATTCCTTGTGTCCATGATCTCAATGGCATGTATTGCCAACAACCACACAATCCATAATTCATTGTAATTAGGTGAGTGTTGCAAGCAGCGGTCAAATATTGTTCTTAGACTTTACTTTCTTTATTATTCTCTACAAACTGGCACCTCACTACACCAATTTTTCCACGTTTGCTTGGAATCGCGCGCTACCATCATTTAAAAAAAAAAGTATATGATACATTACTATTTTAAACCTTAAATGTCATATTTTCAAAGTGTATATCTACAAATAACAGAATTTCGATCTCATTTAAACTTGTTGAGATTCAACAGTTTTAGTTTTAATATATATTTTCAGTTGGTCTCATTGACTTCCGTTGAGCCCTGCTATAGCCCACGGTGGCTATAACAAAAGCTAACAATTTAGGACGTTGAGGAGCCGTACAACGTCAATATTTAGCCTAGAAACACAATGTAAAGCTTTAAATTTTAATATAATTCTCGTTTCACGGGCGCTAAAATGATTCATCGATTGAAAATATGATTGCGTTTTGAAACGAGTCTATGGCTAGTGGCTAGGTTCTTCATATATATCCGGGTGTGTGCTTCCGGTAAAGCTAAACGCTAATGTGCTTAAATGTTTTTCACGTCATGCTATCTACACGATATGGCATATGAAAGCTGAGACCCCAGAGTCCAACAGTATAAGCCTCATCATTCTGTGAGCTGATTAACTAGATGAGAAAGAAGAACGTCAATAACACACTTTTCCAAGTTACAACTCTCTCTCTCTCTCTCTCTCACACTCACACTCACACTCACACACACACACACACACACACACACACAGCTATATAATTTCAACAGCCGATTATACCAATAGATAGGAGGCTATTGTGAAGTAAATTATAATATAGGCTATTAGCATCATACATTTATATGATCCTCACGAACACAGGCAATCGAAAAGTTTTTTTTTTTTTTTTACATACTGATACTGAAGCGTTGGTGGTGTCCTGGCCACCAGGGGGCGGTCGACGGCTGCCCTTTCCAACGTCGCAGGCCACATCCCACTTCCAATGTGGCGGCGGCAAGGACGAGAGCCCGGGGGAGTGGTTTAGTTACGCAAAGCGCCATTGTAAAGTTCTCCGTGATAACAGCCAGGGAATCACCAAAGCCACCCGCCGTCTGGCTCGTCGCGGTGGTGAGACCCGCGGTGTCCTGAAGGTGTTCCTGTTGAACGTGATCCGTGATGCCGTCACCTACACCGAGCACGCCAAGAGAAAGACCGTCACCGCCATGGATGAAACAAGGCGAACAGAGTGTACACCGTAACCGCAGAAGCCGTACAGAGTGCGGTCCTCGGCGGTTAAACTTGACCCTACTCCAAACACAAAGGCTCTTTTAAGAGCCACCCACACATTTCTCAAAGATGCTTCCTTTAGTGCTCTATTTGCTGGGGTTCGTGTGGGCCAGGGGTCAGCAACCCGCGGCTCTTCCACGCCTCTGCAGTGGCTCCCTGTAGCTTTGAAATAAATAATGGCTGTGGGGAACACCTCTTCTTTTGGAGCTCAAGGTGATGCTGTTACACTAAAGTAACAAAAGTTTCGATGTTTTGTCAACCAAAATAAACGTCACATCCTACAACTACAAATTTCATAAATGCAACAAAGTATAGGCTATTTTATATATAGTATAACTATACACTGCATACGATTTTGTGGCTCCAGATTATTTATTTGGTCTATAGGCATTATTCCCGGGGTCTAGTTATTCAGAGAAGTAAAGTGGATATTTCATAAATATCCATTTCACGGATATGTAAGAGTAATGAAGGCCCTGCCGTATATCCCATCCCGCTGTCGGGTACCCAGGTTATGTAAACCTAGTAGTCATGTAGGCCTACACCTTCAGGTTTTGACGTAATTCATAGCATCATGAAATAGGAAGCGTCTATGTTCGTAGACAAAGGGATTGTAGCACTTTAGTGAACATGTGGGTGGCTCTTAAAAGAGCCTTTGGGGTTATGAAGAAGCGTTCCTAGTTTACTTCTTGGCGGGCTTCTCGGTCTTCTTGGGCAGAAGGACGGCCTGGATGTTGGGCAGCACACCGCCCTGAGCGATGGTCACTCCGCCCAGGAGTTTGTTGAGCTCCTCGTCGTTGCGGACGGCCAGCTGCAGATGGCGGGGGATGATGCGGGTCTTCTTGTTGTCGCGGGCTGCGTTTCCAGCCAACTCCAGGATCTCAGCGGTCAGATACTCGAGCACCGCCGCCAGGTAGACGGGAGCTCCGGCACCGACGCGATGAGCGTAGTTGCCCTTGCGGAGAAGTCTGTGCACACGGCCGACGGGGAACTGGAGGCCGGCACGAGATGAGCGGGTCTTGGCCTTAGCCCTGGCTTTGCCTCCGGTTTTACCTCTTCCAGACATGTTTGACCTGTTTCTGAGTAAAAGTCAAAGTAACATGCATGTCATCGTCACACTGACTTATAAAGCCATTGAGGTCCGTGCTCATTGGCTGGCTCAAACTTGAAAAGAATGGACCAATCACAGTAGAATACATTCCCGCCCAAGAGGTAGCACTATTCGACCTAGAGCTAATGGCCCCCCATTGAAAAGGAAGAGAGTAAAGCAGATGTAAAATGTATAGCTACTATTATGGTTACTTATTGATGATCCTGACGTAACACGTGGAAATCCGAATGGAAACGTTGCAAATCAAAAAATGTAAAACGGACCTAGGCTGGCTGATATAAACTATACATCACTATCCAAATACTGCTGTTATCGGCGGCCATTAAACGTTAAGCCATTACATAATAAGTATAATACATTTGATGATGTTTACTGGTTATTATTTAAGTCATCACTGTAATAATGTTGTGACTACCACTTTTACCTCAAGTTATGATCTAACTTAACTTGTTTAGCAGTCACTGACCCATCATATAAATTAGGTTCTGTAGCAAGACTACCGTGTAATTGTGACTGAATTGTTTGCACATTACATAACGGTTTATGGCTTTACTCTATTTCGAGTCACATTTTAATTGATCATGCTGGAGAAACGTGGAAGTAAAGCCCCTTAAGATATGTAGGTGGCTCTAAAAAGAGCCTTTGTTGGGTGACGGACGGATGAGGTTTACGCGCGTTCTCCGCGGATACGGCGGGCCAGCTGGATGTCTTTGGGCATGATGGTGACCCTCTTGGCGTGGATGGCGCACAGGTTGGTGTCCTCGAACAGACCGACCAGGTAAGCCTCGCTGGCCTCCTGCAGAGCCATCACAGCGGAGCTCTGGAAGCGGAGATCGGTCTTGAAGTCCTGAGCGATCTCCCTCACCAGGCGCTGGAAGGGCAGCTTGCGGATCAGCAGCTCGGTGGATTTCTGATACCGGCGGATCTCTCTGAGAGCCACGGTGCCGGGCCTGTAGCGATGGGGCTTCTTCACGCCGCCGGTGGCTGGGGCGCTCTTCCGGGCAGCTTTGGTGGCGAGCTGCTTCCTGGGCGCCTTGCCACCAGTAGACTTACGAGCGGTCTGCTTCGTTCTTGCCATTGTACGTTCTTGAAGAATGACTGTTACCCTTCTGAGGGAGACAATGCCAGCACTATGTCACCTCCTCGAGCTGATTGGACTTTTAAAAAAGTAGCGCGATCACTGGAAGGTTGACGATTGGATGGAGAGCTCTGACGTCACACGTTAAACACGCCTTCTTACTGAACCATCGCATTATTTTTTGTAATACGTTCTCTAAAGCTAGTCATTATTAATACTGCTGAATTTATTATATGTTGTCTAGATAATCGAATTATTTTAAAGGTTTTCCATCTTTGTAGGAGGCTTTATGCAAAAGAAGTAAACTACGACAGGTTTCTGGCAATTGTTTGGATAGAATAAATTATTTTACAGGCATTTTAATCCAATAACGTTTATTTGGTAGCCATTTAATAATTTGTATGTTGAGTACATAATTCAAATACGAAATAAACAGGAACAAAAGTTTACATTTTCAAAATAAGAGTATTAGTTAAAGAAATACAATTAAAAAAATGCACTGGGAAATGACAATTCTCTATTGCATAAAACAAACAAAAACAATTCAAATTCTGTTGACTCAGGATATAATAGCAACAGAAAAACGACACATGAAGATAATGGCTCATCCCCAAAACAAACAACGCTACACTCCAGAGTTACAGTAAAGGTGGTGAGGAAAGAGACGCCATGTTGGATGGAGGGCTGAACTCGGGGAAGATCAGGAGACCAGGGTCACGTTGTGTTCAGTTACTCGCACCACGACGCTGGTGGCACATCGACAGCCTCCACGTTCACATCCTCAAGACTGAGTAGGCTGGGAAAACACTGGAACATAGATTCATAAAGAGAATAGCGAGAGCAGAAAGTAGACAGATCACATCACTGCCCTCCACGGTTGCCGTCACATCATGATAAGAATTCAAACTTAGATACAAGACTATGATTCACAAACAAAAATAAAGCGAACTGTATTCCCCCCCCCCCCCCCATTTTCGGAGCCATTTTCTGTGCGGTCTAAGCCCCCCCCTCGGCGCTGGCTGGCTCCGAGCGGCTGAACGGACTCAGTACTTCGGCCTCCATGTTCTGGTAGACGAAGAAGAGGAAGGACACTAGCAGAACCAGGAGGAAGAGCTTCAACCAGACGGAGAAGCCGCGCCGGGCCGCGGCGGTCTGGCCAGCAGGGGGCGCAGTGGAGACCAGTCTGGGGGCAGATGAAGAGATGTAGGAGGAAGGAGTGGAGAGGGCCATGTTGGAGGATCTGTGGCGGGTTTCTGAGAAGGTGCTGGTGGTGGTGGTGGTGGTGGAGAGGCTCTTGGGGGAAAGCAGCAGGTTCTCGTCCTTCCAGAAGTCGCTGGGCTGGATGGGACGCCCGGCGGCACCACGGATTGGCTTTCGACAAGAGGCACTGAAACAAAAGCCAAAGGTGTCACACGTGTCCCCGTCCAGCACAGGTGTATGCACAGGTGTAATGCACAGGTGTAATGCACAGGTGTAATGCACAGGTGTAATGCACAGGTGTATGCACTGATTTCCTGTTTCTGTGTGTGTGTATTGCCGTTAGAACTGAATTTACAATCGTAGTGTACTGATCTCATCTACATTACGCTCTTGAGAGATACAATGAATGAGAAGAACAGGACCACAAACATCCAGAGACATGACTCAAAGAGCGCCTGTTTTACCACCAGCTTTGCTGCTGATTAGTCAGCAGAAGCCGTTTAAAAATCAATAATAAAATTGAATGCTCCATACAGTTGTACAATGGACGGCTCCACCTCCAGCCTACCAGTTGGACCAGCCCACAAGGGAGATGGATCCATCATACACCGGGATGGTGCGACAGAAGTGTGTGGCTAGGGTCCGGTTTGCTTACATGATTCCAGAAGTGCTGCTGATGTCAAACACTTCCTTCAGGACATCCCTCTCTTCGGCTCTCGGGGTCTGGTCTACAGCCACCACCTTCTCCACCTGAACAGAGACAAGAGAGAGCACCACCATCAACACCACCTCCAGCTGCTCAGCATGAATCCACCAGTGAGAAGCAAGACGCTGAACCCAGCCTTTCTGTATATCCCGATGAACCTGAAGTGAGCGTCACACGACTCCAATTACCCAGTGTACTTTTGACTGAAATAACTTGCAGGTGCGTCAGACAGCCACCAGAGGGCGTCTACCATGACACTGGACACCCCAGAACTCACCACGTGATCATCCCAAAAAAGAAACACAATGTCCACAAGGTTTTCACTGTGAATGAATCCCATGTGCACGCACACAGACTACAACACACCTCACCAACCACCAATGCATCCCGTGTTCGTGATTGGAGTAACTCAAGATAAAAAAACCTTGTTGAAGTAAGATTGCTTGGTAACGACGGCCACACAGCCGTGCCTCCTGATTGGACTGAGGTCGGAGTGGAAGGGAGCGATTTTCTGCTGCTTCCCCTTCGCCCCATGGCCGTGGGTACGCTGCTTCTCCGGGGACATTGTGTGCATGGATGTGACAGAGACAAATGGTTCAGGGAACCAAGAGATTAACAGCTTCTGAACAGACGTAGAGCAGCTGTGCAGACATCGACGCAGACACACACACACACACACGCACACGCACACGCTCCCCCCCCCGACCGAGACTATGGGAGGGGCGTGGCTTTGGGTCTTGGGGGAGGTGAGTTCCAACTGTTCAATCAGAGGTCTCAACTGGTAAAAAAAATATATATATAATTTTAAAATAATTGATCATAAACTCCTTATCTCATTAGAGGACAAAGGAAACTACGACCTTTTTTTTGTGCACGGTAAAAGTAAATCTTGATGCACAAAACCACTTTGTACAAAATGTTAACCAAAATCAACGGAATACAATGAAAGCAGAAAAGGTTTGTGATCTAAAAAATCCTCAAACTGGACCAAATTGGTTTTGACACCGTGGGTCCAGATATAATCTGGGCCCATCCTACCCACCGGAACGGCCTCGGCTCTCTGAGGGATCGCTCGGGCGGTCAACTGTGGTCCCTGCGATCGCAAATACAACAAAGGAAAATGATGTTACAGAAAGAAGCTCAGACGAACGGCCCAGAAACTGATTTCGTCACCCATGTGAACCCCATCAATAACACCAAATCCATCCAGCTTAGAATAGTGTCATCAGGTAAACCCATACGCCAGATAACCCTTAAACCAGGTGCCATAAAGTACACAAATATAAACTCAACCACTGAATTAAGCGAATAATAAGAAAAGTGAAAGTGAAAATGAACGACCTCCAACAAGGTCGTGTCGAGGATTCCTCTCATCAGCGGAGGAGGAGGAGGAGGAGGAGGAGGAGGAGGAGGAGCGGTACTTCTGCTCTGGTCCTGGAAAGGGGTCCAGTATAGTTTAATACACAGCAGAGCGCTCAGGGGTGAGAAAACAGTGCGAGAAGGGAGAGGACCGTGGGGGGAGGCCCCGGGGTCTCCGGGGGCTGGGTCGTGGGCCCCGAGGGCCGTCGTGCCTTCAACACCACGGAGTTCAGTATCAAAGCGGCAGAGTCTTCAGACGATCTCTGAAGTAGCAACAACAACAAAAAACATCTAAAAAAAAGGAGTAGTCGCTGTAGAGATGCCAGAAAATGAACTCACTCATCCCTCTGGGAGGAATGAGGTGGATCAGGCTCACTGCTTTCCTGAGTCTCTCCTGATGTCAAACCTAAACAAAGTATTGTTGTCTTCGGGAGCACTGACCTTGTTACCAACAATGAGCGACCTAAAAGTATGTCCTGGCATAAACACACAGCATCTCTGTTAATGGCAACAAGTCAAAGTGACACCCGTTGGGCCAACGAAAGCATGTTAGTATCACCCCATTAACGGCCAATATGATCATCAATATGCTAATACATCGGAGATTCCAACACCCAGAGTGGCTCCCATTGGCCAGACCGTGGCACGGAGGTACCTGGGTGTTCCGAGAGGGGGCGGGGTCTGTTTTAGCCTGACTGACCAGGGGGCGGGGCTTAGGCCCCAGCACAGAGCACACATTGTTAGGACCGACCTGGGAGGAGGGAGGGAGGGAGGGAGGGAGGGAGGGAGGGAGGAGAGATAGAGGCAGAAGAAAAAACAAGAAGCCAGAGAACATTGCTCACAGAATGAGCTGGAGAAAGTTTGAGAAAAGAAATAAATTACAGGGCAAAGAATGAGAGTGTGAGATGTGATACAGAAATGTTGAAAGATGTGAAGGGAAACCCAATGAGTAGTAAAACAAAGAAAACAAGGTTATATTTGTTTGATGCAGTCAGTAAATATGAAATGCATGTTGTGAAGAAAAGACCAAGGAGAATAGAGGAACAATGGCCAGTGAAGATTAAAAGGTGTTGATGACAACAGTGAGGAGAACAATAAGATATGGTAGAAAACAAAGATCAGATCACATTATCAGTAAGAGGGTGAGGTAATCCTGTTAATGTGAGCCCATCTTTGGCCCCCAGCTCTTCTTCACCAGAAATAGTCACGTTTGGAAGCCAGTTAAATGCTTAATCCTTAAAAGTATTAAGCAAAGAGACCGTAGTCTAGACGAAAGACCAGTGTCAAGTTGAATATGTATGAAGATGGAGATGTTTAGGGATGAAGTTGAGAGAGCGAGGTGGAAGAGATGAAGGATGTAAACGCTAGTAAGGTCCAGTGCACCCACGGGTCTGGCGAAGAACACAAAACCACCGTGACCAATCAACAACCACATGACTGCCCTGTCAGCCAGAGCTGAACACAGACCCGTTTCAAACAGGACTTCCTGCTTCCTAACCAGTCTGCTGTTCCTGTAGTGAGGCCCTACACATGAACTACCAGTCTGCTGTTCCTGTAGTGAGGCCCTACACATGAACTACCAGTCTGCTGTTCCCGTAGTGAGGCCCTACACGTGAACTACCAGTCTGCTGTTCCCGTAGTGGGGCCCTACACATGAACTACCAGTCTGCTGTTCCCGTAGTGGGGCCCTACACATGAACTACCAGTCTGCTGTTCCTGTAGTGGGGCCCTACACGTGAACAACCAGTCTGCTGTTCCCGTAGTGGGGCCCTACACATGAACTACCAGTCTGCTGTTCCCGTAGTGGGGCCCTACACATGAACTACCAGTCTGCTGTTCCCGTAGTGAGCCGTACCGGTGAACAACCACAGCAAATAAGAGCAAAAAAAAAAAATCTAGATTATTTTTAAATCTAGATTTATTTAAATCTAGAATGATTACATAATGAGTAGTTTATTGGAGCTGAATAAGAGGAGGAAACAAGTCATTCAGATATGGTACTGGTATGGCCGTCGTCGTCCAGTGGTTGTACTGGTCAGGACTGAGTTTCGGTTGGACGCCAGATTAAAAGCTCGCAGCGGAGAAACAACACCACCAAAAGGTGACAAAACTAAACCAGAGGTTTACGGTTTGGCAGGAGGGGGCGGGGACCGCTTTGACCCGGTACGGAGTCCGACGGTACCGGCGCTTTACGTTCAGAACCTCCTCGTCCTCCGATGCATGGCATGTCTGCTCAGACCACACACACAAAGGAAAACACTCCAATACACACACACCTGCAGAAACCCTGCAGAAACCCTTCAACACCTGGTCAGAGGTAAGGAGTACACATACCAACAATCCTCTGAAATTCCTTGCTTTGTCCCCCCCTCCCCATGACTCAACAGGTGGTCTTCCCCCAACACACCAGCAGGGGGAGCAACTACACTAGGGTTAACTACACACCAACTACCAGAACAGAGGAAAGTACCCTGCCCAGCCACAGAAAGAGAAAGGCTAACAGACTTTCTAGGGGAACGTCCACGGTTCATATCGAAAGTGATACCATGTAGTCGTCAAAGATAAATGGCCGCTTGGTATCTGGACATAAGCAGAAAGGTTTGTTGTCTCGACGGCGCTGACCTCCGTGGAAATGAAACGCAATCAGGTTGATAACAAGCAGTGATGTCACATGCATTCCCATAGCTCGTGCAAGAGCCAGTTAGAGAAGAGGAGGCGAACACAGGGGGTTGTGCGGGTGCATCTGCGCGTGTAAACGTGCTCTTCCTCCGAGACAGCGCGTGACAAGGACAGCAGAGAAAGAGCGTGTTGAAGGGACAGCCAGTGTGGGAAGGACAAAAACCATAATAAGTCGGCTAATTCCCATCGTGTGCTGTGGGTTTGTGGCGGAACACCGGTGGGAGGGCACGTGCTGGGACGGGGGGACGGGGGGGGTGGTTTGTCGTGTCCAATAGCAACTGAACGACCCGCCTCCCGTTCCACCCCAATCCCCTCGACCAATCACGGCGGTCGGCCGTGGACGCACGGCAAAGAGGACGACATCGAGGCGAGGGACAGTCTGTCTGCGATTAGCTAACCCTTTGGTAAATGACCTTCAGACGCTAACAACGCACGCGTTTTTGATAAAAAACCATCTCATAAACATTCAACAACAAAAGATACATTTACGACGTACAAAATGTTGGCATGTCACAATTTGACCAAATTAAAAACCAGCCAAACGACTTCTAGGGACGACGCCAAAATGACACGTGACGGATGTGGAAACTCTGGCAGCCGTGCAAAACAACTGGAGTACATCTGGACACCATTTAAAAACCAGAACAACGTCTCTCTCCACTATGCAGTGGACCTCGTGCCCTCCCTCCCCCCTCCTCCTCCCCTCTCTCTATCATCCTCCTCCTCCCCTCCCCCCCCCCCCCCCCCCCCCCCCTCCTCCCGCCATCATCAGCCCCTCTGGGACCCCAGTCCCCCCGACTCCAGGGTTTCCAGGAGCCCGTGGTCCTGATGAAGGGCAGCCAGGCCGGGGTCTTCCTCACCTTATGGTGCTGGCTGCTGCGGGTCCGGGTGGTGACGGGGGTCTTCCCTCGGCTCCGGACCGGCCTCTCCACCAGGGGGATGGGCTCCGGGAGCGGTTCTGGCTCCGGGATCACCTCTGGTTCTGGCTCGGGAATGACCCGGGTCTCTTCTGGAGAAACACGGGCCGCGGTTAGCTTGGCCAAATAAAACCACCAGAACAGGACCGATGAGCGTGAATAATTACTAATACTTATTACTATTAATAACTACTATACACATACATGCATTATTCATCTCCTACAGCCTGCAAGTCACTTGGGATAAAAGTGTCTGCTAAATGCAATCTAAACTCAATAGATGCTTTGATACACAAGTGAATTCAAGTTACTAAGTCAAGTGAATTCACGTCACTAATAGTCGAGTGAATTCACGTTACTAAGTCAAGTGTGATCTTTGTGTTGTAATACAGAAAGCCATGTCCCTGGGCTGTTGAAGTGGCACATGGTCAGGAATCTCAGGAATGTAAAGCTGAGTCCCTGAAACGTCCCCCACGTTGATGACAAGCTGGGCGGTCAAATGGAAAACCTCTTCCTGCCTCAACGAGACGCATCTCAAACGAACGCAGGCGATGAGTGATGACAGGGATCCTTTCTCTTCTTGTAAGCCTCCATTTCATTGAATTGCTTAATTTATTTTTAATTCATTGAATGAATACATTTTATTTCACGTACTCATTTTGTTCGTATAGATTCCATGTATTTATTATCACCACATCATTATAGTTTTCAACAACAACCTCCTCTGGGTCAACAGAGGTCAAGTGAAGAGAGATGATGATGATGATGGTGATGATGATGATGATGGCGGTGCAGGACTCACCGTCCTCCTTGTCGCTGAATTGGTCCAGGTCTGCGTGGCCGTTGTGGTTGGCCTCCGTCTCCGTCTGGACCGGCGGCGCGGGAGAGATGCTCTCTTCCAGCAGCCTCTGCAGCTTCTTCTCATAAACACCACGGGTCGACGCTGGGACCGCAAGTCACATGGTCAACACTCAGCCAATAAGAGGAGTTGATGGTCAACACTCAGCCAATAAGAGGAGTTGATGGTCAACACTAGGCCAATAGGAAGAGTTGATGGTCAACACTAGGCCAATAGGAAGGGGTTGATAGTTAGCTTAGCTCAGCTTACCTCGCCCGGTTTGAATAGTCGCTGTTGATTACTACGAAACTCTGCAGCCTAGAAAATGGTATTGAGGACAGCCCTACACCTCTGCAACCTGAACTTTGCGGCTTCCAACTTTTCTTTGGAAGGGTTTGACCTTTCTAACATTCTAAATGTTCCCGTCAAAGTAAGATGGTTTTGTTGAACAACTCAGCAACCCAAGTTGGTGACGATCACACGTGGCTCTCATAACGCTGAACACGCTTCACCAGTTGTGTACTTACCCACGATGGGCCCGGCCACCACCCCGTACTTCATCAACTCATCCTTCAGGCCTTCAGCCGTCAGCTCGGCCACGTCCAGGGCCTCGCTTTGGACCTTGTCTGTCTTCCGGATGGCCTTCTGTGGGGACAACACGGCAGAGGTCAACAACAACAACAACCTCAGAGACTCATCCGGGGTAAACACCGGTATGCCAGGCTGCAGAGAATCCAGAGTACCAACTGTAAAGCATCAAGACGATCAAACGGTTTTATTACAACCAACTAATTGTTTTGGATGAAAAATAATAATAATAATAATAATAATATATCGGTCTCATACCGCTCTATGAAACACAGATCAACTTTATTAATCTCAGAGATGAAATCTGCCCAACTTGGCTATAAACTGGGAGTGGCTTTGAAATGGACATGTAGGTGTGATTTTCAAATGAAAAGAAATGCAACATCAAGATAAAAAAAAAAATGTATCTGTGCGTTTCATTATTAGATATATTTTTGGGCAGTTATCTGTGTTTGTGACAGTTTACCAGCATTTTACTGTCTTGGTTTTTTTATTCAGTTATTATTGAAATGCTCATAATGCTGTCATTCAATCCTTAACACCAACAACTGGTATTCAGATCCTTGGCTGCCAATCTGGCAACAACTTGTACAAGTACTGGCATGTTCCATGGTACGGTCAGGTGACATCAGAAACACTTCTGTTAAAAAAACGCTTTCGTTCTGAAATGTTTCTTATGGCAAAAGTCACTCCGGGGCCCATTGCAAACATGGGTGTGGATCTAAAGTCCTGAGAGCAGGTGAAGACGATCGTCATATCCATTGGGTCTTAAAGGTGCAAACTGTAGGATTAACTGGCATCAAGAGGTGTGGTTGAAGATGCCAACCAACTGAACACATCCCCACCTCGCCTCAGCTTTCCCATTCCAATGACGCAAGAGAACGGTGGCCTGTACTTCCAAAGCGATGTCATCGTATACGACGGCCTCGAGAAGCGATGTGATGAGGTTCCTTGATATGTGTACACATTTAATTATGTTATTGAGTTGGTAAAACTTTAAGTCATAGCTGGAGTGTAAGATAGCGATCATCAATTGAAAAGACGTTTGTCCATTCTGGGCTACTGTAGAAACATGGCGGCCTCCATGGAAGAGGACCCCCTCCCTATGTAGATATAAAAAGGGCCCATTCTAAAAGAGGTAGCAAAAACACAACCAGTCTTATTTTTAATGGGATTACACACTAATTAAAACATAGTTATGAATATTATATTCCATTTCTGCCAAGTCTGTTCCGCTGGATGCCACCAAATCCTACACACTGCACCTTTAACGTCCACAGCTTTGTTGACATCGGTTTCAACCATCAACAAACAAACAAACAAACACGAGGGGGACAAAACCAGAATGCCACAGCCTCAAGGCTACCACTACTACCACCTACAACGCCCGCTGACCTCCAGTAAGTTCAGTTCTCCAAGTTCAGTCGCTGAGTGCGTAGTGGAGATGAAACCCATGTTTACACAGCGATTGGCGCGGGTTCAGGAATGCGCTGGGAACCTGTCCACCAGGTCCATTCACCACCCAACGCGTCTCGACACAACAGAGAGCCCAGGGCAGCAAGACAACGACCAAGGCGGGTTCTGCATCTCCAGAACACCACTTGGATTTTTGTGTAGTTACCTCATTTTTGATCGTATGGTTTGTTGTCTCAGCCTTGCTCAGCAGTCCCTGTGGTTAAGTGTTAAGTAAAATCTATATTTTATGTGTAATAATGCAAATGTAGATTGTTTTCTATATTTCACATTTTGATACTAACCATATGCATGTACTTTACTTTGTTTCTATTCTCTACACCCTGCCCTCTTGAGCAGCCTGCGAGTCCCAACTCCCCTAAGGATGAATAAAGCACTCTGAATCCTCGTAGCACTCTCTTTATGCAGGAGGTGAATCCTCGTAGCACTCTCTTTATGCAGGAGGTGAATCCTCGTAGCACTCTCTTTATGCAGGAGGTGAATCCTCGTAGCACTCTCTTTATGCAGGAGGTGAATACAAGGTAGCAGGAACGCACAATATGGATTTTCAGTCGTTACCGATAATTACTTTTGTCTCATGGCCGTTACGATAAGTTAATAAGCTGTAGTTTGTAACCGACCAACTGACATCCCATATCATTGTAAACACAAGTTGCAGTTATCACTGCAGGGGACTTGTAGGATTTGTCTCGTTTTACTGGGGGTGCAAACATTGAAGCAACTACTGGAGTAAACGAGAGCTTGTCAAGCAAACCTTAAAAAAGGACAAAACTTCTGCTCGTAAAGAGAGACAACATCGAGTCACGCACGCTCTACTTGACATCTTTTGGCTGCAGAGCCACCGCGCAGGGCAGTGTAAACAAGGGCGCGCTAGCCCTCAGACAGAGCCGCCTTCAGGAAATTAAACGGTTCAAAGTACAGGACTGGAGAGATGGAGGAGGAGGCTTCATGGCCAGAGCACAGACTGCAGCCAACACTTTTGTTGAAAGGTATTTGATAAGTTGAAACACAGCTGAACGCACAAACCAGTTATCATTTTTTCCCCCCTCTAAATGACTTTGAGCTGAGGAACCATAGCACGGAAAGCCTTCACTTGAAGCCACACTTTAAACCTCCAGGAGGGGGGGGGGGGGGGCAGTTTAAAGTTTAAGGTCCTCAAACCAAACAGATGCCTGCAGCAAAACCGTTGCATAGCGCAGGTTTATGCAGCCAAAATAATACGCTCAACCAAGCCAATCGTGATTGTCATTCCGCAGATCAGGCAGGAAAATTAACATTGCATGTGACATGATGGGGGGGGGGGGGGGGGGGGGGGGGGGGGGGGGGGGGGGGGGGGGGGGGGGGGGGGGGGGGGGGGGGGGGGGGTAGACAGGCCGAGCACATGTCTGGTTCAAGCTGTCCCTCGGAGGGCTGGGATGTGGAGCCCGCTAGCCGGTTGCATAACCAGCAGCATTCCAGGAGTGCTGCGAACGCAGGAGAACGGGAAAAGGGAAGAAAATAAAAGGCTGGTATTCCCGACACCACACCCTCAGCGTTAAATAAAAGGACGAAAAAGGACACGGCTAAAAACCCTGTCTGTGGGGGCCTCACCCCTCCTCTCTGCACTCGCTCCAACACAAAGTAAACAGGCATCATAAAGATGTATAGCATATAAAAAAACATTTAAAAGTATAGAGCAGACTATATAATAGAGTCGTAGAGAGCAAATAGGCATCATGCAGACTACAGAAACTATAGAAAAGTATAGAGTATAGAAAACAGCCATCATACAAGACTAGTGATATAGAAACTCGAGATAAAAGCCCTCGACTCTAGAAATACGGAAACTTACAAATATCGTCTACGCAACGTAGCTAACCGAATCCACTAGCTTCAACAGCCGCCGTTACAAGATGGCTTCCATTACGCTCACACAGACGCGATTATCCCACGGGCGTGTTACACACGTGAGCTGTGACCGAACGCAACCGCTGGCTCCTTACAGCTGGCTGTCGTCACCACGGTTACGCCAGGTGGTTTAGCGGCGTGGAAAAAGCCACAGCTCAAGGTCCTGTTTGTGGTCGCCTGAACACAGTCATCAGGTCACCACAGACCGCGCATCGATGTACGGAATTTATAATACTTCCAACTGTTGGAGAGATTAACACCGTTGCTACTGAACAGTGGGACAGGAAATACAACTTTAGGGGGGGGGGGGGGGGGGGACAAGGAATGCATGGGGGGTGGACTGGAACCACGCAAAATGTCTCCCCAAAAAAGGATTTGTTCACCATGCATTTTTTGCCTGCACATGAATCACTTTTAGTTTCTGTATTTTCTCCAATCGTGATATTATGCTCTACTCTCACTTTGAAGTCATTTTGGATGAATGGATGAACAGCATCTTAAGACTGTACGAATGAGAGCGTGTGTGAGTGAACTATTTGAAGCATGTGAGGAATGCAGGTTGAGGCAGACTTCAGACTCCATCACAAGTCTATCATCTCTGCGGTATGACTTCCACCACAGAACACAGCGTTACAACACGAAGATCAATCTAATTACACGCGAGTTGTGCTTTTCCCTCTCCCCAGTCAAATCAGACACAACCCAGAGAAAGCATTTCCGCAATAAAGCAGAACTAACGCTGAAAGCCACACGGAGCTGGCAGAGTGACGTCTCAACCTGGGGGCCCTTTATAACGCATGCTAAATAAAACATGCGCTAGAGAGGACCCCAATCCTATCTGGGTGTAAACGGGTGTTTTAACGAAACCCATAAAAGGCTTTTGTTGAGAATAAATGATCTGACTTTCTTTTACGTTTACAAAACCCAATGCCCAACCAACAACAGATGGAACAAACGAAAGTAAGAGAAAAACGCCAGCCAAGCGTAAATGTGCTCGCCTGGTCCACAGACCGTAACTTAACCCAAGAACCATTACTGTGTCAAGTATACCACTAACAGATTTCATTTCTGACTCAATTTGTAAAAGTACGACATGTTGTCCCTTACTGTCTTTCTGCAATGCTGTGGGGGGGGGGGGGGGGGGGGGGGCAGGAGGGGGGACCGTGACCACACCCGTTCACAACAATCAAAGCCAATAAAAGTGCATTTAAAAAGCGTATGCTCGTTCAAAAATACAACCAGAATGAACCATATAATGTATCAGCAAAATCGAAAAGTGTAGGACTAGGGATTTTTTCGAAATAGTAGAATATAATTCCCGCTTCACTGAACACTAAAGTAAATGGAAAGTTGGCAGAAAGTAATGCTCGTACGGTTTGCTCCGATGTTGAAGCACTAGTGAACCAGGACAGCTTAATGCTACGAACGGAACGCACGACGGGAGGACCAGCGCCTGGACCAGTTACCTCTGCCTGCAAACTGGTTGTGTCCCGGTCCAACGCAACGCCCGCCATGAGGCGTCGAGTCATCAAAAATCCCCATTTCCACAATCCGTTAGAAGGCCACTCACTGCCGGGTGGGACTTTTAAACACAACAAAAACACGTTTTACACACACTGATGAGCGACTTCAGAATGGCATTGGCAGCTCGCTTCAAACGTGCAGAGGGAGTTGGGAACTGGTACGCACCCTTTATTAAGGACTTTCTGGATGGCGCATGGAGTTAATAGATCATATTATAAGCCCAGCTTATTTAAAAGCTTTAAACTTGTGGTCGTGTATTGGTTATAATTGACTTCCGGTGGGAAATTAAACCTCATTAACTAATGGCGCGTCTGGTAAACTTTGCAAGTCGTCCCCACTCACCCGTCCGGAGGAGCGGCTCGTGTTGTGAACCACGGGCGGCGGCAGGTCCTCGTCGCTGGAGAAGCCGTCCAGGGCGGCCACATTTCGGGTGTTCTGCGCGGTCAGGTTCTTCAGATACAGCCGCACGTACACGTCTTTGGACGCGTTCGCGCCGGGAAGCTCCACGTTGTTGGCCAGAAGCTCGTTCTTGAGCTTCTCTTTGGTGAGGACGGAGGGGTCGTCGAGGTACTCCGGCATGTCTGCGGGTTCTGTCCACACAAAGTCCACGGTCGCAGTCGATAACAAAAGTCCAAAAAAAATTGGGGGGTGGGGGGGGGGGGGGGGGTTAGATAGGGCCGAGTGTAAGCAAGTACAAAGGATGGCACACTAGCGCCACTTGTCGGAATTAACTCGCAAAAGCTAATTGTATTGTAATATAGTATGTTATGGCCCAGAGCGGTAAAACACCACTGAATCCAGCCAACGTTAAACTACCCCGGTGCTGTGTCGGGCGGTGCTCTGCTCACTCCAACTACATCCACGTAAATAGAAGCATACGGTTCCTCGGACGTCTTCTCTGACCAGCAGCGTGTCGCGGAAAGTAGACGTGAACGGCCCAGGAGAAAGGGCGTGCACACCGGAACCAGCGGGACGGTTAGAGGGGAGATTTAATTGGCTGCAGCGTCGCTAGATAAGCCTTCGCTATTGGTCGGTATTTCAAACTAACGTTGTCTCGTCAGTAATAAACGCTACGTCATGGTCTCTTTTCAGGAGAGCAGATAGTGTGGTCCCATTTTGAATTTGCTTAATTCCACAGCTAATTACAGCAAAATTCCGTACTGTCATTTAGAAGTATGCCAAAGCATTCGATTTTTTTGGTCCCCTAGCTTCTTAGTTTAGTTTTAACATGTACTGTAGACTTCTCGTGTACATGCCATTATTTATGCATCATGTGCATATTTGTCAATTCAATTTGCTTAATTCTTTTTTTAATTTCTGTGCTATTGGTGTTTGACAGTTCTCTTTGAAAAACTTAACCTGCAAGTTATGCATTAAATAAGGCAATCTCAAAAGTTCTTTCAAATCTTGCATATCCCTGATGCATCTATATTTCCATACGATCAACTGTCTTATTCATTATAAACAAAACATTCAGAGACACTCATTCACACACATCCTCACAACGTATGAATAAATATAAACACAATGAATTTGCTCCTTTGCACATTACTTTGAAATAAAATAGTAATGCATTTGTTTATTTGTATCACTGGACATAGTAAAACGGGGGGGGGGGGGGGGGGGGGGGGGAGAAAAGAAAACTCCAGCAATTACTCTTCTTTCCGTTTCGGCACCAAAACAAGCAATTTAATCACTAGAATAGACTACTCAAACAAACAATATGGCAGAGATCGAGCAACACAAAGCTAAATTAAAGCACTCTTCGGCTCTCCCGTGAGCAAAAGTACCACATTTATTCTTCTCACATAAAAACCCGAAATAAAATAAAATGAGCCATCCTGGTCTGGCTCCTGGTGGGGGGAGCTCTAAAGGGGGAGGGGCCGACTGGATGGACCAATGAGTGATGGACCAGATCAGAGGGCAGCGATGACAAGCCAATTGCTAAGTGCTGTGTGTATGCATGTGACGCCAATACCTAATGACCATTTGTCTGCATGGGCTTTAGTGTGCGTGTGTGTAGTATGTGGATTCAGGCATTGCTGTACATTTAGTATTGGGCTTCCAATCCCCATGTTCATCCCCCAATTCAATGTGTGACCAGAAGCTCCCCCCCCCCCCCCCCCCCCCCCCCCTCACAGAATCGTTTTCCTCCGATCCCAACGAAGATGCAACTAAAACTGTGTGTCTGCGTCATGCTGTAGGGAGGGGGGGGGGGGAGCTCCCCCCCACACCTCCAGGGGGCGCCCTCTCAGGCCTTGATCTCAGCAGGCACCGGGTACAGGGGCTCAGGGTTCTCGCAGACCAGATCCTCTGCGGGAGACACACACACACACACACACACACACACACACACACACACACACACACACACACACACACACACACACACACACACACACACACACACACACACACACACACACACACACACACACACACACACACACACACACACACACGATAATGGAATGAGTGAAGATTGTAAGAAACAAAAACACGTCAAGGCTAAAGAGTACGCTTTTAAAAAACAATGTGCAACAGCAGTAGATAAGAGGGGACCTTAATGACATCTGAATTCACTGTAAGACTCTTTGGCTAAAAGCATCTCAACGATTAAATACCAAAAGTAGTAAATAGCATCAGTGCTCAAACTGCTAATCTGTCCTGTGACGTACTTCACGAGACAGATAACGGCATAACAGGGGCGGGACTCAGACGAAGCAGGGTTTGACCGACAAAGAGGGTGGCACTACTGCTCAGTGCTCTGTCGGTTACAGAGAAGGTTCAGGCGATAAGACTTCAATTTACATTTGAATGCAAATGTACAATGAATGACTGCTCTTGTGGATGAAAGGGGAAATTAGTACGAGGTAAAGAGAGAGAGGGGTAAAAGAGCAGGAGAGCCAGACTGAAAATAAACCCCACAAACACACCGTCCCTTTCTCCATGTTTCCACCATTGAGATGAAACGTTGTGTGAGCAGATGGGATTTACAGGAAAAAAGGATTTGCCAAACCAAAATGATAGCTCTTAAATCGTATCGACAGCACCTTCAATCACTATGCTGCTACTACAATTATTTTATTTTAAAATCTTAAATGTTTTAGCCCTAAAACGGGACAGTATACCAATGTTGTCAAGGTTATTAATTAAAACGGGCTATCAATTCGATCAATTTCGATCACTCACAGTATCGTCGCATGCATCCACCACATGAAACATTATAAATCCTCCTTAACGAGGTGACATGTACTTTATGAATCCAAGACACATAGGAAAAAACATGGAGTGCCACACAGATTTCAGTGTCAATAAGTAACTCCTCGAGTCAAGCGAGAGGGCATCTTAGTCTGTTTTCAATAGACTGCTACGCACTCTTCTGCCACAGGGTGGAGCACTTGTCTGCAAATCTCTTCCCCCAGTCTTCTTTCATGCATAATAAACCCATTAAAGAAATCCAGAATAACGCTACTACGCAGTTTTGAGAAATAGACTAGCAATGATTTATGACCTTTATAAGCTTGCTATTCTTAATTTAGTGTAAGTAGCCTAGGCCCATAAGTCGAAAGGAATGATTAAATCAGCATTTTACCTGATAATCGGTTGCCTCAATAGGGGAGCAAGCTAGCCAGCCAGCTTGACAGCAGCAATAGCATTTCATGTTTTTTCTCGATATTCTGCATATAGGCCGATATAGTTTGAGACATAATTATACCGTACTCATTCAAGCTCATCCTACCTGCTTTTAAAAGGTTGTGAAGTTAGAAAGAAATCCACCCTCACTTTCTCCATATTTATATAGCCTAAGCTTGGCACACTTATCGACCATAAAGCCATTTAGGGAAGGCTAATTTGGGGAAAAAAAACAAACAGGGTCATTCAATTGAGGATTTAAAGTCAACAAATGGAATTCAATGTATGATAAAGGCCATTCATCAATACTGCCTTTATTCTCAGACACTGTCCGACAATAAAGCGCTTTTTCCAACATCAACCTTATTCTACTCTGAACTTGCGGTAATAACGCAAGCAACCATTTGAGCAACTTCACTATCAAAGGCCGGTGCCTCTTGCTCAAGCACATCCCACTGATTGGCTGTATAAGTCAAATAAGTCATTAACACATCAACACAGCCTTGCCTTCAAGCAAACCACACTGGGTGTATCTCCAGGAATGACCGTCTTATGTCCAGTGTCTTACTCTCAACATGCACATCATCTAATCATTGGCTTTTGGATGTTCTTATTCAAGAAGTGTCACTACCGTCCTCCATCTCTGCTGGGACACCCCCATGTCCCGTCTGAGATGAACGAAGAGCATCTAATGTTTAAGGCCACCTCTGTCCCAGCGTGAGGGCAATGTAATGGACGAGGTGAGGACGAGGTGGGGACGAGGTGGGGACGAGGTGAGGACGAGGTGAGGACGAGGTGAGGACGAGGTGGGGCGCCTGGTTACCTGGCAGGACACACTTCCACAGGCCGTACGTCTTGCCCACGGCCGTCTGCCACAGCCGCAGGGTGCCGTCCTCCGAGCCGCTGGCGTACAGCTCCCCGTCCGGGCTGAAGCGGACGCAGTGGACCGGCCCGAAGTGGCCCTTATACGACTCTGTGGGCAGCAAGGACACTTCAGAACATCCTGAACACAGTCTGCTGGCTCAGAGAGCAAGTGACCAAACCAAAAGCAGTCTGAAAAGGACTTCTTCGGTCTCAGCCAGGCTGAGACTGTCTAACCGCTACCTGCTCCTTAATGACCTGTCTCTGTATTCACTGTCTAACCCCTACCTGCTCCTTAATGACCTGTCTCTGTATTCACTGTCTAACCCCTACCTGCTCCTTAATGACCTGTCTCTGTATTCACTGTCTAACCCCTACCTGCTCCTTAATGACCTGTCTCTGTACTGTCTAACCCCTACCTGCTCCTTAATGACCTGTCTCTGTATTCACTGTCTAACCCCTACCTGCTCCTTAATGACCTGTCTCTGTACTGTCTAACCCCTACCTGCTCCTTAATGACCTGTCTCTGTACTGCCTAACCCCTACCTGCTCCTTAATGACCTGTCTCTGTACTGTCTAACCCCTACCTGCTCCTTAATGACCTGTCTCTGTATTCACTGTCTAACCCCTACCTGCTCCTTAATGACCTGTCTCTGTATTCACTGCCTAACCCCTACCTGCTCCTTAATGACCTGTCTCTGTACTGTCTAACCCCTACCTGCTCCTTAATGACCTGTCTCTGTACTGCCTAACCCCTACCTGCTCCTTAATGACCTGTCTCTGTACTGTCTAACCCCTACCTGCTCCTTAATGACCTGTCTCTGTACTGTCTAACCCCTACCTGCTCCTTAATGACCTGTCTCTGTATTCACTGTTTAACCCCTACCTGCTCCTTAATGGCCTGTCTCTGTACGCACGCACGTCTATTGTTATAAGCCAATGTATGCTAGTATATGATATATAGTAAATATCACTCAAAATTGTGAAGGCAATTGTTGAATGATTTTAGAATCTTTTTTTATGTGGAGCATAAATAAAAAACGTGTGTGCGCGCGTCATACTTTTGGGATCAGCAGGTTTGTTATATAATTATTAAAGACATTTCTAGGCGGTCTGCTTTCTCAAGACAGAACACTAACGATGAGCCGTCGCATCTGAATGCTGCTACAGACCCATGAATGACTAACAGGCTCCTTCGCCCACGCAGCGACCGGCTGGGCGGGGAGGCGCCCTGAGGCACTCACCCAGCTCCTCCGAGGTGCCGTAGTCATACTTGTACAGCTTGAAGTCGTCTCCCCCGGCAACGATGAAGTCCTTCTCCGGGTGCAGCGAGGCAGAGTGAATGTTGGCTGGGGTGTCTATCGTTTTGATCAGTTCCAGGCTGCAAACCCCACAAGCACACACACACTTATATATATCAGAAGATTGGATTTGAGGTCTTGTTCGGTGTTAGATGTGATGGGTGCTGATGAAGGTTTGAGCAGTGCTGAGTGCTCCCGAGCTGCTGGATGCAGCGCTGGAGTGCTCTCATTGGAAACACGACCCACCTCAGTTCCACTTAAGACACATGGTTAAAGGTGTGGTTTGTGCACTGTGCCAAGTTCAATGACATAGCATGCGAACAAAATACACACAAGCACTATTCTGGATGATGATGCCCGTGTACCTGTGTGCGTTGTGATGCCTGTGTGCGTTGTGATGCCTGTGTGCGTTGTGATGCCGTGTACCTGTGTGCGTTGTGATGCCGTGTACCTGTGTGCGTTGTGATGCCGTGTACCTGTGTGCGTTGTGATGCCCGTGCGCGTTGTGATGCCGTGTACCTGTGTGCGTTGTGATGCCCGTGCGCGTTGTGATGCCTGTGTGCGTTGTGATGCCCGTGTACCTGTGTGCGTTGTAGAAGGCGATGGTCTTGCCGTAGGTAATGAGCACGACGTCCCCGTCAGCCAGGTACTCCATGCTGCTCACCGACGTGTCGAAGGACAGCGTCTTCACCGCCTCAGAGGTGTTCCGGTCCCAAAGTCTGCACACACACACACACACACACACACACACACACACACACACACACACACACACACACACACACACACACACACACACACACACACACACACACACACACACACACACACACACACACACACACACACACACACACACACACACACACACACGGTACTTCCACTGAAATCACACTGCTGGGCCTCATAGAGAACCCTGTGCCGTTTGCTACAGTCCAGCATAATGAAAAGCAAAACCATAATCCCCTTAAAGTATGTGAGGATGCACAGAATCGTTTCTATCACCTCAAATTACATTCTAGTCATCAATTGGTGTTCATCCAATCGACGCATAAAATAAGAGTCATTAAATCAAAAGACCAAATGAGGGACTGCTTCAATATGAATAATATACTTCAATAAATTGGGCGATGGCAATACAGTGATCTCTGTAAATCCATCAGCCGTCACTTGTTGCCTGACTGGTGAAGGGAGTGTTTGGGGGGGGGGGGGGAGAGAGAGGCAAGGCCCGGGCTGAACTATGACCACTGACCGGACGGTTCGATCTTCAGAGGCTGACAGGATGTGCTGGTCGTCATGGCACCACAGCGCTCTCTTAATGGACGCTGTGTGGCCAGGGATCTCCTGGGGTGCTGGGGGAAAAAACACCACATTTAAAAAAAACAATTACATTTTTGTATTTATCATGCTAGTGCTTTGTAAACCTGCATCGACAATAAGCCGTTTGTCTGAAGGATCGGTTCATGTTTACAGGGCCCCTATTTTATAACCTCACAAGTGGGAGTGCCCTCCCAGATGGATGACAGACAGATCCACACACCAGCCACACCAGGGGACTAAGCCACTGGGAGGGTGAAAATAGGGGTCCACTAAAGCTTTGGCAAAGGAGGCTCGTAATTAGGTTATAGGTAGTTAACAGCTGGCTAAAGGATAGTCCTGTAGCGACAACAGCATGAAACACCCGCTCACCTTCATCTGGTTGGTTGAGGTCGTAGATCCTCAGTACTTTGTCATTTCCGCCAGTCAACAGACAGTTACTGTCCTGAGAGAGAGAGAGAGATGGAGATAATGAGGCCTTGGTCATCAACATACACTTATGATTTATACAACATGATTGAATGAATGTATATTTATAGTGTGATGCATTCAGTTATTTAATTGTTGCTGTTCGTTGTGAGGCTAGATGCAGCAGGCCTGGACCTACCTTCGTGAAATGAACAGACTTGACGATGTGCTTGTGGGCCAGCGTGAGAACCTCAGCGCCACTCACTGCGTCCCACACCTTCCTACATCGTTCAGGAGGGACGGGAAGAAGATCAGGACACCCAGAGAGCATGTTTGTTTCTTTACGTTTAGTCTGTTAGCAGAGGCTCCAGGCCAAGTGGTTTCAAAGCTGGGGCCACGCTACACGATTTTCAAGGACGATTTGGGAACAATTTGAAGTCCGGCAGATTCCACAGTCTGCAGCTCCAGTCAGCTCCTCTCGTTACGCACGTGTGAGGGAAACAAACAAACGGGAGGCACCAAAACGGCGTCCGCCTCGTGTTCCACAAAGACACACACAACGGTGTGTGTCTTTGTGGAACGGGTGAGCGGGTGACGAGAGGAGACGAGAGGGAGAGGAGGACAGAGGGGAGAGGATGAGTGGAGAGGAGGAGAGGTGAGGAGGGGAGCAAGGAGACAGGAGAGAAGACGGGAGGGAGGGGAGGAAAGGAGAAGGAGGAGATGTGAGGTGAGTTGGGGAGGAGGAGAGGTGAGAGGAGGAACGGGTGAGCGGGTCTTTGTCTTCAGATGCCTTAAATGTGCGCTGCTCAATCGTTTCAGATGGAGAACCTTGTGCAGTGAGTCCCCGGCTTTAGTGATTTTTTTAACATGTCATTACGGAGCAGGTAGGGGTAGACATCTTGCTCTAGGATGCTGTGGAGTGTGTGTGTGGATGACGGCTGGTTTAAGCAGCCTCACCTGGCCCCCAGTCAGACTGATTGGACTCTGGGGCCGGGTGAGGCTGCACACCTGTCAACATTGAGCTATCAAAGTGCACAGGTTAAACCAGCCGTCACCGCACACACTAAAAGGAAAAGAGAAAATACAATTCCTACTTCTAGGGAAAAAAATGAACATTTCAGTATGCAAGTTAATCCCCTTAACCACTACACTATCCTGCCCCAATCATTGCCCTTTATAAAGACTGGATGGCCAAAGATGTCCTTCATTACAGGAGACCACAGCGGGCTGCCTTTAAGGCAAATAGCTTTATCAACTAGCTATCGGAAGCCAAAAAGAAATACATAAAAAAGGAAAAGTCTAAATATGTTCAAGTTCAAAAGAAGGTCACATTGTGATCCATTTAGTTGTGTTTAACTCTCAGCCGGAAGCTACTGGCGCCATCCGTGCCAACCCCTACCTGCTCATCAATCACCTGTAGCTGAAGTCACTACATGTCGCTTTGGATAAAAACATGGACAGCCATCTGTCTCCTAGCAACAGGGACGCACGGGAGTGTACCGGTTGGCCGTACTCACGCTGTGAAGTCTGCCGCCGCGGTGGCCGCTTTGGTGGCGTCTGTGTTCAGAGTGGCGCCCCAGACTGCGCCTTTATGACCCAGGAACGTCCCGATCCAGTCCCCCGTGTCCCCCTGACGCAACATCGGCTTGCCATCTGAGGGAGGACAGGCGAGTGGGCCATGGGTTGACTTGTCAAAAGACCAGGGTTTGCGTTGAGAACCGATGTGGAAGAGTATCCACTAATAAATGTGTTTTTAACCACGACGGGTCACTACGTGACACGTTCGTACGACCCGTTCACGTACTAACGTTAATGGTGGACAAGTGTCAGCTCACCTTTGCAGGCACTGATGAGGAAATAGCCGAACGGAGTGATGCCGCTGAAGGCTAGGTCCACCACCGGCCTGGTGTGCCCGGAGCAGGTCAGCGGGGTCTGTCTCATCGCCATGCTTCTTCACAAACACACAGTCAACCTTACCGATGAATCGAGACGAACCTCCAACAAACGGACTAGTGTGCCAGCTAGCCGTGCGTCAGGGAATCGAGGTGTCTAATGCTAACCGGCGAGCCAGTAGAACAGCCAGAACGGTCCGCTACGTGAAACAGCGCTATCTCAACAAATATGCGGGAAGTGTGGACGAATACGAGTCAAATCGGTCCGTAAATCAAACGGCAGGTGCCCTCCCAGCGTCAGAATGTGAATGCTAATAGCTACAACATTGCAACTAACTAGCAAGCGTGGACTCGGTTAGCCGAGCACCGGGAAATAAACATGGATGACAGCCTTCCGGTCGAAGGGCCCCGCTCTTCTTCTGCGCGGTGAAACGCGCGCTAACGGCGCCGTCGGCCTCGCTCACCTCTGTAGGAGACGGCTGGGGAGTGTCTTCTCGGGCAGGATTTTCCACGGTTAGCGGGAAACGTGTGACCGTATGGAACGCGCACGCATTTGCGTTTGAGAAAATAGCGGTTGCCCATAGCAACGGGCACACTTTGAATGTATCGCGTGTTTTTAGTTTGTATTTTTTTGGCAACACCAGCCACTTGTGCACGAGCTAGAAAACCATGACATTTATGACGACGTGGACTTTGTTCATGTATTAACTTGAAACAAACGTACTGTTTATTATTCCTATGCCACACGCATCCTTTGCGAAAGGCAAGTCAAAAACTAGGCAGCATTCGTATTTCTCTTCCTTGATAGGTGATGATGAGTTTATTTATTATAAGATTATTTTTTTATTCAATAAGCTTTATTAAGAGTGATCAGAGTGTACCGTGAATACGAACGTAGTGTGACTGAAGGTATTCATGCAATGTGACGGAGGACGCAGTCCTCCGCGTTCCCGCGGACGGGCGGCAGAGTGACATGCGGAAGGGAGGGTTATGGTGGCGCGAGGGGGAGACGGCCACCGTCCACAGGCTGCAGCCGGGCTGGTCGACGTCACTGAAGGATGGGAGCGATGGGCACTTTGCTCCGTGGCTATAAGAAGAGATGGCGTCCTGGCGCCGGTGAATAAGCAGAAATCACAGTGAGATAAAAAAAACGAAAAAACCCGATGCTGAGACTTGGGTTGAGATGCTACGTAGGCTTTTTGAACCATCGGATGGAAAAGACGGGAGTTACAATGTCGACGATGGCGACACTTTAAGGATTTTACGGGATCTGGCGGATACACAAATAGTTGTTTGGTTTTTTCCATCATTGTAGGGTTTTATTGTAAGGGAGGAGTGGTGGGTTTATTGTCCACCTCCGTAGTTTCTCCCTCCGGGGCTCTGTGCTCATCCGACGCAGGGAGAGACACGGGGGGAGGAGAGGGGAGACACGGCGGGGGGCCCAGGGAGAGAGGGGCGATGGCGGCAGATGGGGGCTCCGGTGAAACGGTGGATCAGTACCGGGCCGAGGTGGAGCGGCTGACGCGGGAGCTAGCGGAAGCGAATCGGGAGAAGATCCGCGCCGCCGAGTGCGGTCTGGTGGTGCTGGAGGAGAACCAGACTTTGAAGCAGCAATATGCGGAGCTGGAAGCGGAACAAGAGGCTCTCCGGCAGGAGCTGGAGCAACTGCAGGAGGTGAGACCACCGGTGGCGTGCCCGTGTGTGCATGGTGGTTTCCTACAGACAGCCCATCGTCCATCGTTATTAGTAGGCCTAGTATGATTCTATACAGGGATTAGGCTAGCGCAGCTGACGTTGGTTGTGATTGGCTGATGATGAGTGAGAGTGGAGCGATGGGAGAGGTGGACACGCGGACAAAGGGAAGCTCCAAAGTCGGAAGGAGTTCAGACTTGAGGGCTTTTGTGTGTGTGTGTGTGTGTGTGTGTGTGTGTGTGTGTGTGTGTGTGTGTGTGTGTGTGTGTGTGTGTGTGTGTGTGTGTGTGTGTGTGTGTGTGTGTGTGTGTGTGTGTGTAAAGGATGGGGGGTGGGTGGGTGGGGCTGGGGTTAGCTACCTAAACAGAAGCTCTAGAATAACGTGTCAGATTTGTATTGTCCGGGAACTCGGCTGCAGGGAGGGGCTGGGTGGTAACATGATGCTATGCAGCAAATCACCTCGGCGTGCTATCCGGTGTTCTCACACCTCGGAAAGACTCGATCTAATGTTGAGATTAGTCACTGTCCCCTTGGTCACTGTCAACATGAACAAAGAGCAGCTATACAGTTATGACGGCGAGGTGGTTGAATAATTTCACCAACAGAATTTTGTGACTGGATACACAATACACAATGTTCTTGCATAGGCCTTTACTTTGTCAATCTGCGGAGGGCTACAATTTGAGATATAATGTGCTAATTGTTGTATTGTATTAACACATGTTAGGCGATGGTTGGAGATGGGTATGTTTAGGTATAAGAGGTCTGGGGTTTGGTTAGAGTATGAAATATAGACCTTGTGGGAATAACCAGCAGAGAGTTTCTCTGTGCACCTCTCCTCCAGTGCGAGAGCAGATCGATCGGGACAGAGACACGCTGGGGGGTTGATGGTGCTGAACTCCCACGAGTGGAGGTCAGACTTGAGTCAGGGTTCCTGAGCTAGGAGGAGGAAGAGCAGGTCATACGGAAGGATGCTTCAACCTGTCCCGCTATAGACAAGCATTGAGAAGATGTTTTACAGAATGGGAAGGAACTGAGCCGTACACTTAGAGCGCATGCTCTACAAGAGCTCTGGTAAACCACAAGCTCAAACAGAGACAACACAACATGATTGGTGGATGAGTGAATCAACAGAAACATGAGCGGTGAGGAGGTTCGTTTTCATTTGTAATTGGTGTAATAGGTCATGAAGTGGGACTGCAGCAAAAAGGCATCTTGATTTGCAATAGGAAGGGAACATGAACAGATGGCTGATCAGCTTTCAAATCCATTTTTAGCAATGAAGCGTCAACAATGGACCAATGGTAATACAGCTCCTACGGCTAACGAGAGATGCCTGAAGCTTTATAAATTAAACAACACATAGTTCACTTATACTATGGTACTTAATAATTATTCCCCATAGCAACTGGAAAGTTTGAAACCCGGGCTCCTCCTGGTTTGGGGTCAAAATGCTACATAGCTCCGTGTCTGCTCACGATATACAGACTGGTCAGTGGCCCCAGAACACCAGACACCAACATTGGTGGGGTTTTTACAGGAGTGAAGAGAAAGGTCAAAAATACATAAAAACCGATCAAGCCAGTATCCCAGTATCCCCGCTACCCCCAGTTTATTAGCCCTCACTGTTTCTAATGCCACAGTCTTTGAGTGTGCGTCGGTAACGCATGCAGAGCTCATGCCCTGTGTGGCTCGGCTGGCAGAGCAGCAACGCCGCCAGGCTTCAGCGTTCGACTTTCCACTGGGGCTCGCCCATGCTAAGAAACCCACGCCCTGCCGGTCTCATGAGAGGCTCAGATAAAAGGGTCAAGATATACAGCATCTTGTCAGTTTCTGTTATCGGAGTGCGGGAAAAGGGTGTTGCTCGTATACAGAGAGCATATCTGCCATAATAACAGTGTCTCATGGTGATCCAGAAGAGGGGTTTGATTGCTTCGGCCCCCGGCCATCGACCCTTGCTAATGAACTTCTGTGCCATGTAATCAATCTGTCAGCGCCAAAGGACAGCTTGGTCCTCCTCACCTGTGGCAGCGCATTTTTACCCTGTTTGCCGGAAAACAGACAAGCTGACCGGGCGTTTTATTTACTGAAGGTCAGTTTGCATTGCAGTGTGTGTGTGTGTGTGTGTGTGTGTGTGTGTGTGTGTGTGTGTGTGTGTGTGTGTGTGTGTGTGTGTGTGTGCAAGAGTGGTGAAAACAAATGAAATCTTCCTCCTCTCTGTTGAATACAATTCTCGACTTTCAAATGACATGTCACGCCTTCTCGTCAATAACAGGACTGTGACTACTTCCTCACATGCGCCCACACACACACATCCTTTATCAATCCCTAATTCATATCTGCCCTCCTCCCCCCTGCACTGACACACACAGACACACACACACACTGACACACACACACACTGACACACACCACCATATTATGTGCGGTTGTATTTCCGTCCGACCCGATAGATGTAGTCCTGGCGCGATCGACCGCCATCGATCTGCTGGGGTTACACCACTTTTAGTGTAATCCCATTTAAATGACTACATTACTTTGGGGGGGGGGGGGGGGGGGGGGGGGCACAGTGAAATGTGTTCTTGTGTGCCGTCATGGCAACCATGAGCAGGAGGTGGTGCACCTCATGTTGGTGGAGGCGGTGTGGGAGCGGTTCTACGCCCGGAACTCATTACAGACATTACTAATAAGGGGAGGATAGTCTGGCGCTGCTGAGCCGGAAGGTTCCGGAAGGTTCCGGCGCTGCTGAGCGGAAGGTTCCGGTGAGCGAAAGGTTCTGGTGCTGCTGAGCGGAAGGTTCCGGCGCTGCTGAGCGGAAGGTTCCGGTGAGCGAAAGGTTCTGGTGCTGCTGAGCGGAAGGTTCCGGCGCTGCTGAGCGGAAGGTTCCGGTGCTGCTGAGCGGAAGGTTCCGGTGCTGCTGAGCGGAAGGTTCTGGTGCTGCTGAGCGGAAGGTTCCGGTGCTGCTGAGCGGAAGGTTCTGGTGCTGCTGAGCGGAAGGTTCCGGTGCCAGCCCCGGTGTCCAGATCCCTGAGCATGGTTCCCCAGCCTGCTCCTTAATGACGTGTATCAGAGTCCACTGGGAGTCTCTTTGCATATAATAGCCAGCTCAACAGTTAACTGTATTTATTGCACATTGAATGTGTCGACCTTGACCGAAAGGGAAAGGCATCTATGTATAGAACAATCTGAACACAATCAAAAGTGAGCTTTTAACAAGGACAGGGTGCAAGGACGAAAACATGCGGGCCGTGGTCATCAGCTAAGTGGGAGGCATTGAGCGACAGGTTTAATAGATAGCGGTTGATAGCAAAATGTGGTCACACTGCAAAGCCAAGAGCTAGCTATGGCTTAAAGCTAATTAGCTCTACTCTTGCTATAGAGTTCATCGGATGGATTAGCCTCTTTGATC
>JACYXH010000013.1:885000-890000 GCA_026745465.1 Lota lota | reverse complement strand
ATAATAATATATTACTGCTGCGTTTTGCCCACAATGACTTTTTTCAAAGTGCACCCTCGTTGTTGTAGTATAAGTAGTAGTAGTAGTAGTAGTAGTATAAGTAGTAGTAGTAGTAGTAGTAGTAGTAGTAGTAGTAGTAGTAGTAGTAGTAGTAGTAGTAGTAGTAGTAGTAGTAGTAGTAGTAGTAGTAGTAGTAGTAGTAGTAGTAGTACATTTTTTTTATTAATATTTGTATTAGTAGTACTACTAGCTGTGATAGTGGTAGTATAAGTAGTGCTAGTAGTAATTGACATAGTGGTACTCATAGTACTCGTAGAAGTGATAGTAAAAGTAGCAGTAAAGAGAGAGGCGAAACATAATGACGACGACATCAATTAAGAGGAGAACAGAGTTCAGTATAGCATCGTTTCTGACCAGCCTCCCCCTCGCTCTGTCTCCCTGCTGCATGGCCAGGCGTTCGGCCAGGCCTACTCCACCCAGCGCAAGGTGGCCGAGGACGGAGAGAGCAACGAGGCCACGCTGCTGCAGGAGTCGGCCACCAAGGAGGCGTACTACATGGGCCGCCTGCTGGAGCTGCAGGCGGAGCTGAAGCACTGCCGCTCCAACGCCAGCAGCGCCCAGGCGGACAGCCAGCACCTCGGGGGACTGCTGCAGGAGATACGAGAGGTAGGGCGGGAGGGAGACGATGGGGAGGAGGATGACACTATCATAATAGAATGAGCTTCACGTCCTACCTGCCATCATTATCGTCTCCCGTTTCTCCTTTATTTTAATTATGTTTTTCTCTCCTTGTCGCTCCCCACTCATCCCACTATCTTGTTATCATCCAATCTCCTCTCATCTATCCTTCTCCCTCTCCTCCCCCCTCCCCTATTCTCTCCTCCTCTCCTTTCCCATCCTATCTCTTCTCGTCACCTCTACCTCTCCTCCTCTCGTCACCTATCCTGCTCCATCATCTCCCCCCTCCCCCCACCTCCTCCTCTCCTCCTCCTCCTCACCTCCTCCCCCTGCTCCATCATCTCCACCCCCTCCCCCCACCTCCTCCTCTCCTCCTCACCTCCTCCCCCTGCTCCATCTTCTCCACCCCCTCCCTCCCTCCCACCTCCTCCTCAGAGTAACGAGATGCTGGAGCTGCAGAGGAGCCGTATGAGGGAGGAGATCAGGGAGTACAAGTTCCGGGAGGCGCGCCTCCTGCAGGACTACACGGAGCTGGAGGAGGAGAACATTTCCCTGCAGAAGCTGGTGTCCACGCTCAAGCAGAACCAGGTGCTGCACCCCACCACTCACACACCTCAGTGGGCCCACGCAGAGCTGGGGGAGGAGCTCTGCCCACCCAATCAGATCAACAACAAAACAAGCATGTGTATCCTCGGTCTTGGATGGGCACGGCCCGTTCTAGTTCTTCTTCTGTCGTGCTACAAGTGCACAAGTCTGTGGCTTTGGATAACAACGTCTCCTAAATGCTAAGTAGTAAAGTAGTATTTACTTAGGGACATGTGGCCTTCATTTGGAATAAGGGAATTGTGTGATGGTCGATCGGATGGTCTGATGAATAAGTAAACCTGACTAATTTTAGTAACACCACACAGGTAGGCAAATAAAGAATGTATCACACACACACACACACACAAACAAACACAAACACACAAACACACACACACACACACACACACACACTCACACACACACACACACACACACACACACACTCTCTCACACACACACAAACAAACACAAACACACACACACACACACACACACACACACACACACACACACACACACACACACAAACCTTAAAATACCCTGAATCCATTCTGCCCATGTGGACTAAAATAACTCAGGCATAAATGATGTTGAGTTATGATGCCTTGGTATCATTTACCGTGAATGCAGAGGACGGTCATTAGCAGGCTGGGAGGAGAGAGGCATCTCGCTTTAGGATGCTAGCTCTCACTGCTAAATGCTATCATGCCCCCTAGTGTTTTATTTTGTCCTGGAGTGGGGTCCCATTGGAAGGAAGGGAATGTATTTAGAGCTTGATTTGTGTTGTTCATCTGCTGTAATTTCCCACTCCCCCTACCTTTGTATTAATCTCTCTCTTATCCCATCCTTCTCTCCATCTCTCTCTCTGCGGTCTTACCCCTTTCTCTCTCCATCCCTCTGCCTCACCCCTCTCCCTGTCTCTCTATACCTCCCTCTCATATCCCTCTACCTATCCCTCTCATCTCCCTTCACCCCTCTCACTCTTCATCCATCTACTGTCTCACCCCTCGCTCCCTCCCTCCCTCCCTCCCCCCAGGTGGAGTACGAGGGGCTGAAGCACGAGATCAAGGTGCTAGTGGAGCAGACGGAGCTGCTCAACAGCCAGCTGGAGGAGGCCCTGCGTCTGAAGGACATCTCCCAGGGCCAGCTGGAGGAGGCCCTGGACTCGCTGAAGAACGAGCGCGAGCAGAAGGTGCACCTCCGCAAGGAGCTGGTGCACCACCTGAGCATGTGCGACGTGGCCTACACGGGCAGCGCTCACCTGGCCTTCACCTCCGCCCCGCCCAGCGGCACGGCCACGCCCACCACCCTGCTCTCGCCCACCTCCGAAGACTCCGCCTCCAGGTGGGTCCTCTGAGCCAATCAGAAGCATGCTGAGGTTTGAAATGGAATGGAAATGTCAAGGTCTACACTTGTGTATTTATTAACAACCTTATACTTTTTAGATTTTACAATTCTCTTTTGAATTGTATTTTATTGATTCTCTGTCAAATTATCTGTTAGATGTCTTTAAATGTATTGGCCTTTGTGTTTAAATGGTGATATATAAACCTACTTGCCTGGTCTTCATGCTCTTTCCTTTTCTTCCGTCGCAGGTGTAATGGACATCTCCAGGGGACAATAGGAATGGGGCCAAATGCCGGGTCTATACTTCGGGCCAATGGGGAGTGCCGGGGGGCGGGACGGAAGATGGAGGGGGTGGGGCCTGACCTCTTCACTGAGATCAACCTGCCGGAGATGCAGAAACTCAGGCAGCAGCTTATACAGGTGGGTCTGCAAACCCATCAGAGAGCTCTGTCATGCTGTGCAATATGGTGGCGTCGATAAAGTTGAAGGGTTTTGACTTCCAGTGGAATGACTGAACTGAACTAATCATGTATACATAATATTGAGTGCATTCTTGTGCAAATACATTGAAATTGTTCCAAAAAGGATACGATCAAATAATCTCCATCCCCACTCTGCTTATCTCCTCAAGTTCACCACATAATGACAAATTATCAGTTCCTACACATCATCACAAAGCGGTGTGTGTGTGTGCATGTGTGTGTGTGTGTGTGTGTGTGTGCATGTGTGTGTGTGTGTTTGTGTGAGTGAGTGAGTGAGTGAGTGAGTGAGTGAGTGAGTGAGCGAGCGTGCGTGGATGAGTGTGATACACCTAGATGCTGCAGTCCCCACCAGATGCAATCCCATCTTTTCTCAGCTTTTTCTCTCTCTTATCTGATTGGTTAGAATGCAGGAAGAGTTTATTTATATCCCGGCTGACACAGTACCCTATCGACCGCTTGTAGCTTGGCTTGCTTCGAGGGGGGATACTGTTGTCTCCATTCAGCCATTTTTAAACGTTACTAAACGCTCTTCCTTTCACTTCTTAAGAGTTAACTTTCCCTCAGTAGAATGTATGAATAATTAATGATGTGCTTCTTGTAAGAACAATTATAAACCAAATGTTTCAATGCAGCACCTTTCACAACAAAAGCTACAACGTGCTTTACATGATAGAATCCAACACAGAGGAACACTAACAGATATACTCCATTAGACGCACAGCAGGGCTTCAACATAAACAAAACAATACAAGACAACAATCTTTACAAATGGCTGCTTCTTTGGTTACACACAGCTATATCAACACACAACACACACACACGCACACACACACACACACACAAACACACAGTTTGTGGTTGTCTGACGCCAGAAAATTGACAATTTGTCAGTGACTTAAATAAAAGAAATTAAATAAATGTTAGTGTTGGGCCAAAACTAGGTCTGTACTTTTTTCATGTTCTAAGTCTTGTACAAGAAAAACATTCATTCTGAGGAAGCTTTGCTTTACCTTACAGGGTTTCTGTAATTAACTGCCAAGCCACATTTGTATGTTGGACAGCTAGAGTTTACCTTCAAAGGGAAATGAGGATGTGTGGAGTCATTCTGGCCTTCCCATCTGTCCCTCTGCCGCCCCCTTCAGGTGGAACGAGATAACCTGTCTCTGATCAGCAGCCTGCAGGAGTCCCAGACCCAGCTCCAGCACACCCAGGGTGCCCTGGACGAGCAGCACGAGAGGGCCCTCCGCCTCAGCCAGAAGGTCACCATGTTGCGCCGCCTGCGCCGTGGGGCCCAGCTCGCTCGAGGGGCCTCCACAGACTCGGACTCCCAGCTCCACGGGGAGGCCCAGTCAGAGCATGAGGAGGAGGAGGAGGAGAAAGAGGGGCTAGATGATGAAGGCGAAGAGGGCGATAGAGAGGGGGAGAGGAGGGGGAGCAAGTGTCATGTGTTTGCGTACCAGACGCCAGGGCTGGAGATCCTGCAGTGTAAGTATCGGGTGGCGGTGACGGAGGTGGTCGAGCTGAAGGCGGAGTTACAGATGATGAGGGAGCGGTCTGCGGCTGCGATGGGGGGTGGGGAGGAGAAAGCGAGGGAGGGGCCGCAGCTTAGAGAGATGGAGGAGCAGGTGGCTCGTCTGGAGATGAACTGTCGGGAGGGGCGAGATAAGGTGATCCATCAACAAATCAGCCATCAATAGTCATAAACATACCTGACCTATCCTTCTGTTACTGCGTTGTGCTCTGCTGCTGTCCTCTCCACCCCATTCAACTACTCTGTTCTCTCCTCTCCTCCCCTCTCACATCCTCACCCCCACCTCTCACCTCCTCCTCTACCCTAACCTCCACCACCTCCACCCCACTCTCTTCTCCTACCACTCGATTTGCCCTACCCTGCCCCCCCCACAC
>JACYXH010000013.1:840000-882500 GCA_026745465.1 Lota lota | reverse complement strand
CGCCACCAGGTCAGAGAACCACCCCCTCCAGAGAGAACTACCCTGTCCTAGCCAGGACAACCACCCCCTCCAGAGAGAACCACCGTGTCCTAGCCAGGACAACCACACACCAGATAGAACCAAAGACACAGAAGGGTTGTTAGGTACTTCACCCACCAGATAGAACCAAAGACAGAAGGGTTGTTAGGTACTTCACCCACCAGATAGAACCAAAGACAGAAGGGTTGTTAGGTACTTCACCCACCAGATAGAACCAAAGACAGAAGGGTTGTTAGTACTTCACCCACCAGATAGAACCAAAGACACAGAAGGGTTGTTATACTTCACCCACCAGATAGAACCAAAGACAGAAGGGTTGTTAGGTACTTCACCCACCAGATAGAACCAAAGACAGAAGGGTTGTTAGGTACTTCACCCACCAGATAGAACCAAAGACAGAAGGGTTGTTAGGTACTTCACCCACCAGATAGAACCAAAGACAGAGAAGGGTTGTTATGTACTTCACCCACCAGATAGAACCAAAGACAGAAGGGTTGTTAGGTACTTCACCCACCAGATAGAACCAAAGACAGAGAAGGGTTGTTAGGTACTTCACCCACCAGATAGAACCAATGCCAGAGAAACAGAAAGGAAGATTGTTGGATTTTGGTCGGTTGGTTGTTGGTAAACAAATAACATTGACTTGACCTACCTCCCGTCTGCTTCCTGTGTGAACTGGGCCTCCAGGTGTGACGAGTACATGACCCAGCTGGACGAGATGCAGAGGCAGCTGGCGGCCGCCGAGGACGAGAAGAAGACGCTCAACTCCCTCCTGAGGATGGCCATCCAGCAGAAGCTGGCCCTGACCCAGCGGCTGGAGGACCTGGCCTTCGACCAAGAGCAGACCCACCGCACCCGCGGGGCCAAGCCCAGCCGCGCCCGGACCGCCACTCCCAAAGTAAGTCCCCCGTCCTCAGGCTCGGCCCGGGGCACCACGATGACCTCGGCCCCCAGTAGCCTCCCCCCGTCCGACCTAGCCAGCCCCACCTCGGCGGGTTTTGATAAGGCCCACGTCCTGACCCGTAGCCCCTCGTTCGTGGGTTCAGCCGCTACGGCTCTGGCCTCGGGCCTCGCCTCCCCCGCCTCACCCAGTGCCTCGTCCAAGCCGTCCTCGCCCCCGCAGCCGGGCCCCCGGTCCCTCGGGAGCCCGCCGTCTATGGAGACGCCCGCCTTTTCGTCGGCCTGGACGCCGCACTCTGCTCCGCTGAGGCTGCCCCCCTCCCAGTGGACCCTGGGCGTGCGGACGTTGGCGGTCGACTCCCACAGTTTCAGCCTCAGCGTCTCCCCCACCAACCCGTCCCGCGGCCTCCTCTCCAGGGAGCACGCCTCCGACGTCTCCCAGGTCTCGCCCTCCCCCGCCAGCTCCGCCGCCGCCACCATAACTAGGGCTCCCCAGCCGAGCTCCGGCCCCGGCTCCCCGTACCGCTCCCCGCTCCTGTCCGGCCGGCGTTCCGTGTGGAGCTCCACGCCTCGGGCGCGGCCGCTGTCCGCCTTGTCGCGACCCTCGGCCCGCTACACGCCGTCCTTCTCCTCCCCTTACTCGTCCTTCCACTCCCCGCCCTCCTCCTACGGTTACTCCTCGGCGTACGGAAACCCCTCCTACGCTACGTCTAGTGCGAACAGGTCCTCCCCTTCCTCCTACAACCACTCCTCTAGCTACAGCCCTCTCTACCCAAGGTACTACAGCCCCCATCAGCCCCGGCACTGATGCCCACAGCACACACTCAACTCTCGCCGCTCAACCCCCCCCCCCCCCCCCCCCCCCCATTAACTTTGACTGCATTTCTCATTAAAACACTAACTAAATGCGGACACTACAACTCTCATCGTCCTTCTTGTTCTGTCGCCGGGCAGATGGAGAAAATGGGGATCACAGAGAGGAAGACAGAATGGTTTCCTTTTTCCTGTTTCCTGTGCCTAAGCCTTGACCAATGGGTTTCGAATGTTCAGTGACTTTGCTCAGGGATTTGACAAGAGGAGCACAAGTGGCTCCGCCTTCTTTCCATTCTGAAACTGTTGATTAGTCTACAGGATGGTCATAGAGACTTTTTAAAGAGTGTTTTTATATGATGAGCTCTTAGTTTAGCCTTTCGGGCTGAACATCACGTATGCATGAAGTGATCTACACTCCAAAGGTTCCAACCAACAGTTGTTGTTTTAAACTCACCTCACAACACTTTACATGTTACTCACTTCCATCTCTACTATAATATTCACTCTCTTTTGAATGCTGAACACGTAACTATACGAACACATGACAGTTAACCAAATAATCATTCATTGCGTTTTTACTTTTGGATGAGGTCATCTTCGTTTATCGTGGAGACCCCACTTGTTTGTGTGATGTCACTGCTATGAGCGAGGAGAAAGGTCGGGACTGGCGGGGTATCAAGGCAGAGAGAACGAGAAGATTGATCGGTTTGATTTTGATTGGTTTAAGGGGGTAGGGGGCACTCGAGTTGGTGCTTGACTTCCAGCCGAAGGTTCTCCGTTCGAACCCCAATGTCTGCAGTGTACCGTAGGCACCCTTGAGCAAAAACCCTAACCCTTCCCTGCTCTTTAATTACCTGTATCTGAAGTCTCTGTATGGTGATTTGGACAAAAGCGACTGCTAAATTACTAACTAGTAAAGTATTGAATGGCTGTACATAACCAAGTCAGTCCTCATCCAAACTTCCATTCAAATCAATCCTAAGATATGTGGGCCGGATGGACCAGTGGGGTCCCATCTGTGGACCAGTGGACCAGTGGGGTCCCATCTGCTGAAACGCCCCCCCCCCCCCCCCCCCCCATTTCAATAGCTGATTGGCTCAAAGTGATGTCACTTACCAAAGACACAGGCGCTGTACCTGCAAGGGGGTAACTTTAAACTGTCAGTCAAGCCAAGGGTATAATATAGCCTAGCCAAATGGGGTACAACTGTACAGACTTTTCCAGTGCTAGTTGCCATGTTTGATTTTGCTTTCACCCACAATGTCCCCAACAACACCAAACCCTAATCTGGGATCCAGCAGTCCTACCAGTATAAAGTCCAGCAGTCCTGCTAGCATAAAGTACAGCAGTCCTACTAGTATAAAGTACAGCAGGCCTGCTAGTATAAAGTACAGCAGTCCTGCTAGTATAAAGTACAGCAGTCCTGCTAGTATAAAGTACAGCAGTCCTGCTAGTATAAAGTACAGCAGTCCTGCTAGTATAAAGTACAGCAGTCCTGCTAGTATAAAGTACAGCAGTCCTGCTAGTATAAAGTCCAGCAGTCCTGCTAGTATAAAGTACAGCAGTCCTGCTAGTATAAAGTCCAGCAGTCCTGCTAGTATAAAGTACAGCAGTCCTGCTAAGGTAAAAGTATCACAAATCTACTACACCAAACCCCATCCCCAAATCTTGAACATAATAACCAAACCTTTCCATCTCTATTCTAAAACCTTACCTCTACCATCTCAGACAATACCTTAAAGCAACCTTCATCTAATATCTACATTTTTCTAATGTATTGTGGGAAAAGACCACTGGAAAAGTCCTTATAGTTTTCACTCAAAAGCCATATACGTAGCTATGCATGTTTTTATTGGGATGATGATTTCACAGCTGTAGTACTTGTACTTACTCTGTCTAGTACTACTGGCTGAATGGAAAATAACATTCACCCATTCATTCATGTTTCAATTAACATTAGTGGGCCCACAAAAGCAAAAAGATACATACGGTTGCAAGTATGACAGCCACCAAATGTCAGAGTCGGCCATTGATCAGAGAACTAGCAAAGCATCTCAAGAGCACCTTTACTGATTCAACATTTGATTGTTTATCCGCTGTTATATCATCGGCTCTTTCATTGTTGATTGTGTGTTTCTTTTTATGAATGAATTAATACTGCAGCTCATTGGTTGGCTGGTTAGGTCTGACCCTATCTGTCATTGCATCAGTGTTATCGTTAACATTAACGGCATTAAAACATCAACTGTGGCTACAGAGTTTTTAGTGTGTTACTACAAAAGGGTCTGCGTTCAGCAATGTACGTAACGCATCGGCACATACATAATTTAACATAAGCCCTGCGTATTATCATTTTTTCTAGGCCCAAATAACCATGCACTGAGATACATGGGCTACATATCAGACTTGTCCTTGTCATTCCCAACCAACACATCCGCAGTTGCCTGAACCCTAAAGAGATCCTACTTACCAACTGACTGTGTGGTACTCTGGCGCCCCCTGTCACCTCAGACAGCCACTGCAGAGGAAGAGAAAACATCCTGTTATCTGAGAGCTTGCTCATGACATCACATCAAAATCAGGGAAAGGGGCCGACCCACAGCATATCTGCACAGCTAATCCATCTCTGCATTACTGCTTGTAACTTGTCACTAGTTATGGAGACAATAGAGGAGATTATTCGATCATTAGGTGAAGTAAAACATTTATCCTGGTGTTATTTAGTTTTGCTGTTGGCCTTAGAGTACAGCAGTACTGAATATCTCTGCTTTGTGTACGTGTGTGTGTGTGTGTGTGTGTGTAAGAATGTGTGTGAGCGCAGAAAGCACATTGTACAGCAATACCTCTGCAGCCAATCACGTTCGCCTTGTTTGTCTTTACGTTTTGAAAGTGAATGACACTGTTCTCAGTTAACTTGAGTTAACTTGATTTTATTGGCTGCTTTTGATGAGTCCGTCTTTTTTTTCTGTAAGCAAAGGTCAACTTATGTTGACAGGCAGAACATGAACGCTTGCTCCTCTGCCCTGATATCTGGACCCTGTAGCCAGGCTACTAGCTAACCATAACCACCATCCCATCACTTGTATCTGGACCCTGTAGCCAGGCTACTAGCTAACCATAACCACCATCCCATCACTTGTATCTGGACCCTGTAGCCAGGCTACTAGCTAACCATAACCACCATCCCATCACCTGTATCTGGACCCTGTAGCCAGGCTACTAGCTAACCATAACCACCATCCCATCACCTGTATCTGCAGCCCCATCCTCATGCTCCTCATACATGGAGGCTGTGCATCGCTTGGTCTGTTGACGTCTCCGGACTCTCGTCTTTCTCTGTAAACGGCCGAACCCTCTCGCCTGCAATCCACATGCTTCTGACCCTGGACCATGGCTCACTTCCTGGGAATGAGGGAAGTGATGACATCACGTCCAGATTAGATTCCATCAGTGAAAAGGAAACCACTTCCTCTCTGTGATACCCCTTCTCCTTCAAGTGCCCGTGCAGACAGAACCACACACACACACACACACACACACACACACACACACACACACACACACACACACACACACACACACACACACACACACACACACACACACACACACACACACACACACACACACACACACACACACACACACACTTCATGGAATAATGCATCCAATACAAACCTCCTACTTTTGTTATTTGCCACAATTCAAATTCCAATCTGATCTAAATTTATATCTGTCAACAGCTAAATCTATTTTCCGTTCTATCTGGAAGAACAGCATGTTTGAGACAAGGGGGTTGGCTGGTTTAGCAGACATGTTGGTTTGTGTACTGTGGAAATGTACTCTGCAGCAGCAGAATGATCTGTACTAAACAAAACGGTGTCCATGTGAGTCAGAGGTCATGGGGAAACAGTACTCAAAGTATTGATATCGGGAAATTGTAGCTGTTTTTCCCTACAATACTGCAAGGTTTGATTGAGGTTTCCGGGTAAAGGCTGGAATTTCGATGATAGCCGAGGGAGAGACACAATAATTGTTTGATTTTTGTTCATCCATGTTTTGTTTGATTTGATTGACAAACGTACAACTGTAAAACATACATCGGCTTTCATCCAATAACATTTAAATCAAAAACAACAATGGGGATGGATTTCAATATATTAAGCTGTTGCTTTGCGATATAAAACCACGCCACACTACTCCTGAGATCCCGTTCATAACGCAAGTCATAAACATATACTGATACTGCTCTTTGTGTAAAACCAACCGGCCAAGCTGCAATACCATCCCACCTTCACAGTTTAATTATATATGCAATCTGAGGAGGAACGTTTCCCGAAAAGCCTGTATCATCCAACTGAACACGGAGGTTGAGTTGGATCGTGCCGGGGATGTTTTGGAGAGGATGTTGTTGTTTTTTGCACCACATCAAACTATTGATTCCGGCACACTGTAAAACAACACACCACCAAATGTATCTGACGCTTGGTTTGAGCTTTTCAGCACTTTATATGCACGTGTACATAGGTGTTTTAATGTTGAACCTGTACATTGTAATGTTAATATTCCTATCTCCTGTAATTATCATATATAAATGAACAGTATTTTCTGTGTCTTTGCAGTTTGTTTTCACGTCACAATCAATATCCCCATATTGAAACGCTGTTGTCGCTACTCTCTGAGCTAACTAGTTATTGATCTGGAGAGGTGTGCTCCTATTTTACCACAAGGTGTGCTGTTGATTAGCCATTGCAATCCATTTAAAAATCGACCCATTGGTTACATCACAAGTGGGAGTGCCCACCCAGCACTATAATGGATGGATCCGCCTTCTAGTCTACCCAATGGTCTGTACCAAGCAGGTAAAATGGGGGTGGACTAGGGATAGATGGATAGACTAGGATTTGATTGTTTTACCTGTGAACTTCAGGTAAGTCAAGGTTCACGTCAAGCCATCATGCTAGGAGGCTCAGTCTGGTGGTGTGTCTGTCTGTCAGTCTGTTTGGCCGTCTGGTGATGTGTTGGTCTCTCTGGTGGTGCGTTTGTCTGTCTGTCTGATGCTGTGTCTGCTGTCTGTCTAACACTCTGAGTCTGTTCCAGATTGTCAGCAGTTTTTTGCCACAACGCCACTCCTCCACCAGACGCCCACAGAGCTGAGAGAGACCCCCCCCCCCCCCCCCCCCCCCCAGGTAACAACACAGCCCACTGCGTCCTAGTACTACCTCCTAGTAATGCATCCTAGTACTACCTCCTAGTACTGCATCCTAGTACTACCTCCTAGTACAGCTTCCTAGTATTACCTGCATCCTAGTACTGGGTTATGGGGGAGACCACAGCGACACCTACTGACTGTTCAGTGCTAATATCTTAGGACTAACCTTGGCTTGTCCTTTTGTTTCCATTACCGTTTGTGTCATAAAGATGGGCCTTGTCTGCCTTTTCATTGAGATATTCTTAAAACCGTCATATCTGTCTGCCTGTCACACAACTGTTCTACTTGTGTCCTTGTCTCTAGGATCCCCTCCCCCAGCAGAGGCCCACCACTCCATGAACCAAATCCCCCCCTGAACCTTGACCCCTGACACGGATGGATCCACCAATACTGATAACCCCAGGAGGGCAGAGCAGGATCTTACCCACAATGCCTTTGGAGCCTCCTGCGGTGGACTACACCAACCTTCTAGTCTGTGGACTGTCTGACGCAGGGTGTAATGTGTGGTCTGTGTGGGAGGGCTACTTATCCCTGAATCGATGGACAATCAATCAGAAACGTGTTTGCTACTAAACACGTTTCCACAGCTTTGTTCCACCAGCCTATTGTAATCGTCCTTTTTGTGGTCATTGGTCACACTTTGTTTTTACCAAAGATGGAGATTCATTTAGTCAGTATTGGAGCTTGTATGATGGGGTGGATCGCAATGACAATTCAAACGCTTGTATCTTCAACGAGTTTAGGCTCAGATCCCAGTTTGAGCTTCGTGTTCATGATTGATCAAAGAAAATGCGAAACATTTCTAAAGTTATGTATATAATATTGAAGCTTTGATGTTATTTATCGTGGCATTGGGATTTCACCTTAACCAGATTTTGCTTTGTATGGATCTTTCTGGAGCAACCATGGCGTGAATGTGCGCCCTAATACCTGTTGTTTGTGTTTGAAAACGGTTTTTAAAACACTACTGTAAAGGCCTTACACATCGATCATCTTGCATCAATCAAAGGTTTTTAACCAGCATTTATTTGAAAGACGCACCTCCCTGTAGAACAAGCACAATTTCAAGGCAATCCCTTCTGGTTCAAGGTGAATATTGCAATAATACAAACGGCTGCTCTTAAAGTATTGCAATAGTTGAATATTCAACACACCATTAAAGTGAGCTGTCCAGAGAGATGGCATCTGTATGCAGTGATTCAACCTTTAAACTCACTAAACCCTGTATTTTAGCTGATAAACTCACAGATATAGACGAACGGGGGTCTTTGATTACATCATGAGAACTGCTCACACCCATCATCCTCTCCTCTCAGTTCAGGACCTGACAAAACCAACTGCCAACAACTTAGCGCAATACACACTCATTAGCAAAGCATATGGGACAGGAAGTATACCTGAAAGGACCCCTGCGATTGGTTGAGCCCGGGTATAGTTAGCCAAAGGCAGTTGATCTTCCTGATCATTTGACTGAATTACATGAAAATGATTCAATGAATTGTTAAGTTAAACGTGACAAACGACGAAGACAGACCTAAATAGTCTCATGTCATCTCTACCAAATTGCACAGTATAAGAGATGTATTTAAAGTGTATTATTGCTGATTGATATTGATTAGGGCTATCGCATCAGATAACAATGCTGTACTGATCCTTATCCCTTTGGTGTAGGCCTGGTCAAACAAATTGAAAGTGATGAATTATATCTGCATGGTTTGTTGTTCATTATAAATAGGCCTACGTTTTAGCCCCAGTCAATAGACTGCATATACCAACCCCATTTCATTAACACACCTTTAATTCACGAAAGCCTTCTTCGACAACTATCTGAAATTAAAGGAGGAATAGGTGGATCAAGATTAAGGTGTGCTTGACAGTTTTAACATAATGCTCGCCTTATCGTGGTCGACAATAAACGAATAAACTAACGGAATGAGGTCAGAGTTGTTCTTGTTTGAATGACCGTTGTCTCCGCCAATGAGTTTGCTGAGCGCTTCATCGGGACGGCAGGCTGAGAGAGGACGCGGCTTGGGGCGGCCTCCTGGGTGATCGCTACTCAATCTCCGGTCTCTGACCTTCTATGAGCTGTGTAATCCCGTTAACAGTCCGCGCCAATGACAACACCTATGGCATTTTGACCAAAAGAAATCCCAAACCGAATTGAATGGAAAACAGAACAGGTCCCCGGCAGTCTCCGTCGCCTCTCGGGGGCCCGCGCTGAATCACAGTGCCGCCCTCGTTCGCCCAGAGCGCTGGCTTGGCGCACACCGTCCCAGGCGTCGCGTCGAGGAGCGAGGTTCGAGCCGCATAAAGATGGGCGTTACTTTCTCAAACCCAATCAACAGCACTAGCAGCGACGGACGTTCAACCACCGGCCACATGTTCCGTTGTCACACTTTTCTAGATTATTTAAACCGTCAGGATCACGGGTGAGTTGGACCCCCCCCCCCATCCCCGCCATGTTGGACCTGAAGAAGAGCCAGAGCGTGGTCCTCAAAGTGGAGACGGAGTTCAGACGGGTGGCGGTCAGGAGGAGGTCGAAAGGTGGCGTGGAGGACCACGGTGAGCCAGATCCGGTGGGATCAACGACGACTTAATAACCAAACACCGTGAGCTTGGACAACCTCGCACACTTCTATTCGATCCCGCTAGGCTGCTTACGTTGCAGGCCGCATTGATTGGCGATTGGCGACGGTAGATATCGATCAGCTGTGGTCACCTGATCACGTGCTTTTGTCCGTTCACAACAGATATAGTTGTGTAGTTTTCTTTCCAACTAACGAAAAGCGCCATCAAAACAAGTCCATAATGTAGCCTATACTCGTGCTTACTACTGCCTATAGGTGGTATTTGTTATATAGGCTTATTGTTATATATACATATATAATACTCTTTTTCAGGACACAATTAGTATAAAATATGACTTTCTAACTCATATGAAACGTGCACCGGTAGTTGATTGGTGCATTTAGAAAACAAAGCCCATAGATAAATATGCTATGAATACACACATGGATAACTCGCTACTCTTGAAGTCTACATACACCACAGTACCTTCTTTTTTATTTACCAATATGTATGTATTGTCCATCAAGATGAACAGAATAGTATTTAGAAATGACTCAGTAAAACATTAAAAACCGCAAACAACGTAAACGCCAATACTTTAGTTGTGATCGATTACGTTAGTCTTCCACCTATTTTGAAATCCATTGACATGCCTCCCGTGAAACGCGATACCGGCGACGTGCAACGCCAACGCTTCAACAAACAAAGCAGGAACGTCCGCTTTCAGTCACATGAGCGCCACAACCCCGTCACGTTTCCAAGCTGAGGGTTCTGTTTTCAACACGGAACCACATCTCCCCATCCAACACCTGGTTTCTCTTTTTCTTCTTTAGTTATTTTTAAATTCCGATGAGTAACTAGTTCTGGTTGTATTCTAGTAAGCAGTGGTGTGAGTGGATCATACAGACGCTCTGGGGCATCTTTGGATCATCAGAGTCCACAGAGGAGAGGCCTGAACCACGGCACTCCTTTGAAACCACAAGGTAGGCCGTTACCACATCTTCTGTTGCACTACAAGGTTATATGGCACGATAAGTACAGGCCCTTCTGGGTTAAAAATTTATATGGTAACCCATGCCTGCTCCTTAACGATGCGTATGCATTCATTCTCAAGTGGCATCTCACTTAATAGTGAATAGCAAATGGAACTACAGCAATACAGATTTGTTGTGTTCTTGAACAAGCCTTTTACTAATGGATGTGTGTGCTTAACATCGTGCTGGCCTTGACTATTGCAAAGCTAAGGGGATAAGGTCCCTGTGTATGTTACTGTGGAAAATATTCCATTGTGTGTAAAACGTCTGTCAAATGAAATGGGACGCATGGGGGGGGGGGGGGGGGTTTGACGTTGAAGGATTAGTAATACACGTAAAGCACGTTGCCACGAAGGATCCCATTGGATCAAAAGAGATGGGGGATAAAGTCTTCCCATCCTGTTGCAGTACCCCCTGAACCCGCTCACCTCCAGACCCCAGAGAAGACCCCCGGGCAGACGGTCCTCACGCCACGGAACCTCAAGCGCACCAGCGTCGCGTCACTGGGAGCTTCCCAGTGTCCTACCGGAGAAGGAAAACAAACCAACAGCCAGAGAGCCCGAGTAGCGGTGCTCATCCAGGTCTTTACAGCGGGGGCCCTCCCCTCCGAGAGTCCTGCAGGGACCAGCCCCGGGAGGAGGTCTGACGGGACCACGCTCCTGGGAGGTCCAGAGGGCCAGGATAACCCCGCCAGCCTGTCCTCACGAGACGCTGCCCATAAGCAAGCAAAACACAGCGGCCCCAGCCTGTGGCGAACCAGGAGCCACCTCCTGTTCAGAAGATCCCGAGCCTGGGTCGGCCAGCCCAAGTCCACTGGCGCTAGGACCCTCGTTCCCCAGACCCTCGTTCCCCAGACCCTCGTTCCCCAGACCCTCGTTCCCCAGACCCTCGTTCCCCAGACCCTCGTTCCCCAGACCCTCGTTCCCCAGACCCTCGTTCCCCAGGACGGACGCAGGTTACAGCGACGGACATTTGAACCTCAGCTTTTTTCCTCCTTTTTTTTTTTTTTTCGTGAAAATGCCCATACTTGTATTCAACAATTATTATTGTTCTTTTTTTAACTGTTGTTTCCTTAGCCCTACCGTTGACCCGTCAGAACTCGCCCCACTAATGGCCCCTCCTTCAGCCCACGGCACCACCACGTCTCCGGCCTGCGAGAGGAAGGATTACACCAATGGCGCCACAGTCTTGAGTCCCGAGACTCGAGGTCTATCCACAGACCCAACCCCATGTCCTGCAGTGCCGGGCCCTGGTCTGCAGTGCCGGGCCCTGGTGCTGCAGTGCCGGGCCCTGGTCCTGCAGTGCCGGGCCCTGGTGCTGCAGTGCCGGGCCTGGTCCTGCAGTGCCGGGCCCTGGTCCTGCAGTGCCGGGCCCTGGTGCTGCAGTGCCGGGCCCTGGTGCTGCAGTGCCGGGCCCTGGTGCTGCAGTGCCGGGCCCTGGTCCTGCAGTGCCGGGCCCTGGTCCTGCAGTGCCGGGCCCTGGGCTGCGGGTAGGCGCTGGCCTGGAGCTAATGTCCCCCAGGAGGGGGGGCCCAGGGGCCATCGGGGGTAGGCGGTTCCCGGCCGGCCTCCGAGAAGGACATGATGAGTCTAGAAGAGGGGAGGACCCACGAGGGTGTTGATCAACTCACGGGTGTGGAAAATGAGGAGGACGAGAAGGAGTCTAAGGGGAAGGAGAAACGGTACAATGTTGTGATGGAGCTCCTGATGACGGAGAGGGCGTACGTAGCACGTCTCCACCTCCTCGACCAGGTGTGGTTTAAAAAACCAAGTGGCCTTTTCCACAACTTCCCCAATGCTATTTGTGATGTTTGTGAGTTCTGCTTCTGCATTGCTAAAGGTTTGACAAAATGCAGTCCTTTCTAACTGGGAAGCATGTAACGGCATTATTTGATTGCATTTCTTTCCAGAAACATTTAAAGTGCATTTCAAAAGGTTAAAGTTATTTTTAAAACTCCCCTCGTGGACTGTAAGTTACCGTTTGGGCATTGTGGCGTTAAAATCTCAAGTCTTCCTTTTTTCCTTCATGGGAAAATACGAAACCAGTCCTGTTGGCAAGGTAACGAGTGGCTCGCCAACAGACCTTCTGAGAGGAGCCGACGCGTGCTCACCTGGTTCCTTCTGGTTCCTTCTGGTTCCTTCTGGTTCCTTCCTCCCCTCAGGTGTTCTGCTCTCGTCTGGCTGAAGAAGCTTCCCATGGCTCATTCCCCTTGGAGGTGGTGAAGAACCTCTTCTCCAACATCTCCTCCATCCACTCCTTCCACAGCCAGTTCCTCCTGCCCGACCTGGAGGAGCGCGTGCTGCACTGGTGGGTCCACCACGTCCCTCAAACAGCGTTGGTCCGAGGCTGGCCTGCTCCGTCCTTTCCTGTGTTGACATGAGCGCTGATGTTGGTTTTACATGTAGCCCGGTTAGCCAGTGGCCTTCTGAGTCACAATCAAATGTTGGAACTGGTTTTGATTCTAAAGCAGTGGTTTGCAACGTGACCCAGTTGTGTAGGCATGAACATTTTTGCCACCGCAACCGGCTACATCTTTGGGTTAAAACGACGCGTGTGGAAGCAGATGCACAATCAACATAATGCTCGTCACCTCCTAGTGGAACCTATGTGCATTGCACCACACTCTGTGATTTGTCTGAGTCTGTTGTGTATATACAGAAGGCTCTGTAAGCCCAGTCTTGAGGGTCTGGCCCAGCAGCTAACATGACCTGGTGGTGGTGGTGGTGATCTCTGAATCATGAGTTTACCCCACCTTGAACTCCTGGCCTTTCAGGTGGGACCGGCCGGCGCTGGGGGACGTCCTCCTGCACCACGCCCCGTTCCTCAGGATGTACGCAGAGTACGTGGGGAACTTTGAGCAGGCCATGGCGCTGCTGAGGACCTGGAGAGGACGCTCGGCTGCCTTCAGGGCCGTCCTGCAGGACGTGCAGGTCTCCGGGGAAAGGGGGGACCTGGGGCTTTATAGGGGTGGTCTGATTCCTGCACTGAACCTGCCAGTCTTACGCTGATTCTATATATGTTTAATGGGTCAGTGATAAGGTCAGTGATAAGGTCAGTGATAAGGTCAGTGATAAGGTCAGTGATAAGGTCAGTGAATAAACAGGAATCACTGGAAAGCTCTACCAGCTGACATTCACTGATTAAAAAAAGATTTATATATATTTTAAATCAAATAACCAGAACTGCCAAACTTACACGTAACATATTGCCATTTATTACTAGTTTTGATATTGTCACTTATTATATAATCATGAAGTGTAACTTAAGTTACACACACAAGTCAATGTTTGTGCCCTGTCATTGGTTCAGAGTCAGGAAGTGTGCGGGCGCCTGGGTTTGGAGCACCACATGCTAGAGCCGGTGCAGCGAGTCCCACGCTACGAGATGCTGCTGAAGGCCTACCTGAGGAACCTGCCTGAGGACGACCCTGACCACCCCCTCGCTGAAAGTGAGGACACACACTCGCTCCTGCAGAGAGGTCCTGTTGGGAGAGAGGACGCACAAAAATGTCTAGACGTTTATTTATCGCTTTATCCCAAGTGTCTTCCAGTGAGTACAGATGTGTTGTTACAAAGCTGGTTGTTGGGGGGCCTACAGGTCAGGCTGTGGACATCGGGCATCAAACCCAGTAACTTTGGGCTGGGAGTCGGACAGCCAAGCCCTCTACATTATCCTTCCCCTCCACACCGTGTTAGACAGTGTTTCCCAACCACAAATTAAAAGCACACCAACTCTTTTTCTGTGTACAGAGATGGCAGCAAAGGTGTTGTTACAATGGACACACACACGATGAGGTTTGCCGGCCAGTAGACATTTCTACTCTGAAGGGGTTGTTGCTCGTGGCAGGTCAAGATGGATGCACGAGGAAATGTTTATTTTCACTCGTCGTCAGGAATATTTAGTACGTCCCACAAAATGTTCACTGCACACCTAGCCTTGCCCGGGACACACGGGTTTGGAAACGCTTCCCGATAAAGTAGGACTCACCATGCTGTCTCGGGCGGTCTTACAGAACGTCTCACCACTTCCTGTCTCCATTCTCTTCTTCCTCTCCTGCAGAGGCCTTGGAAGCCATCTCCATGGCAGCAGGACACTCCAACAGCGCCATCCACAGGGCTGTAGGTACCACCCCCACCACAGGGGCTCCTATGATGCCACAGGGGCTCCTATGATGCCACAGGGGCTCCTATGATGCCACAGATGATACCATCATACATCTGGATAGCCAATCCCAACCACTTGTGATGACCCTAAAGGACAGATTTGAAATTGTCAATCACACCTGGTGGTAAAACAGTGACCCTGTAACAATGGTCTCACCTATACTTTAGATGACTATGTGTTGGCTTAACGGGATGTTTTGTAGGCGAGCCTGAAGAAGCTCCTGGACATCTTTGAGATGGTGAGCGAGGAGGAGATCCTGAAGCCGTCCACCAAGTTCCTGCGGGAGGGCAGACTGCTGAAGCTGGCGGCCAGGAACACATCTGTCATGGAGCGATACCTCTTCCTGGTCTGATCTTTCTACTGTTTATCATGGAGCCATACCTCTTCCTGGTCTGATCTTTCTGTTTATCATGGAGCTATACCTCTTCCTGGTCTGATCTTTCTACTGTTTATCATGGAGCCATACCTCTTCCTGGTCTTCCTGTCCAACCCAAATAATGAGTGTTGTGATTACCGGTCAATCACAGGAGAGTAAATGCAGCATTTCTGAATGGTGGAGAAACTTGGGGAGGGAGGATCAGAGAGGGAGGGGACCTTTTTTTGGTTGTCTTGCTCTCTTCTGCTCTTTACAACTCTCGAATCTTACCTACAGCAGATCCACATACTTCCTATAGAATTTATGGATTACCTCATATCAATAATTATAAACACACTGACACTATAACCCCATCTAAATGGGGGGGGGGGGGGGGGGGGGGGGGGATAGTCTAGCGGTCCTTATGACGAGCATCTGAATTCCTTAAGTTGCATTGGATAAAAGTGAAGTACTAAATGGTAATCACAATAAAAGATGATGCATTGACTTGTTTCCCACGTCATCCTAACTAAAGGGTTTGGAGACGTAGCAGCTGTAGTTTGCTAGTATGAGGGCGTGGTAGATGGGTGCGGTAACCTCTCGTTCCTTCCTTTCTCCGTCCCAGTTCAACGACTTCCTGCTGTGCTGCACGCCCAGGCTGATCCTGGTGGGCCAGCGCTACTGGGTACGGACGCGCATCGGGGTGGAGGGCATGCAGGTGCAGAGGACCGCCCATGAAGAGTACCCCCACAGCTTCCAGATCTCTGGGAAGGAGAAGACCCTGGAGCTGGAGGCCAGGTAGGTCTGGGAGAGAGGAGGATGGAGGAGCTTCGTTGCATGGTGAAAGATGATAGATTTTGTGGAAAAGGCAGCAGTGATTCAATAGCCAATTTTACTGTTTTGACTCGGGTGGCAGAGAGTAAACGGTCTACATCAAACTTAATTTTATAATTGCACTTTTGCCTTTTCCAGCTCTGAAAAAGACAGAGATGAATGGATTAAGGTAAGACTTTAGAGTTTGTCTGTATTTGTATGTAAATATAAAATATGGGGATCATGTCATGTGTGCTAAGCGTTGATATGTATTTTCTTCCTCAGGTTATCCAAGAAGCTATCGATGTTTTCCATGAGAAAAATGAAACCTTAAAGTTGGAGTCTGATGAAACCGTACCGGTGCGTTCGATCTACAAGTCTTGTCCAGCTCACTGCAACCCACATTCTCGTTCCTCATGTCAATCAAAGAGGTGCTGGTATATTAGTGGCTAGGGTGTTTGACTCCTAGTCTAAAAGGTTCTGGGTTCGAAACCCCAATATCCCCGCAGGCGTCCTTGAGCAAGACGCCCATAACCCCAAACCGGCTCCTCAACGACTTGTATCTAAAACGTATTCAAGTCACTTTGGATACAAGTGTCTGATGAAAATGAGCCAGTAGTAAAAGGGGTTGTGAACCCATGACCGCAGGAGGAGGAGCTGGGCCGGCGGGCGCCGCGGTGGATCCGGGACAACGAGGTGGTGGAGTGCATGAAGTGTCGGGAGGCGTTCAACACCTTCACCCGGAGACGCCATCACTGCCGCGCGTGTGGCTGCGTGAGTCACGACATCATCATCATCATCATCATCATCATCACATGACCTCACAACCTAGGATCAAATCCTGAACACTGGAAGGGGCAGGATAGTCTTTGTTGGGGTGTTTGACTCCCAGACGATCTGGGTTCGAATCCCAATGCCTGCGGTCTGTCTGAAGACGCTTAAACGTGGAGCGAGCTGGTTAGCTGGTTATCCAAGGAGTTTGGTAGCTGGTTATCCCAGGAGTTTGGTAGCTGGTTAGCTGGTTATCCCAGGAGTTTGGTAGCTGGTTATCCCAGGAGTTTGGTAGCTGGTTAGCTGGTTATCCCAGGAGTTTGGTAGCTGGTTATCCCAGGAGTTTGGTAGCTGGTTAGCTGGTTATCCCAGGAGTTTGGTAGCTGGTTAGCTGGTTATCCCAGTAGTTTGGTAGCTGGTTAGCTGGTTATCCCAGGAGTTTGGTAGCTGGTTAGCTGGTTATCCCAGGAGTTTGGTAGCTGGTTATTAAAGAGAGGCTTTCGTTTGGAATGCATTTTCCTGGTCCCTCCAAGGTGGTGTGCTGGAAGTGTTCGGACCACAAGGTGGCGCTGGAGTACGACAAGAAGAGGCTGAGCAAGGTGTGTAAAGACTGCCACGGAGTCCTGTCTGGACGGGAGCCCACTGAGCCCAAGAGGCACAGCCTGCAGCACACGGTTGGTTCCCTTTGGTTCGCTCGTTTGTCTGAGCACTGGGTTTTGCGAGTTACGGTTAAACTGAGCCAACTGATGGAAAGGGGTGGAGCTTGGATTCAAACCAACACGCACAATTGGTTCACCTCCGTGATTATATTTATGGCACGTTGGTCGGATATGTGGGTTTCGCTTGTTAGGATTACACAGTGTTATTCACGGTTAAAGAAGTACCTCTGACCGATCTTGTGTGGTCTTTGTGTTGTTTTTGGGGATTTCTCTCGCAGGTGAAGCTTCCTTACCTATGGCGACGACCCCCAGGCCAGGCGCAGGGTGTGGTCGGTCGTCCTCGAGAGCCAGCCAATCACGCTCAAGCTGTACGCTACTCGACAGGTAGGGGTCTCGCTACAGAAAACGCACAGAGTCAAGCAAGGGACGTTTTTAGTACGCGCCAAGTCAACGGATGTGTCGGTGTCTCAAACCAGATCCTATATGACTGTTTGACTGTTATTGGCCCCTATCTTACCCATCATGCATCTGGGTGGACACTGCTCATTTCTGATGTCACCTGTAGGGTCGATGTTGAAATCCGTTGATACTGCAGGAATATTTTGCATACGTTTTCTATAGCAAATTCAAAAGATTCAATGATTTATTTATTTCTATCCCCCACACCAACATCTTACCAGGAGTCGTCCCCCATGTTGACGATCCCTCTGCGGGGCAGCCGCCTGCGGGAGTTCCCTCGGCTCCCCTCAGAGCTCCAGGACGCCCGGGGGTTCTGCCTGGTCCACGCTGCATTACGCCACGCCTTCCTCTGCGAGAGCCTGCAGCTCCGCCAGCATTGGCTAGCCGTGCTACGTAGGGCAGGAACCGTGGGCGCTGACCCGCTCACCCGCCCGTAAGCGGGTCCACCCCCCTCCCCCCCCCCCCCCCCCCCCCCCCCCCCCCCCCCCCCCCCCGATGCTGTACGATGCAACCACGGCGGCTTCTGAAACACTCACAAGTCTCACAACGTGAAGTCGAAACGGACAATCGAGGAACCACAAAGAAAAACACCAAAAGTGAGCGTTGTTTGAATCCTGAAAGTGTTTTGCACTTTTATTCTTAATGCTTTACAGTCAAATAAATAAAGTGAATTTTAACAAGAGGGCCGTTTTATTGATCCACCACGGCCTTAGCTTAGCATGGACCTTAGCTTAGTGTACAGGTTGCAGTGAGACAAGGTGTTACTAGATCAGGCTTTTGTACGATCACCACGATGGCAGCACAGCCGTGTCAGTGATTCGGGAGCCGCATGGAACCGGAATGACAAAACATCTGATCCCGTAACTTCCCTAGTAAACAGCATTAGAGTATCTACAGCTGACCACTATGATGGTTCCTACAAAACAAAATACATAAATATTTCACGTAAACAAAACAAACATTAAAAATAGAAATATCAAATGACAGTGAAAAAAACTAAAACAAAGAGGAGGTCACAGTTCAGTTGTCCTTGAAACCCCGAGGTCAAATGTCTACAACTGATTTTTAAAACTTAAGTCCTGCCATGTAGTGCATGATGAAGAAAGAAAAGTCACATTTTGAAAACAAAGTAACTATGACTTTGGGTGCTTTCCGGGACCAAAGACACAAAACTAAGCAGACACGCTCAGAACCTCCATTCCACCCACATCAACACATCATCCAGTTTGTGGAATGGGTTCTTCAAACATTTACTTTCTATTTAATGTGTGCGTTCAGTCACTATTTCTTTTAAGATTATCGCTCCCAGGATTCACAGGATGTCAACAAGAACAAAGTACTCAATTATTCTGTACTATTCTTCTCTTAAAGTGGACTGGAACAGACTTTGTTGTAGCCCAATCTCTTAATCCTCTATTGAAATACTGGAACTCAAAAACATCCATCCAAATACTAGTTACCAAGATACCAGTGAATCTGTGCGCACCAGACTGTATGGTTAATGCTAACGTTCCACCACTAAAAAGCTCTTCATTTGTACAGATTCTCTCCCTGCACTTCATATTCAAAGCACGGCCACAGATGACCAAGATTACAAGCAGGTTGGCTGGTGGATTTACAGTGGTTTGAGTGTATAACTTCTAAGTCAAGTATTTTAAAGAATATTTACATGGACCAGGTAGACTTTCCAACTCTTCATGATTTGACACATGATGAACGCCTGCCCAATCCCAAAACAAACACATGCTTCCACGCTGTACAGTACATCTATTAGAAACCAAGCCTATTGGCAGTACATTTACAAAACGAGGCCTTATTTTGTCAAACCTCCATAAATGCTGTTCTTTCTGCCTAGTATTACTTGACCGTTGACCAGATACTTTCTGTCTTGGACAAACCTTTGACCTTCTCTCAGTTTTAGAGACGCTGACCCCTTCAGAGTGTTCCCCTCGGTTCTGGATGGGGGGGGGGGGGGGGGGAATATCATCATTTAGCAGACACTTTTATCCAAACCTCCGCCTTGCAGTGAATTCAGACATACGTCACTAAGCAGGTAGGGGTTAGGATGTCTTGCTCTAGGACGCCTACAGGTAGACTGGACTGTTTGTTTTTCAAACCTACGTTCCGTAGCGACCCCTCGGAACTCACCAACCGACAACGTGTCTGTCATCGTTGTCAAGGCAACCAGACATCAGTAGTCTCAGTATTCTGACCAATCAGAATCAGAGTTGAGACGGGTCCCGCGGGTTCAAAACAAAGTTTGGTATTTTGTCCCACAGCTACGAGTCTGCAGGAGAACCACACAGCAGGGGGCGATCAGGGGGTGAAGGGTCGCTGTGGGGTAGGCACATAGTTCCAGGAGGTGACCTTTTGACCCCACCACACTGTTTAAAGACAAGAGGTGATCCGGGCGTAACGGCTGCGGGCCAATCATCTCAACTGCAGCAGAGCTGATCCGAGAGCAGCAGGGTGTCGTAGCCGTAGATCTCCAGCAGGTGGAGCAGGAAGAGCCTGTCTCCGTGGGGGTCCAGTCCCATGGCGCGCACGCTCTCTGGGGTCAGGGTGGGGTCAGGGCTGCCCGCCACCTCGCTCAGGGTCTGGAAGATCCGGTTGTTCTGCTCCAAGAAGAACCTTGGAGGTTGCGCAAGGAAGACGAGCAATGATTATCAATCAATCAATCAATCAATTAATCCAACTTCATTCATCAAGTGCTTTTCAGGCAAAACACTGTGCTTGACAAGGGAAGTAACCCAAGCCATTAGCGTTCCGGAAGAGCATTCCTGGCTGGGAGCTTTGTGAAAATGATGTCAGTTATGTCATGGTGTTGAACCCGAGACTTCAGGTGTGGCCATGATGTACTTACAGTATGAAGAGATCTTCTTCACTAGAGATCGACTCGCCATTCACCTCCTGAGAGTACAACAGCATCTGCCTACACACACACACACACACACACACACACACACACACACACACACACACACACACACACACACACACACACACACACACACACACACACACACACACACACACACACACACACACACACACACACACACACACTATTAACTAGGCGTACCATGTGTTGTGTCAGCAAACAAATAGTGGCGCAAGTGCCACTTTTTGTGTGTACATAGGCCGTAATACAGAATTTAACTGTGAAGCCAGATCTACAGTCACCGTGTTACCTAGTGCAGGCACCATTAGGTTTGTTGGAAGCCATCGGTGAGCCCTGTGTGTATGAGGCCCCCCCCTGAGGCTCCAGGGGCTGAGCTTGGTGCAGATAGCCTACCTCTGTTCGGTGAGCCTGCGGTACTTGTCCTTGTCGGCGGCGCTGAGGCGCAGCAGGGGTTTCAGCCCCTCCCGGTAGGTCTTCACGTTCTGGTTGTCCACGTAAACGTCGTACAGGTCCTTCTTCTCCTCAAAGATCTTCTCAGTCGTGCCTGCGCGCGCACACACACACACACACACACACACACACACACACACACACACACACACACACACACACACACACACACACACACACACACACACACACACACACACACACATTGAGCACTTGAATCATTTAGCAAACACTCACTTTCTTACTATCCAAAGGGACTTGCAGTGACTTTTGTTTTGGATTCACATCATTAAGGAGCAGGTGGGTGTTTGGACATCCTGCTCAAGGAAGCCTACAGGTTGGGACGTGGACATTGGGGTTCGAACCCAGACCCTTTCAGGGTCTGGGGTCAAACACCCTGACCGCTAGACTGTCCTGCACCCTAGTTCGTCACACGGCTACGAGCGCTCACATGCTACGTAGGCTAGCTCGTTCTCCAGGGCACTGATGTCCGCAACGTTGACGTAGAAAAAGGGGCGGAACTCGGGGACGGCGACGCCCACTCCGGGGATGGAGACGTTGGCGAGGCAACAGCAGCAGTACACTGAGGGAGAGGGAGAGGCGTTGGTTTGAGGGGGGGGGGGAGAAACACAAGACAGTACTTGATTAGGCGCTAGAGATGAAAGGCGTCATCGCAGGACAAACAGGCGTCATGACACTATCGCGGTGACACCATTGTGCTCCTTTTGATGTACCAGGGCAAAGGTGGTCGATTCATGTTCTCTGGTTTAGTCGACTGCCCGTGACCTGGCACAGCAAAGCAGCAGCCCCGTGATTAGCGCTGTGAGCCACACCTGTGTTTGTCCTACGCTGACAGCGCTGTGAAAAGGCCCTACCGCGCGAAGCACGAAACCGAGAGACGTCATAGCTCTTATGCTAACAGACAACGATCCGGGACGAACGTAGCTCACCCCGGTAGCAGACCACGCCCACGGGCGGGGGGGAGAAGATGAGGATGCGTCTGCGGAGGAGCGCCAGCTTCCACATCACCATGATCTGCTCTCCGAAGAAGCGCGTGAACTGGGACATGCAGCCGGCTGGGTGAGTGATCTGAGGAGCCAATCAGGGAACAGGGCTGCAGTGACCCACCTGGTGTTTACCTGTGATCTGAGTGACTCACAGTGAACTCAGATACATGACTAGGAGGACCGCAGGTTAGACTGCGGACACTGGAGTGGACCACAGTGCCTTCGGGCACGGAGTCACTCTAACCACTACGCCATCTTGCCCCTACTCTTGCTACTTCTAATGAATCCTCTTGTACAGAAGGAACATGTCATAATAAAGCTATGGTTGATATTTAATGTTGGCTATATATATATATATTTATATGTAACCTGTCTCTGCGACCACCACTTTTATTAAAAATCATTTGAACTGTCCAAAGAATAACATTTGATCAGTGCAGGAAAGGGGGAGAGCTTACAATGAACAGTGGTGATATATATCAGAATATGTGATGAATGATACAGCAGATAGCAGTCCATTTGATGATTCCCTGTGTGTGTGTGTGTGTGTGTGTGTGTGTGTGTGTGTGTGTGTGTGTGTGTGTGTGTGTGTGTGTGTGTGTGTGTGTGTGTGTGTGTGTGTGTGTGTGTGTGTGTGTGTGTGTGTGTGTACCACACAACACCCACCTTCATCTCGGGGTGCATGCTGAGACTGAGCGAGGTGCTCCAGGTGTGGGCCGGACTTGCAGTGACCACCCCGTCACCACTGGGGGGCAGCAGGGCTCTCTTGTCCTCGTAGAAGGCCTCCAGAGGGGAGTAGTGGCCGGGGGCTTGCAACTGCAGCCTGTGGGGGAGAGGGAGGGAGAGGAAGGAGAGGGAGGGAGAGGCCATGGTTTATTCATGGTATAAGACCTGTAGTCTGAACCTGTAGTCTGGACCTGGGCCCTGGACCTGGGCCCTGGACCTGTAGTCTAGACCTGGACCTGGGGCCTAGACCTGGGCCCTGGACCTGTAGTCTGGACCTGGACCTGTAGTCTGTACCTGGGGCCTGGACCTGGACCCTGGACCTGGACCTGTACTCTGGACCTGGGCCCTGGACCTGGGGCCCTTAGAGGAGGACTATGACCTCAACTCACTGCTGTCCGCTCATTTGCATTCCTAACGTGGAACACATCCTAGTCTGTAAACATGACTAAACAAAAGCAAATACTCCACACTATTGTACTTCTGCTATGACGCTGTGTGCTGATACAGTATATACTCTCTTGTAGTGTTGTTGTGAAGTTGTATGGTGTTGTGTAGCGTGGGGTTGTATTGTGTATTTGTGTTGTTAAGTTGCATGGTGTAGTGTAGTTGTGTTGTGTAGTTGTGTTCCGTTGTGTTGTGTATTCGAGTTGTGAAGCTGTGTAGTTGTGTTGCGTTGTGTATTTGAGTTGTGAAGCTGTGTAGTGTAGTTGTGTAGTCGTATGGGTGCGACAGAGGAAGTGAGAGGGGTTCAGGGCGTGTTGTGGACCACCTGCTGAGCTGCAGGTGTGCGTTAACCCAATGTTCGAGGTGTATGTAGTAAGACACAACCGAGTTCAATGGGACGTGAACTCATCAGGGGCCCAGGAACAGGGATTCAAGTTGTCCGTTTACGAGGTAAGAGTGGAACCGAGCGTAGCAATAGGAGTATTATTGTCTGGTTGCCGTGGTTACATATAAGCGTGACAACAACCCTACTTCATTCGGAACATTGGTAGAGCCACCATTCAGTCTTGTCAGAATAACACATGGCTGTGTTTGTGAATGAAGAGCCTTACAGTCATCGGCTCGCTCTATCCTCAATATGTGACTGACAAAACCATAATCATCAAATGAGCGCATAACGCCTCCACACTATTCTCAGCAACCAGGCCAGGCCGAGGAGAGCGAGGAGAGCGTGGGGACCAGGCCGAGGAGAGCGAGGAGAGCGAGGAGAGCGTGGGGACCAGGCCGAGGAGAGCGTGGAGAGCGTGGGGACTAGGCAGAGGAGAGCGAGGAGAGCGTGGGGACCAGGCCGAGGAGAGCGAGGAGAGCGAGGAGAGCGAGGAGAGCGAGGAGAGCGTGGGGACCAGGCCGAGGAGAGCGTGGAGAGCGTGGGGACTAGGCAGAGGAGAGCGAGGAGAGCGTGGGGACCAGGCCGAGGAGAGCGTGGAGAGCGTGGGGACTAGGCAGAGGAGAGCGAGGAGAGCGTGGGGACCAGGCCAGGCCGAGGAGAGCGAGGAGAGCGTGGGGACCAGGCCGAGGAGAGCAAGGAGAGCGTGGGGACCAGGCCGAGGAGAGCGTGGGGACCAGGCCGAGGAGAGCGAGGAGAGCGTGGGGACCAGGCCGAGGAGAGCGAGGAGAGCGTGGGGACCAGGCCGAGGAGAGCGTGGGGACCAGGCCGAGGAGAGCGTGGGGACCAGGCCGAGGAGAGCGAGGAGAGCGTGGGGACCAGGCCGAGGAGAGCGTGGGGACCAGGCCGAGGAGAGCGTGGGGACCAGGCCGAGGAGAGCGAGGAGAGCGTGGGGACCAGGCCGAGGAGAGCGAGGAGAGCGAGGAGAGCGATGAGAGCGTGGGGACCAGGCCAGGCCGAGGAGAGCGAGGGGACCAGGCCGAGGAGAGCGAGGAGAGCGTGGGGACCAGGCCGAGGAGAGCGAGGAGAGCGTGGGGACCAGGCCAGGGTCACTTATCTCAGCCGCATTTCGTTGCGTTCTTGTCAACAGAAAGCCCTTTGTATTGTATTTGCTAACCACATCATCCGGCCAATAGCAAGCAGTCTAAGGGTTATTTGGAGTGCGTAGTGTGGTTCAAGGTTTTGGGGGATTAAGAGATGGACCAATGAGGAGTGTGAGGTTGGAATGTGTCATGGGTTGGCTTGAGGCAGAATGTGCCGTGGGCCTGAAGAACAGGGGAGGGTTTATGAAAGATGAGTCAGGAGGAAATGGTAAATGATGTGGATGGTATTTCTTCCTTTATGATTACAAGAGATAATCAAATACCCATTAAATGATGTAGAGCCCTGGTTGGATGTTGGTAAGTATATTGAATGTAGATTGGATGTATTTTGGTATAATTATCTGTCCCTTCAACGGTTAAAACCGAAAGAAGCCATAATTCACTAGTAACCATGACACCCCTGAAAACCCGGGCACTTTTTAGATGTCACCAAAAATAGTATCAGTTTTCCGGGAAAATGAGCTGTCAAGGTGAAAATCTATTTCTGTTCCGGGTTGTCTTGGACGACATCCAGAGGGCTCCCTAAACAGACTGCATCAGGCCATGTCTCCTACACGGCGCAGTCCATTCACCCAACACTAACCAGCACCATCGACCACACACGGGTTCCTTTCTGTCCTGAACAGGAGTTATCCTTCGATAATCTAACGTAATGCGTTATTGATTTCCCTGCGCTGTGTGCCCTCCTTTTACCCCCCAGAAAGAGTCAGAGGTCAACCAGAAGACCCTGGAGGATTGAGAGCCCTGCTTGTGAAGAGCAGGGTGTGGTCGCTATGTTGCAGCTATTTTGCTCGAAGAGGCCGTCTATGCTACGCACCCCCTACAGGCAAAGCACTGAAACTGTCAGAAACGTGACCATTTAATGTATTATTTATTGTGCTTTTTTTTTACTGTCCAATTAGCTTTTACTATTTTAAAATGGTGTATCTATTGTTTTCTATTGCTCACCTGTACTTTCTGCTGCTACAGCCAATATTACAATCTGGGATTGATAAAGTACTCATTTATTTTATACTATCTTGGCATACTAGCATGCTTTCCGGTTAGCGTGCCATCCTGTTAGCATGCTATCCTGTTGGCATGCTATTCTATTGGCCTGCTAGCCTGTTAGCATGCTAGCCCGTTGGCATGCTATTCTATTGGCCTGCTAGCCTGTTAGCATGCTAGCCCGTTGGCATGCTATTCTATTAGCATGCTAGCCCGTTGGCATGCTATTCTATTGGCCTGCTAGCCTGTTAGCATGCTATCCTGTTGGCATGCTATTCTACTGGCCTGCTAGCCTGTTAGCATGCTAGCCTGTTAGCATGCTGGCTGGGCCCCCACCTGACTTGGTGCTCCAGGAAGCTCATGTAGCGGTACAGCAGGGTGTAGGAGGGGGACAGGATGCCCACAGACTTCATCCTGGCGCCGCGCTCCACCGCGCTCTCCACCGCCATGTTGGCGAAACACGCCAGACCAAAGTAACTCCCCTTCCGGAAGTAACTGTGGGGGAGAGCGGTGGGAAAGAAATAATGTAAGATAGAGAAAGAGGAGAGAGAGATTAAAGGGCACCAGTTGAGGAACTAGCAGATGGCTGTGTGTGTGTGTCACTGTTTTGCGTTGTTCTGGGGGGGAAAGGAATCTCTCTCTCTCTCTCTCTCTCTCTCTCTCTCTCTCTCTCTCTCTCTCTCTCTCTCTCTCTCTCTCTCTCTCTCTCTCTCTCTCTCTCTCTCTCTCTCTCTCTCTCTCTCTCTCTCTCTCTCTCTCTCTCTCTCTCTCTCTCTCTCTCTCTCTCTCTCTCTCTCTCTCTCTCTCTCATATATATGCTGGCACGCCTACAGGGCTGACTGTGGAGAATGGGGATCGAACCCAGAACGTTTCAGCTGGGAATCCAACATCCTAACTATTATACTATCCTGCCACCATTACCAACTCAAACTACTGCTAAGTGTGTGTGTGTGTGTGTGTGTGTGTGTGTGTGTGTGTGTGTGTGTGTGTTTTACATGAAGTCAGTGGAGACCCTGTGGGATCCGCTGGCGATGGCTTTGAACTCCACACCATCCAGGTCCATGTCCCGGGGGAGACACCACTCCAGCATGTTACCTAGCAACACACACACACACACACACACACACACACACACACACACACACACACACACACACACACACACACACACTTAATATCCTTATGCTGCACAAAGCAGAATGTTGTCTGTTGGTTTTGCAACCATCCAGCAGCTGAGGTGTGACTGGAATGAGAGGATCCACCACAACAGACACAGAGACCAGAGAGAGACGAGGGGACAGGGGAGACGAGGAGGAATCAGAGGGGAGGAGGTGACGGAGAAAGAGAGGAGGTGAGAGTAGGAGAGGAGGTGACAGGAGAGGAGAGGGGAGGTGACAGAAGAGGAGAGATGACAGTAGAATTGAGGAGGTGACCATATGAGAAGGTAGGCGACGGAGGAGAGTTGAGGTGACCATAGAGGGGAGGAGGTGACAGAGGAAACAAGTCAGTGACAGGAGGAGTGGAGGAGATGAAGGAAGCAGAAGACAGAGGTGACTCAGCCAAAATGCTGTGCATAGCTCCATGCATCAGTCCCGCACGCACACACACACACACACACACACACACACACACACACACACACACACACACACACACACACACACACACACACACACACACACACACACACACACACACACACACACACACACACACACACACAGATCATACCCTCTGCCTCAGCATCTCTCATCAATGTTTCTATTGATCACATTAACACGTACTGCTGCACTCATGTCAGCCTAAATGTGTTACAAATAACGCATGTTTCCAACTGACATTTTTTCGCCAGTAACAACTCGTTTTGATGAGAGCAATCAGTGTCCTTAGTAAAATATTTGTGGCCAGACTCGAAAGCTCTTCATAGATTAGGGTATCGATTATTTATGTCGATTCCAGAGCTGTTCCAGAGTGGATCCCACGTCTTGACCACATTAAAAACGAAGACCACCGCCAGACTGTTGAGTTTCTTAATCACTGCGACCCCAGTCGTCTGTACTCAGGAGGTTTACACGCACATTCAAACATATTACACACCTAGTCTTCTTAGTCAGGGTTGATTATGTCGCCAATGTGCGCTATCAATACGACGTTTCGCGTGGACTAGCGGGTTTTCGTTTGGGGGTCGGGGCTCGGTTTTCCACATAAAAAAGGCAGCTTTAGGCGTGGCTGAGACACCTTCGTCTATCTCTGCTGTCTGGGCTTGGCTTTCTATTCTGCTTTTGGCATTTGTGTCCACTTTCATGAACATTAACGTTACGCACACAGTGCATAGTATTCCGACTCTGATCATCTCATAGTTGCATAATATATAAAGGCTTTATCTATATCTGAGCCTCACCTGATCTGGTGTTAAATGTCACCACAAAGACAGACACGATCTGGTCCTTCTCCTCCCATTTCACCATCCTGCTCTCCAGCGTCAGCTCTTCGGGCGTTGAATCGGAGGGATGCTCGTCCGTGTCCGGGCACAGCGAGGCATCGGTGGCCGCCGGGGTGATGGAGGTCGCGGGCAGGGCGCTGCCACCGCCGCCTGTGTCGATGCAGACAGACTTGGGACCCCCCGGACTTGTGCTCCACCCAAATCCCGGGGCGTTGCATCCCAATGCCCGACTGTTGGAGGGACTCGCCAGGGGCTTCTCGCTGTCGCCCGCCACCTCCGGCTTCTCCGCGGAGGGAACTTCCTCCCAATCCAGAAGAGGTGCTCGGTCTGACCGCTCTCCCATCACGGAGTCTGTCCCCACCTAGTCTCACCACACGGATGCGGATGACGTTCAGCTGACAGACAGCAGGTCCATCCGTGATTAATTAAAACTCGAAGGCTCGAAGGAATGATAAAGTAATGATGTGCACCCTTTCTAATTCGTTATGCATGCATTTCGCGTAAAAAAAAGATGAACGGCTTGCGTTTTCCCAGATTACCTTTCCAGTTATACTATGTGGTGATAAATGTGATACTGTTGAAACGGAAACTCATCGTGTAATGGCGCATTCAGCGACACCTCGTTCCATAGTGCTTAATGCAGCGCGCGCTGCGCTGCAAACGTGGATGTGTCTTGAACGCAACCCACGCGCTCACTAACACAGAGCCGTCGCTTTGGGTTACGCACTTTCCACAACACCATTTAGACGCGAGGACGTCGTTCGAATTAATTACGAGACGGAGATGGCTCACATAGTTTAACAAAATCCCGTGTATTCATATCTAGTTTTTAATAATCGGTGTAAAAGCACAGGTCGAGGTGTCGCGGCGAATGTGCGACAGAGGAGCGGTGACGCCTCCCAGAGACACGTCAGCCACACGGAAGCAGCGGTTGCCTTCCTCAGACAGCTGAGCCGCTAGTGTATCTGCTTTGAGAATTGGATTGTCAAAATGGGTAAGTAATTACATTGGGTATTCGACCAAACGTCTATTTTTTGGGGGTGGTTTTGGTAATGCGTAAAAGTATACATTCATCCAGTTTCTTTGCAACTATTCCTGAGTATAATCCTCCACATACTCGTAACGAAACGGTGCCGTGAGCTGCTCTGCTCCAACTGATGCTAGCTAGTGGATACAATGGTTCTGTTCAACTAGTTTCATTAAGTTCGCCTTCATTTGTTCAAATTAACGACCGTTTGGCCATACGTGTAATGCCATCGCCATCGAACTATCTTTAGACTTGTGGTTAACATTCGCTAAACCAACCCCACCGACTAGCTTAACCAGTTAGTCAACATTGGCGGTGGGTCAGGAGAGGATGCTGGACCACGCATGTCGCTCTTCGGGTAATGCATTGTACCTCGTCTCTGCTGTGTATCCAGGTGGCTTCTTCTCCAGCCTATTCTCCGGCCTGTTCGGCACCCGAGAGATGAGGATTCTCATCCTGGGTTTGGACGGCGCCGGGAAAACCACCATTCTGTACCGGCTGCAGGTTGGCGAGGTGGTCACAACCATCCCTAGTACGTAGCACTGAGACCCACTCAAACCTCACACAGTCTGCATCCACACGTGTTTAGTGAGCGTTGGTTGTTGCCAATGTGGATCTGGAGCGAGAGCAACAGGCCACACAGGCAAATGCATCACATTTGGCTCAAAATGTCGAAGCTTTCTAAACTGAAAAGATACCAGCCTGACCTTGTAACCCTGCGGGTGGTCCCTCTCCTCAGCCATCGGTTTCAACGTGGAGACCGTCAGCTACAAGAACCTCAAGTTCCAGGTGTGGGACCTGGGAGGACAGACAAGCATCAGGTGGGGAGGACCAACGTTTGTTCAGAAGTCCAGAGATGACAAGTTCTATGGTTAATACAGGGAAATGTAAAAATATGTAGCTGTGTGTGCTTCTTGGAGATATGGAGCAGTTGTAGCTGGGTGCTATCCCTGAATGTGTGTTTTAGCTTTGCAGTAAATATTGATATTGACTTTTAATCCAAAATTGCTTATTTTATTATGTCAAGGATCATTAAATGCAAGACAGCACTGTCAGTAGTGCTGACATTCCCAGTAGTGCCAGTCTTAGCCAATTCCCCACAAAGAGACTGTTACATGCAGAACCAAGCACTGCCTCTAGTTGTGGTTCTCTGGTGCAGCATGATTTAGTTGATGATATCCTGTTGGCCCTCTCCCTCTTCAAAGCTCTCTCCTGAGAGCCTCACCTGGCCCCTCCTTCATTGACCTCTCTACAATGAGCTAATGTCACCATGTGTTTAGTTTCCTACTCTGTTCTCTTTTCTTCTCTTTCTCATTTGCATTCTGTTAAGCTGCTTGACTTTCCATTGAATGATCCACATTTAGTGATTCTTACTTTCCTACACCACTGTGCCCATAACGTCATTTGGCCGACTTTATCGCTGTAATTATTGGTACTATTCTTAGTAGTAATTGATATGTATAACTAAACTAAACTTTAATTTCACTAGAGTTGTATTATTATACTAAACATCACTGTAGCAGTTATGTTTAGTATAGTAATACATATCACTAACTAAAGTCGTAGTAAGGGATATGTATTATTATACTAAACATCACTGTAGCAGTTATGTTTAGTATAGTAATACATATCACTAACTAAAGTCGTAGTAAGGGATATGTACATCACCCGTACATCACTGCTACAGCGATGTACTGTTCCTGATCCCACGATTCTAAGTGAGTGATTTGTGACTCCTCAGACCCTATTGGCGGTGCTACTACTCCAACACAGACGCGGTCATCTACGTGGTGGACAGCAGTGACCGGGACAGAATGGGCATCTCCAAGTCGGAGCTGGTGGCCATGTTGGAGGTGGGCGAACTCTCCACATCTCAGAACATTTAGATACGCTGGGAGAGGGGTGGTTTGTTAGCGTTAGTCTTTACAGAGGTAATGGGAGACTTTGAGAGTCACACTGCAATATTTACCTCAATCTGCAATCCAAGAGCATTTCCCAGTTGTGGCTCAGATGAAGTACGAGCAGCTATGGTACGAGGCCGTCCTGGCCAGCGACCAACCGCAGGACGGCATACTGCTGGATAGAAAGATGGCCGCAGGTCATAGTCTCGTTCAACGTACAGACTTATTTCACCTTGCACAGTGGGCGACAATGATATCATTCTGCCATCTCGCCGTACAACAATATACGCGTTGATTGTTCGCCCTCGCAAGTCGCTTTGGATAAAAGGGTAGACATGTTATCATTAAACACAATAATTATTCCACACAACGACCGTACGGATGGTCAAAATCACACCAGGTGCTGTCGCCCATAAGACAACGTCTTTATGGACCAAAGTCAGTAAGGTGTGTGTGTATACGGTGTAACGTTAGCGGTATATCATGTGTTCCTCAGGAGGAGGAGCTGAAGAAAGCCATCCTGGTGGTGTTTGCCAACAAGCAGGACATGGAGCAGGCCATGACCCCCACCGAGGTGGCCAACGCCCTGGGGCTGCCCTGCCTCAAGGACAGGAAGTGGCAGATATTCAAGACCTCGGCCACCAAGGGCACCGGCCTGGATGAGGCCATGGAATGGTAGGACCCCCCCCCCCCCATAATGCACCATGACACCAGGCACTAAGCAGGACATCTGGGTGGTTTTAATAATGCATGACCTAAGGTTTGTCACAATAGATCTTGAATGCGGGGGCCTTGCCCTGAGACCGCCTTCAAGAAGCATGCGGTCGTATAATGGGATGCATTTGGCAACATGTCGATCAGCATTGTGTAATGCCCTACACTATTAACGGGACACTTTCCAATATTCATATAATTGTTAAGCAGAAAAATCTAATGCTCAAGTTGCAATATATCGGTAAATGCAATGCTGTAATGGCTGTATTTGGAAAGGGTTCTGGAGTGTGTTCCTGGTGTAGTCTCACTGCTAACCACACAGTGAAGCAGGTGGGGGTGTGTTGGGAATATGAACCACCTGTTCAGGTGTTGAAAGTACTTCCTTATACAACCCAACCCTCTGTCTCTCTCTCCCCCCCACAGGTTGGTGGAGTCCCTCAAGAGCCGGCAGTAGACGGCCGTGTGACCACTCCCCCCCCCCCCGCCATGCCTTCTCTGTACATACTCCGTGATCTTTGACCTCCCCTGCTGTATAAAGCCTCCTGATTGGCCTTTCCACACACACACCAGAGACTGAAGGCGCGGCGCCTTACTCATGTTCTCCTGTTCAGATGGTGGCCGCTTGGAAGAAGTCGTTTATGGGTCCTCTGTGAACCGTGACACGGCTAGTTTCCCCGGGGGGGGGGGGGGGGAGATAGCTCATGTTTAAACGATGTGACTAAACGCCACGCTGAGCAGACACTTTCAGATGTTGTTCACTTGTATCCGTTACGGCCGACCTAAGACAACCGTGGAACACCAGAAGTGTGTCGCTTATTCAGATTCTTCAGACTATACATTTTGCTGTTTTATTTGACATGACGTGAGGCAGTTTAGCCAGAGCAGACCAAGCCTTCGATTGCCAAGTCAGTGGATGTTCACTGTTTTTCTGACCCGAAATAACCGCTATTGAAAGTTGTGACCAAACCTACTGAAGGTGGTGGGGCGACCAACACCTCCCCTACAGTCACCTTTCTTTCTAAATTAGGCTGATTAAACCCCTTTGTTTCCACTATTTTTTTTAAGGTATGTTCTTTACAAGATAAAACTTTCCCTGTTGAAATCCAGGTTTGCATGTTAGTCATTTAGTTACGCAACACTAACTGTTGAAGAATTGTATACCCAAAGTTTTATGATTGCATATTTATATTTGCTTGTATACTGTAAATGATACATAGTAAAGACTGCTTTCAGTGATTGTACCATTTTGAAATCATTTTGCATTCTTGACCGAGGTGAAACTGTTCATAACGCTGCATGGTTGTCATTGAAAAGGTTTTAATATCAACGCCCCTAAAAAGACTCCAATGGTATCTGACAACGCAGGAAATTCAACAGTTGTACTTTCAATCTGCACAAAATACAAAGCAGGGGAGGTCCTGTCGTGTAGCAAACACGGAAAGAACGTTTAAGCGTGATCATTTAAAAATATTGCCGTGGCCTTTGGCGATGGCACGAGCTCTGTCGCACAAGCAGAGCTCGTCCTTCCAGGCCATTGCCTGTTTGTTTCCCACGATCCTCCTGATCATAGTGTTGGTCACGCTTCAGATCTGGGGATGGAATTAGCTTCTTTTTTTCTCTCTCTCTGTGGCCGTCCAAAGTTCAAGACTTTGGACGGGACTAACCAAACCCCAAAACACAGGCCACCGTTTTGTGATGCTTAGTTCCCTTGTGCAAGCGTCTGTTAGCAGTGCGGCTGCTAAGTTCACTAGCGTTAGCGCAGCACAGCTAGGTTTTTGAGTGTTTGGGTCCTGGGCTTCTTGGCCTTGTAGCCCGGCCGCATGATCTCTATCTTCCTCTTCCTGGCTTGGATCTTGTTCTTGTGTTTCTTCATCTTCTTCCTGGCTGCGATGTCGGGGTTCGCCACGGCCTGCAGACAGGATACATGAAAAGTATAAGTTATAATAACTTATAATCCTATAAGTAAGTTTCCTCACGCGCCTTAATGTGTCGGCGTGTGTGGCTGCTGAGTCATCATCGCAAACACACACACGCCTACCCACGACAGGTGTAGGATTCCAACAGGTTTTATAAAGACAAGCCTGTTCCGCAAATACCAACCAATACTCCGCTTTCGTCCGCAGCGATGAAATTGCAATGGAAACCACGTTTAGAAGTGCAAAGTTACCAAAATAAATGTGCCAGAGAAATGCAATTCCACCCAATAAAGTCACTGCGGTGAAACGGTGAGGAGTGGCATGGTAACCATAGCAACAGGTGCGCGCGTACCTGTAGCGCCCGGTGGCGTTTGCGTGCTGCACGTCTCTGTGTGAACTCCTTCTGGACCCCAGAGAAGGCCATGGAGAACCTCTTCAGCCCCACCTGCTTCTTCAGCAGCTCTATCAGCTCCTGGGAGAGGTTCTTCAGGGTGGGGTCTGCCACACACACATGTTCATTTAGACGCACACTTTCACAGAGGAGCATGTTCATTTTTAGATGCACTTCATTAGTCAATGTCTGCACTTCATCTGGAGGCATCCTTGAACATGACGGCCATCTCCTGCATTGACAGAGAGCCTACCAGTTACTACAGTCCACTGGGTATGCTGGTAGGCTGATCTTTCTAGCATACATCTGGGTGGACACTCCCACTTGTGATGTCACTAGATGGTATCTTTCGAAATGGCTTGTCATGGCTACACTCACCTGGTGGTAAAATAGGGGTATCATGTTCAAGGATGTATTCAGCTGAACCTCCACACAATCCTGCCTCCCTGGTCTCTAGTGGACCTCCTCTCTATCCTATCTCCCCTCTGGGCCTCCCTGGTCTCTGGTGGACCTCCTCTCTATCCTATCTCCCCTCTGGGCCTCCCTGGTCTCTAGTGGACCTCCTCTCTATCCTATCGCCCCTCTGGGCCTCCCTGGTCTCTAGTGGACCTCCTCTCTATCCTATCGCCCCTCTGGGCCTCCCTGGTCTCTAGTGGACCTCCTCTCTATCCTATCTCCCCTCTGGGCCTCCCTGGTCTCTAGTGGACCTCCTCTCTATCCTATCGCCCCTCTGGGCCTCCCTGGTCTCTAGTGGACCTCCTCTCTATCCTGGGCCTCCCTTGTCTCTGGTGGACCTCCAGGCCGTCCGGGCCGGTGTGCTACCCGCCGGGGCTCACCTTGCTCTGCATACGTGCTGTGCAGCTCCCGGTACAGGGGCTGGAGGATGGGCGTGAGGTACGGGGCCAGGCGCTCCGTGCCGAGGTCCATAGAGATGGCCCCCAGGAACTTAAACACACACATTCTCTGCAGGAGGGAGAGGAGGTGTCTCAGAACAGGTCGCTTTGCTCACTGTGTGTGTGACTAATTATCTATAATTATATAGCCGTAATTATCTTTGAGTGAGTGAGTTAATGAACAGGTGAGAGTGATGTAAGTGAGCGAAGATTTGAGTTAGTGACAGAGTGAGTTAACATGCATGTAAGTGAGCATGTGAACGCGTGAGAAAGGGAGGAGTTATTAAAAGTGAGTGGACATATGAATGATAAAGAGTGAGTGAGTGCTTAAGAGTGAGTGAACATGTGAGTGAGTGCTTAAGAGTGAGTGAACATGTGAGTGAGTGCTTAAAAGTGAGTGAACATGTGAGTGAGTGCTTAAGAGTGAGTGAACATGTGAGTGAGTGCTTAAGAGTGAGTGAACATGTGAGTGAGTGAACATGTGAGTGAGTGCTTAAGAGTGAGTGAACATGTGAGTGAGTGCTTAAAAGTGAGTGAACATGTGAGTGAGTGCTTAAGAGTGAGTGAACATGTGAGTGAGTGCTTAAGAGTGAGTGAACATGTGAGTGAGTGAACATGTGAGTGAGTGAGTACCTTGAGGGGTATCTTTGGTGTGTTGGCCGCCTCCCTGCGGGCCATCAGAGACAGTTTCTTAATGATCCAGAGGAGGGAGGGGGGGCGGTCGTCCTGATCCCCCTCCTCCACCTGTTTCTCCTCCCGCTCCACCGCCGCCTTCTCCACCTCTGCCGCCTGCTCCTCGCTCTCCTCTTCATCCTCCTCTCCCTCAACCTCCTCCTCGTCACCCTCACCTTCCTCCTTCTCCTCCTCCTCCTCCTCATTCTCCTCCTCCGCTTCCTGGGCGGACGTGATGTCAGATTCTGAGGAAGTCATCTCAGACTCAGGGGAGATGAGGTAGGTCGTCTTGGCAACGAAAATGAGGTTCTTGATGATCTGTGGGACACGATGTGATGGTCAGTCAAAGTCTGAAGTCTAATCAGGTAATTAACATATCGGACATTCGCCATTCCCTTCGGCCGTAGAAATACAGATTTTTTTTTTAAGTAAACAAACAACCAACAAAAATAATGCGACAATAAAAATAATAATATATGTTATTTGCTTTCAATTCTTTTCAGTTATTCTACGCATTTATTCATCCATGTTTTTGTTTTTAAAGATGTCCCTTCCGGGCCTCCGTACGGGGGAGGTTGCCCACGGTTACCTGCTCTCCTGAAGCCGTGTCCAGAAACTTGGAGAGGAGCTGGTGGGAGAAGGACAGGACACACTCCCTCATCTGGACACACACAGGGACACACACACGTAGTGTGAATATTTTACAGCAATGTTGTTGAACAATAAAAGGCAGAAAAGTGAATGAAAAGAGAAGGAAAGCCAGACTGAAACGACAGACCTTTCTGTCCAGCCTGGTGCTGAGGAAAGCTGTGGCCACGGGCAGCGGGGGCTCCGCCTCTCCCGGCTCCCTCCACATCTGGACCAGCCCCTGGGGCTGCTGGGAGGCGAACAGCTGTCCGAACACCTGGGACGCCGTCAGCCACACCCAGGAGTGGGGGTAGCGCAGGTGGGCCTCGATGTGGCCTGTGGGGGGGCGCCAGAGAGCAGCACGATTGTTGAGATTCCCTTCTTCTTTCAACAACATTTACTGAGGCTATCGAGGGGGGTGTGCGTGAGTGAGGGGGGGGGATCTTCAAACACTGACATTGAGATTGAAAATGAAGTGGAAAAAGTACATTGGAATTAATGTAATGAAACACACAAATATTTTCTAATGTATATATGTGAGTGATAAATGTGTGTGATTACTTAAGCCATGCTGTCGTGTGTGTGTGTGTGTGTGTGTGTGTGTGTGTGTGTGTGTGTGTGTGTGTGTGTGTGTGTGTGTGTGTGTGTGTGTGTGTGTGTGTGTGTGTGTGTGTGTGTGTGTGTGTGTGTGTGTGTGTGTGTGTGTGTGTGTGTGTGTGTGTGTGTGTGTCTTACGCCAGATATTGTCCAGTGTGTCGCGGGGCTTGCAGAGCTCCAGCAGGTGGCAGTGTTGGATCAGTTTGGTGACCAGCGTCAGGTAGCTGAATAGCAGCCTGTCAGCACCCTTCTCTGTCTCCTCCTCCTCCATCTGCACACGCGCACACACACACACACACACACACACACACACACACACACACACACACACACACACACACACACACACACACACACACACACACACACACACACACACACACACACACACACACACACACACACACACACACACACACACACACACACACACACACACACAGTTATTTATACAATACAGACTTGTACTTATATTAGTGTAAAAATACAAACTTCCAAAAACAACTATATCATCCTTTGGCAGTAACCACGACAACTCACATCCTCGTAGTTGTCGGGGTGGATCTCTTTCTCGATGATGGGGAGCAGGTCGTCAAGGCGACGGGCAAAGTTGTCCCCCTCCACCTCCACAAACAACCCGCACACCTGCGCCCCGAGACGACGAAGGTTGGCCTGGTGGGTAGAGGAGAAAGGTCATCTACTGTAGTGGATCCCCTTAATACACTACTGTAGTGGATCCCCTTAATACACTACTGTAGTGGATCCCCTTAATACACTACTGTAGTGGATCCCCTTAATATACTACTGTAGTGGATCCCCTTAATACACTACTGTAGTGGATCCCCTTAATACTCTACTGTAGTGGATCCCCTTAATACACTACTGTAGTGGATCCCCTTAATGCACTACTGTAGTGGATCCCCTTAATGCACTACTGTAGTGGATCCCCTTAATGCTCTACTGTAGTGGATCCCCTTAATACACGACTGTAGTGGATCCCCTTAATGCACTACTGTAGTGGATCCCCTTAATACACTACTGTAGTGGATTACATTAAATACAAAAATGGAACTAATATCAGAGAAGCTATACTTTTTTAATCCCTGTGGGGAAATTCAGTCCCTGCATTTGACCCATCGGAACCGACCCCAGCTCCTAGTGCCTTGCTCTTGGTTCTCTGCCAGGGCACTCAGAGCCTCCTCCCGGCTGGAGGGGTCGGCCTCGAACCCAGGACCTTCATACCTTCTCAGCAGCCATCCAGGTCTGGACCAGGGCGTAGAGGGAGTTCTGCTGGGTCAGGTCCAGCCGGGCCAGCAGGACCTTGATGTCCAGGGCAGCCATCCTCTTACACTGGGCCGAGTCATCGTTGAGCATCACCAGCGCCAGAGGGGCCAGGAACAGACCGCTGTGCTGGGTCAGCAGGTCCTGGACACACACAACCACGTGTACATGTGTTTGTACCGGTACCCCAGGGTTGAAGAGGAGCGAGGTACCCCAGGGTTGAAGAGGAGTGAGGTACCTCAGGTTTGAAGAGGTGTGAGGTACCCCAGGGTTGAAGAGGAGTGAGGTACCCCAGGTTTGAAGAGGAGTGAGGTACCCCAGGTTTGAAGAGGAGCGAGGTACCCCAGGTTTGAAGAGGTGTGAGGTACCCCAGGTTTGAAGAGGTGTGAGGTACCCCAGGTTTGAAGAGGTGTGAGGTACCCCAGGTTTGAAGAGGTGCGAGGTACCCCAGGTTTGAAGAGGAGTGAGGTACCCCAGGGTTGAAGAGGAGTGAGGTACCCCAGGGTTGAAGAGGTGTGAGCATGTGTTTGTGTTGTACCTGAGGGAAGGTCTGGAAGATGTACTCCAGCATCTCCAGGGCGACCTGCCTCCCCGTGTCGTGCTCGTAGCTCAGCTGGGCCACCACGAACTCCAGGTGACCCCTCAGCTTCTTCCCCAGGGGGTAGTCCAGCAGGTACTTCTGGTAGATCTGCTCAAGGGCACATCGGCAGTGTTACGCCTTAAAGCAGCGACCACTAGCCAACTACTGTTACATGGATGGTGAGAGTGTGTGTGTGTGTGTGTGTGTGTGTGTGTGTGTGTGTGTGTGTGTGTGTGTGTGTGTGTGTGTGTGTGTGTGTGTGTGTGTGTGTGTGTGTGTGTGTGTGTGTGTTCGCACCTGTCTGCAGTGCATTCTGACCACAGTGTTGCCGTTGGATACGGCCAGCTTTGCCACTTTGGACATCAGCTGCTCCATCTCCGGGACAATCAACTTCCTGGAGAGGATGGCCTGGAAGAACCAACCACCAAGAGGTTAACACACATGTTGCTCTAACACACACACACACACACACACACATATACTGCTCTAACACACACATATACTGCTCTAACACACACACATATACTGCTCTAACACACACACATATACTGCTCTAACACACACACACATACTGCTCTAACACACACACACATACTGCTCTAACACACACACACACTGCTCTAACACACACACACATACTGCTCTAACACACACACACATACTGCTCTAACACACACACACACACTGCTCTACCAGACGGCTCCTTCACTAGAGGTTAACACACATACTGCTTCACTATGCTAACATTAGCTCTTGTCCTCGAGGGATGCTATAGATGCAGGTGTTTAACACGAGTTCCCAACACAGCGCTAGCATTAGAGAGATGAACTGAAGAGGAGGAGAGCACCTTGAGCAGACTGAAGGCCGTGGCCTGGCGGGACTGGTCATAGATGTCCTCCTCAGCGTATCCCAGCAGCACCTGCAGCTGGGTGTCCGAGATCTTACTGGACTTCACGCTCTTCACCAGCACCGTGATGCACTGGGAGAGGGAGGGAGGGAGGGAGAGCGAGAGAGGGAGGGAGGGAGGGAGAGGGAGGGAGGGAGGGAGGGAGGGAGGGAGGGAGGGAGAGACAGAGAGACAGAGAGAGACAGAGAACCGTAAAAATTGGAAACGCGTTCAAAGATTCTCCAAAGTGTGTGAGAAGCGATGTGTGTGTGCATCATGCGTCTCCATGTCAACATGTCCGGTACCCTGAAGCAGCTCTGGACCAGCTGGTAGTTCTCCCCGCCGGCGGCCCCAGCCTTGGAGTAGTCCTTGAGCAGCAGGAAGAGCTGCTGGTTGAGCTGGGCAGAGGTCTGCTGCACCGCGGGCAGGGACAGCCTCAGCAGCCACGTCAGCGTGCTCATGGCCTCCGTGGTCACCTGGTCACACAGGAAGCAGGGGGAGGGGAGGAGCGAGGGAGGACAAAACCACAGGAATTAAGGAAGGTATGGGTGAAGGAGGAAGGGAAGGAAAGAAAGAATCAAAGGAATTAAGGAAGGTATGGGTGAAGGAGGAAGGGAAGGAAAGAAAGAATCAAAGGAATTAAGGAAGGTATGGGTGAAGGAGGAAGGGAAGGAAAGAAAGAATCAAAGGAATTAAGGAAGGTATGGGTGAAGGAGGAAGGGAAGGAAAGAATCAAAGGAATCAAGGAAGGTATGGGTGAAGGAGGAAGGGAAGGAAAGAAAGAATCAAAGGAATTAAGGAAGGTATGGGTGAAGGAGGAAGGGAAGGAAAGAATCAAAGGAATTAAGGAAGGTATGGGTGAAGGAGGAAGGGAGGAGAAACATTTAGCACCAGCATAGTCACAATGCACACACTTTTAGCCCAGATACACACACACACACACACACACACACACACCTTGACGTGCATGGAGTTGAGGCATTCCAGCAGGAGATGGACAAACGGGTCGAGCATCTGCAGCACGGCGGGCTCAGATGAGGACACCTTCCCACTCCTCAGGCTCTGGTACAGGAGCTGACACACACACACACACACACACACACACACACACACACACACACACACACACACACACACGGGTACACACAGACACAGACACACACACACACACACACACAGACACAGACACAGACACAGACACAGACACAGACACACACACACACACACACACACACACACACACACACACACACACACACTCTCACACACACACACACACACACACACACACACACACACACACAGTGAATACCCAAGCCCCACTGCAGAGAGCGGTGCACGGTGGGGTTTGAGGCGCTCCAGTCCTCCCAGAGCGAGCGGTCACCTTCAGCCCGGTGTCCACCAGGATGTGCAGGTTGGTGTGGCTGCTGACCGCTGCCCTCCTCACCCCTCGGGTGGGGGTGGGGAGGAGGAGCAGGCAGCTGGGAGGGGGCAGGCGAGGGTCCGGGGGAGGCAGGGCCTCGGCCTTGTCTCTGCGTGCGGGGGAGGGAGAGAGAGAGAGACATAAGGAGACAGAGAGAGACAAAGACACACAGAGAGCGAGGAGTGCGTTGAGGCATCTGTAGGTCTGAGGGTTTCTTTGTGTCAGCTTGCGTGTGTATGAGAAGAGGCAAGCTTCCTGCCATGTACGCTCAAGACCTTTTCTATGCACAGGAAATCAATCCACCTGACCAGGTGTGCATGTCAAGATAATGATAAGATAATGAGATTGATATGATTATCAAACAGGTGTGCCTTGGGTCGCTCACAATAATACACACACATGAGCACATGAACACATACGTGAGTGAGTGAGTGAGTGAGTGAGTGAGTGTGTGCGTGTGTGTGGCTGCGTACCGGTCTCTCTGTGTGAGCAGGGGCAGACTCTGGCTGACCAGGGCGTGGCTCAGCAGCAGGATGTCCTGGTGGTCGATGCCCTGATTGGCCAGCAGGCCCACCACCATCCTGCGCAGCACGTCGCCCACCTTCACGCACACCTTGACGCTGGACGACGCCTCCAGGATCTACCAATCAGAGAGCAGCAGTCAGCGTTGTCATGACATCCCTGTGGTTAGCTGCTAGTCAGGTCCATCACAGTAGTGTTGTAATGCTTTAGTGTTAGTAACTCAGTAGTCACCACAGTTTACATTTATATTTGACACCTACTCGTCACCGTGGATACAGACATTGCTTGTTAATTATTGCGTACGTTTTTTTGAAGTTGCTTGGCTTTTATCTTTTTTGTTTCTCTTTCAACTTGCTTAATACTCTTAGTACTCCTGTTTACTACATATTTTTATCGTACCTCTTATCTTACCTTAGAATAACGCTTCTGGCGTTAGCTCTTGTTTAAAAAATACAGTTTTAAAGTTACATTATAGTGGAATTAGACGTTGGTTTTAAACGAGAGCCAAAGCTATCCCATACAGTAAAATCACACTGCTAGTGACAACCTCGAGTCAAACAATGGCCATTGCAATTGTTGTTCCTGGGTGACATCAAATCGAACCAATCACAAAACCCTAGAGCTGCGTATGACTCCTCCCCTAGTGTGGTTTAGCCCCGCCCCCTCACCTCTTTGAGTGGCAGGATGAGGTGGGTGATGCGCTTCTTGCCACAGTACTGGGCCACCAGCTCGTAGGACAGCATGCTCTTGCTGTGGCGCGCCTCCATCAGCTTGGA
>JACYXH010000013.1:762500-837500 GCA_026745465.1 Lota lota | reverse complement strand
GGCGGTGAGGCAGGTGTGTGTCTCCATGGGGATGAGGAGTGTGTGTGTGTACCTTGGCGGTGAGGCAGGTGTGTGTCTCCATGGGGATGAGGAGTGTGTGTGTGTACCTTGGCGGTGAGGAGTGTGTGTGTCTCCATGGGGATGAGGAGTGTGTGTGTGTACCTTGGCGGTGAGGCAGGTGTGCAGTCTGGGCAGGATGTTGGTCTGGACAGACTTGTGGATGTTCCTGATGAGCGCCTCCAGCTCCGCCTTGTTCTGCGGCAGGCCACTGGCCACCGGGGCGGGCCGCGCCACCCGCAGCTTGGGCTTCGCCACGGCAACCGCCTCGTCCTCCTCGTCGCTGTCATCCGTCTCCATGGCGACGTCGCCCGCGTCCGCCTTGCCGTCCGTCTCCATGGCGTCTTCCTCGTCCTCGCTGGCGGCGGCGGTTTCTTGCCGATCATCGTTCTGGGCCGCGGCGGCAGCTCTCACCGCTGGGAGAGGAGGGAGGAGGGAGGAGGGAGAGGAGGAGGGAGGAGGAGGGAGAGGAGGACGGAGGAGGGAGAGGAGAGGAGAGGAGGGAGGAGGGAGAGGAGGGAGGAGGGAGGAGGGAGAGGAGGGAGAGGAGGGAGAGGAGGGAGGGAGAGGAGGGAGGAGGGAGAGGAGGGAGAGGAGGGGGGAGGGAGAGGAGGGAGAGGAGGGAGGAGGGAGAGGAGGGAGGAGGGAGAGGAAGGAGGAGGGAGAGGAAGGAGGAGGGAGAGGATGTAGAGGAGGGAGAGGAAGGAGAGGAAGGAGGAGGGAGAGGAGGGAGAGGAAGGAGAGGAGGACCAATGAGTGACGGGGAAACGGTCACTATGCCGATTCCAAGCCAATGAAACTACAGGTTTCCACCAACTTTATTAAATCACATGAAAATGAAGGTATATCTAAAGCGATTGTGTGGGGGGGGGGGGGGGAGGGGCAAGACAGTGAGCGAGAGAGAGAGAGAGAGAGAGAGAGAGCAAGAGAGAGAGACAGCGAGAGAGAGCGAGAGAGAGACAGAAAGAGAGAATGTTGCGAGAGTCCTACCTTCTCTGGCCTTGGCCGCCTCCATCTCTTGAGTGAGGGTCTTGTGGTCAAAATGGAAGGCCTCCAACACTGTGACCAACAAACTACAGAGACGGAAAGGTAGAGGCAAATGATTCAATTCCTTCTTCATCTCCTGTTGCTCTCCTAGCGTCCCTGGAAGGAGGGATCCCTCCTCTGTGATCCTGCTCAGGGTTTCGTCCCCTGGAGGGGGCGTTTGTCCTTGTGCTTCAGAGAGGGTTGGGGGGGGTCATATAAAAGGTGGGCCTGTGAAGCCCTTTGAGGCTGGAGGCTTTGCAAATCAAAATGCCATCTGAATATCTGGATGATCAGATTCATTCATCCCTGAGCGGAAATGCAGTTGTAACAGCAACACACTTTACAATATACATTTAAAGTGCAGGCAAAACAAAAAACGAATAACACAAATAATAATGAATTGTATTTATACAGCGCTTTTTCACCTCATCCACTGCCACCTCTAGTTACAAAACGGACAAAACACACGCAAATCCACACGTCCCCATGCCTACCTGACAGCCAGCTTCTGCTCTGACTGGCCGTTCTGCAGCACGTGGATGAACTGCCTCAGGTAGTACAGGTACTTGGACCAGGTGAGCTTCCTGCACACCGCAGCCACCATCTCCGTTCCTGCGGAGATCATGGCTTCATGCTACACACACACACACACACACACACACACACACACACACACACACACACACACACACACACACACACACACACACACACACACACACACACACACACACACACACACACACACACACACACACACACACACACACACACACACACACACACACACAGCAAAAAAAGGACATTGTGAAAATATGATTTCAGACTGCATTTATATTATATTACAATATAACATACTATAAAATAATAAACAGACACACGTAACGAAACAGACAGATAAATAAGACCGACAGACATGTGGACAGAAGGGTTGACAGACAGCCAGACAGTACCTTGATCATGTCGGGGTCAAAGAGCGCGGTCATGGTGTAGGGCATGATGTAGCTCTGCAGGGAGCGCGATGACATCACCACCACGCCGTCACTCAGCTGCTTGGCCAGCTTCCTGAGGGCTCGCCCACGCCGGTGGATCTACACAACCACCACATGTACAGAGTAACCAGAGACAGAGACAGAGAGACAGAGAGAGAGAGAGTAACCAGAGACAGAGACAGACCGAGAGTAACCAGAGACAGACCGAGAGAGAGAAAGAGAGAGAGTAACGAGAGACAGAGACAGACCGAGAGAGAGAGAGACAGACCGAGAGAGAGTAACCAGAGACAGAGACAGAGAGTAACCAGAGACAGACCGAGAGAGAGAAAGAGAGAGAGAGACCGAGAGAAAGAGAGAGAGAGACCGAGAGAGAGTAACCAGAGACAGAGACAGACCGAGAGAGAGAGTAACGAGAGACAGAGACAGACCGAGAGAGAGTAACCAGAGACAGAGACAGACCGAGAGAGAGAGTAACGAGAGAGAGACAGAGACACAGACAGAGACACAGACAGAGAGACATTTAGGATTAAGATCTGACTCATCTTAATGTCTATATTTATTTAGATAAACTAATAAAGAGTATGCCCTATGTATGCCATGTCCAGTATCCATATCCAAAAAGGCATCAATCCCAATTAATAAATTATTCAATAATCATCAGACCAATGAGATCCCCAGCTCAGCCCAGACTTCCTGTTTGCTGCCTGACCTGGATGTGCTTCATGTGCTCGAAGAAGTCGGACTCTGGGTCGTTGTAGTCTGTGAGCTGGACCAGGTCTCTGAACTCGGCCTTGGCGGGGAAGGTCTTCACCAGACAGGCCAGCACTGTGGTGTACTCATGGCGCACGGTCTGACAGGGAGCAGAAGAAAGAGTGAGCGAGCGTGTGAGCGAGTGTGCGAATGAGTGAGTGAGCGAGCAAGCGAGTGAGTGAGTGAGTGAGTGAGTGAGTGAGCGAGTGAGCGAGCGAGTGAGTGTGTGAGTGAGTGAACGAGCGTGTGAGTGTGTGAGTGAGTGAGCCTACATCGGCCTTGCTGCGGAGCCCCTTGTGCACGGCTTCCAGGATGGTGCGTTGGACCACCTCCTTGTAGGTCTGCTCGTCTCGCCCCAGCGCCGCCACCTGCGCAATGAGGGCCACCATACACAAGGTGGCGTTGTCCGACAGAGACATGTCCGACAGCTACAGAAGAAGAAGAAGAAGAGGAGGATGATTAGCAAACGGAACATGTCAACAAATAGAAAATGGAAATGAAAGGGGAAAAGGTGATTTAACTCCAGGTCTACCTCCTAATAATAATCGTATTATAGTCATTAATAATTGTATACACTGCTTTTATTCTTACATTTCATTTACAACTGAACACTTTTCACATTCAATACAACACAATAAATACTGAAAGCAAGAAACCTTCTTAAACTCCAAATGATTCCACTACATCAGCTTTACCAGTAGCTGTGGTTTGGAGCATGTCTGTGCCGACCTGCAGGCCCCCTCACCTCGTAGGTGTAGAAGCAGTTGTTGAGGACGGTGTTGATGTAGGGCATGTCCAGCTCCGTCATGGCCTCGATGCGGCGCGTGGCGTCTTGGAAGGCGATGAGACGCACGTCGAAGTGGATCTCGTCCAGGTGCCGGCTGTCAAACGCGTTTAACTGACCAGAGGGAAACTCATTATTTAGTCTCCGAGCTGAAAGTTGAATAACAGCTATGGAGGGTATAATACAAAATACATTAGTATCATTTACAATATCCCCAACATGTAATATATTCCATCGTCTAACCCGCTTGTGTGTGTGTGTGTGTGTGTGTGTGTGTGTGTGTGTGTGTGTGTGTGTGTGTGTGTGTGTGTGTGTGTGTGTGTGTGTGTGTGTGTGTGTGTGTGTGTGTGTGTGTGTGTGTGTGTGTGTGTGTGTGTGTGTGTGTGTGTGTGTGTACCTTGGCAGTTACGTCTGTTATATAATCCAGGGAAGGCTCCATTTCGGAAAGAGTCTGAAAGCAGAAGAAACACAAACGGCAGATTGAATTATACTTCAGTGCTGAGTAGCCGCAGGAGGTTCGTGTGGACAGACACGCCGATACAGGTGAACGCACACAGGTGAACGCACACAGGTGAACGCATACACAGGTGAACGCACACACAGGTGAACGCACACACAGGTGAACGCACACAGGTGAACGCACACAGGTGAACGCACACAGGTGAACGCACACAGGTGAACGCACACAGGTGAACGCACACAGGTAAACGCACACAGGTGAAACCACACAGGTGAACGCACACAGGTGAACGCACAAAGGTGAACGCACACAGGTGAACGCACACAGGTGAACGCACACAGGTGAACGCACACAGGTGAACCCATACAGGTGAACACATACGGACTGCCCTGGCTAGGCAGCTTACTCCAATAGCGCTCACAAACTAACAAATCCACGAGTTTCGATCCTGTGTTTGGACACCACTTTCCCTTTAAAAAGCTGATCTTCCGGTGGTTACGCCTGCTAAGGAACAAAGGAGATTGGATGAGCGAGAGAAGGCGGGTACCAGGAAGGTCTTGGTGAGGGCCATGCGGGGCAGCTTGTTGAGGATGATGGAGAACAGCTTGCTGAGGGGAGCCAGGAACTCTGAGGGGTCCAGACACCTTCTCAACAGGTTCTGCACCGTGGCCAGGATGTCCATCTCCGTCTCCTGGAAACACGGAAATACACGATCACTGTTATCCAAATCACTTCAGCGTGCCTTGCAAATATCCGACATGTCCAAAAATATATTTGCTAAACTCTAGCTTTAGTGCCCCATCTTCCAATTAAACATTTTGAATAGAGGTCACATGACATGGTTTCCCAGGGTTTAGCCAATGAGAGCAAAGCGTGAGCTACCTGGGAGTTGCTCCCTCTGTGGAGATACGGCAGCAGGAGAGTGATGAGGGTGGAGCTCTGCTCCTTGTCATTCACAAAACGACTGATCCTGAGAGCGAGAGAGACAGAGACAGAGAGACAGAGAGACAGAGAGAGAGAGAGACAGAGAGACAGAGAGACAGAGAGACAGAGAGACAGAGAGACAGAGAGACAGAGAGACAGAGAGACAGAGAGACAGAGAGACAGAGAGACAGAGAGACAGAGAGACAGAGAGACAGAGAGACAGAGAGACAGAGAGACAGAGAGACAGAGAGACAGAGAGACAGAGAGACAGAGAGACAGAGAGACAGAGAGACCGAGAGACCGAGAGACCGAGAGACCGAGAGACAGAGAGACAGAGAGACAGAGAGACAGAGAGACCGAGAGACCGAGAGACCGAGAGACCGAGAGACCGAGAGACCGAGAGACCGAGAGACCGAGAGACCGAGAGACCGAGAGACCGAGAGACCGAGAGACCGAGAGACAGAGAGACAGAGAGACAGAGACAGAGAGAGAGAGAGAGAGAGAGAGACAGAGAGAGAGCGAGAGAGAGAGAGAGAGAGACATAGAGAGAGAGAGAGACAGAGAGAGAGCGAGAGACCGAGAGACAGAGAGACACAGAGAGAGAGCGAGACCGAGAGACACAGAGACACAGAGAGAGAGCGAGAGAGCGAGAGAGCGAGAGAGAGACAGAGAGACAGAGAGACAGAGAGAATTGAATCAAAGACACTAGACACCAAGGGAAAATGTAATCTCCCTCTTGGAGTTGAACCAACGCTCTCTCCGAGGAGCCCTGAAGATCACGGTCCGCCCTGCCGACCATCACCACGGCTACGGCCACTCACTTGGACAGGATGCTGAGCTCCTTGGCGACCTGCGTGCGGTTCTTCTTCCTCTTGGTGCGCTCGGTGTTGCTGATCACGCCGCTGAAGAAGACCAGCAGCGTGGAGACGTGGGGCAGCAGCAGCTTGGAGCCCAGGGGCAGCCCGTCTGGGGGGGGGGTCAGCACGTTAATCACCAACACAAGGAGCCACGGGGGAGTGTCGTGATGCAGGTCAGCATACAGAAAACACACATTTTACAGAGATGAGACTAGACACACATTTAGTATGTTATTGGTATTGTACCTGTGCTGTATCAAGAGTTAAGAAAAAACTGCATGCAGACACTTTACTCTCAAGGACCCAATGACGCACTCTCTCACTTACAATCACAGTCCTACACACACACACATACCAACACTCTCATACACCACCATACTCGCACACACACAGTGTGTGTGTGTGTGTGTGTGTGTGTGTGTGTGTGTGTGTGTGTGTGTGTGTGTGTGTGTGTGTGTGTGTGTGTGTGTGTGTGTGTGTGTGTGTGTGTGTGTGTGTGTGTGTGTGTGTGTGTGTGTGTGTGTGTGTGTGTGTGTGTGTGTGTGTGTCTAGCTAACCTGCAGATACAACAGCACCCTCTGTGGGCTGCGGGACCACACAGCCGTTGACGTCGAGTTCCAGCACGGTCTCCGTGGCAACAAAGTCGGGGGCGGTGATGAGGGACTCGGCGATGTCCAGCACCGTGGCGATGGTTGCCTGGGAGACCTTCTTGGCAGACAGCACTGAGAAGACGTTGAGGAGAACGTCACATTCAGGATGGTCAGGTCGCTGCTTGGCCAGAAGAGGGAAATACCTGAGAGACACATTAGGTGAGAGGGAGAGAGACATAGGAAACGAAAGGGAGAGACATAACACATTAGGTGAGAGGGAGAGAGACATAGGAAACGAAAGGGAGAGACATAACACATTAGGTGAGAGGGAGAGAGACATAGGAAACGAAAAGGAGAGACATAACACATTAGGTGAGAGGGAGAGAGACATAGGAAACGAAAGGGAGAGACATAACACATTAGGTGAGAGGGAGAGAGACATAGGAAACGAAAGGGAGAGACATAACACATTAGGTGAGAGGGAGAGAGAGACATAGGAAACGATAGGAAGAGTGACGTAGGAAGCAAGAGGGACAGAGATATAGGAAGAGAGAGACAGACACACAGACACAGGGAGTAAAGAGGTGAGACCTAATTTAGCGTAGCTAAATGTTCCATGATGTGTGACAGTCATGAGAGATGCAGGATCAGGCGGCAGCTCACCTGGAGTTCTTGCTCCAGGCGTGGATGAGCTTGAGGAGGGGTGTGGGGGAGTAGGGGCTCTCCGTGGGCAGGCGACACACCTGGAACACAAACACTCCAGATGTGAGCTACATCGCCTGCGGCGTGGTGAGGAGCTACGTCTGCAACCAGAAGCTCCACAGCTTCACCTGTTCTAGCCCCTCCCACTTTGCTGTAATTGCACCTACTTACAATTACAATTCACTGCTTAGTCAATTAGCAGTCAACACTTTCATCCAAAGCCGCTTGAGCTGAACGCAGACAGATGGGGGGCCGGTTGGGGCTCCTCCAGCTAGACTGGTCAGGACATTAGAGGGACACAGAAGCCAACGGCCGAACCCCCCGCTGGACTGACCTGCGGCCACACCACGGCCAGGAAGATGGCGTCCAGCTCCTGGGGACTGAAGGCGTACGACTCGAAGCCCTCGAAGAAGTCCAGCACCCTGAGCACCCCGAGACGACGAAGGTTCTTCAGTGGGCTGATGCACCCGGGTTTCAGCTGGGAGGAGGAGGAGGAGGAGGAGGAGGAGGAGGAGGAGGAGGAGGAGGAGGAGGAGGAGGAGGAGGAGGAGGAGGAGGAGGAGGAGGAGGAGCAGGAGGAGGGAGGAGGACCAGGGAGGAGGAGCAGGAGGAGGAGCAGCAGGAGGAGGTGGGAGAAGGAGAGAAGGGAGGAAAGGAAAAGAGGTCATCATGTCATTCTAACTTTATTGTTGACTTGTAGTCAAATCAATGAAGAAAATGTGTTTCCTCTTCTTACCTGCTCCCTCTGGTCCAGGATGGCCGACACGGAGGCGTTGAGGCTGAGGATGATCTGCAGCACCTGGGGCAGGTGGGCCTGGATGAGGTGGCCCAGCTTGTCGATCACCACGGTGATGACGTTGAGGAGGCTGTGCTGCCGGCCCAGCGGGAGCACGGCGGCTACGTCCGTCTGGCTGACGGCCCGCTCCACCGCCTCCACGCACGACCCTGGGGGAGGGTGGTGCTGTTACTCATTTATCATGGAGTGATTTAGCAGATGGGTTCATCCATTACAGCCAATCAGAAACTCGTCATTAAGGGGCAGGTTGGGGTTTGGGGATCGAACCCAGAACCTTCAGGCCAGGAGTAACAGGCCCCGGTTACACAGGTCATCGCTTGATCGTCCTGACGTCAAAACGGAAAGTCAAATGTTTGGAAGCACCCAGGTATGAGCACCCAGCCCCCTGGGGGTGAAGCAGGGACCCTGTAAGATGGGAGGGCCCCTGGGGGTGAAGCAGGGACCCTGTAAGATGGGAGGCCCCTGGGGGTGAAGCAGGGGCCCTGTAAGATGGGGGGGCCCCTGAGGGTGAAGCAGGGGCCCTGTAAGATGGGGGGGCCCCTGAGGGTGAAGCAGGGGCCCTGTAAGATGGGGGGGCCCCTGGGGGTGAAGCAGGGGCCCTGTAAGATGGGGGGGCCCCTGGGGGTGAAGCAGGGGCCCTGTAAGATGGGGGGCCCCCTGGGGGTGAAGCAGGGGCCCTGTAAGATGGGGGGGCCCCTGGGGTGAAGCAGGGAACCTGTAAGATGGGGGGGCCCCTGGGGGTGAAGCAGGGGCCCTGTAAGATGGGGGGGCCCCTGGGGGTGAAGCAGGGGCCCTGTAAGATGGGGGGGCCCCTGGTGGTGGTACCTTGTGCGTGGTGGTCCAGCGGCTCCAGCAGCAGGTGGATGAACATGCCCAGCTCCTCCACCTGACAGCCCCCCAGGAAGCGCAGCACGATGGAGGAGCGGGACGAGGCCGACGCCTTGCCCTGGAACTTGCTGCCCCCCTTGCTGCGCAGACGGCCGAACAGGATTCTGAACGCACGGGAGAGTCAACGGGTTTTCGTCATCACGTGTGAACATTGAAATTCTTGCTGACCTGGCAGGCAAACAGACATTACAGACGGGCAGACAGACGGGCAGACAGACAGACACACAGGCAGACAGACAGACGGGCAGACAGACAGACACACAGGCAGACAGACAGACGGGCAGACAGACAGACACACAGGCAGACAGACAGACGGGCAGACAGACCTCATAAGCAGTGGGATGAGGGTGTCTCTGTGCAGGGGGTCCACTGCCTCCCCCTCCTCTGAGATGTTGAAGTGAACGATCTCCTCTTTGAAGTGCTTGTCATCCAGGAGCCTCTGCAGGTTCTCTCTGAAACGCCACAAGACGGCAATGAACCATCAGTCAAACCTCCTGCTTCGCCGGGGGGACTCTGGAACCACTGCAACAGCACCGTCATTCAGTCCCTCTTCAAACCCATGTTGATACACAAGCTAGTCCTTTATCATCTCAAACTGGGGTTTGATTTGTCGTTTTATTGCTATTTTGGTTTGATTTGCATATTTGTCTTCCGTTTCTTCTTCCTCATATTTATTGTAATGCCCTTTGTTAACTTAACTTTAAAAAGTGCTGAATAAATAAAAGCTATTTATATTATTTGTCTGAAACAGGAGTCTGTCTAAATCTGCATGAGAGTTTAAATCGGTGGCATTTTTCAAAGTTTTGAATACGTATAATATGATTTCTTAGATAAGATGCTGTATCCACTACAAAAACAACCCTGAAATGCAATGATGTGCATCCCATTTAAATCCTGTTCAAGCCTCAGATCCATTAGAAACTATTTGCAACAGTGAAACCCCTGCATAGCTAGGCATATCTCCGAGGGCTTTCAGAGCTGGAACCAGATAGCTCGATGACACACCAGAGGGCACAGAACCACGCACTCATTGTTCTGCAGGACTTTAAACATTCCTCCTGAAACACCCTTGAGCTTTCTGGAAGAGAGGCTCCAGGGAAAACCCTGATCTCTATCAGAGCAGTTGTGCAGAGAGGTAGAGAGAGGGAGAGAGAGAGAGAGAGAGAGGGAGAGAGAGAGCGAGAGAGAGAGGTAGAGGGAGAGGAAGAGAGAGAGGTAGAGAGAGAGGGCAAGAGCGAGCGAGAGGTAGAGAGAGAGAGCGAGAGGAAATAGGGAGGGGGGGTGAAAAAGAGGAGGGAGGGAAGGAGAGAAGGAAAGAGAGGAGGGAGGGAGAGGTCTCACTTGTAGGGCAGTATGTGGGGGTCCCTGTAGGTCAGGATGCAGTCCAGCGCAGCTTTCTGGATCTCCTGTTCCTGGTGACACAGCAACTGAGAAACAGACAGAGTGTTAAGTAGGACAGAAAGACTGGTGCACACTGGTGCCCATGACCTGTAGCGGACTGGTCTTACCTGGTGGTAGAGCTTGTTAAGGCGGGGCTCCATATAGAGGGAGCGGGGGTTGGTGAATTTAGCAAACACTTTCAGATGTGCAATCAGTTGTCTGGGGGGGGAGAGAGAAGAAACACATTAATTTAACACATTACATTAACATCAAATCATTGATATAAAGATGTATAAACCACCACCGACCACAATTAACCAGAAAGTATATATCATTTTTGTCAATATTACAACATTTCAGTTTAAGAGGGTGATGAATATTCATGAGGAGACATCAGAAGCTCCTCCTCTGAATCCGTGAGCGATGTCATACTTTGCCGCCGCTCGTTTGGGAAGGGGCTTCTTCCGACGTCTCCCTCCAGCCTTCTCCTCTTCCTCCTCCTCCTCCTCCTCTTCCTCCGACTCCTGCTCCTCCTCTCCCTCCCCAGCCATCTCCGCGTCCTTGGGGGCGGGGCTTTCCTTCTTCCTTAGGTCCTGAGTGGGCGCCACCAGCAGGTCCGCTGGGAAATACTCATTGCTGCCAATGAAAACAAAGGTGGGGCGGAGCATGCGTTACAATACACAAAGCGATTGGTTGGCAGAAACATCAATCACAAACGGTTTTGTTCACAGCCATCGGCTCAAGCCTCACAACGTCTTTGCGGCCTCTTCTTCGCATGATTAAAGGTACATACAGTATAACAATGACTGGAGTTGTAGCTTGAGGGCTTTGAAGATGTGTGGAGCGAGTGTCACAGCAGGCGAAGGGCTTCAGGGGAACCAGGTACAGTACGTGTTGGGGAGCTTTGACATGATGAACTGAGCGTTAGGATGTACAGCGACTGTATATCCCATAACCTGGTGACCTCTAGCCTAAGAGAAGGAGGAGCAGTGGATGTGAACCTGGTGACCTCTAGCCTAAGAGAAGGAGGAGCAGTGGATGTGAACCTGGTGACCTCTAGCCTAAGAGAAGGAGGAGCAGTACGAAGGGGATGTGAACCTGGTGACCTCTAGCCTAAGAGAAGGAGGAGCAGTGGATGTGAACCTGGTGACCTCTAGCCTAAGAGAAGGAGGAGCAGGGGATGTGAACCTGGTGACCTCTAGCCTAAGAGAAGGAGGAGCAGTGGATGTGAACCTGGTGACCTCTAGCCTAAGAGAAGGAGGAGCAGTGGATGTGAACCTGGTGACCTCTAGCCTAAGAGGAGGAGGAGCAGTGGATGTGAACCTGGTGACCTCTAGCCTAAGAGGAGGAGGAGCAGTATGAAGGGGATGTGAACCTGGTGACCTCTAGCCTAAGAGGAGGAGGAGCAGTATGAAGGGGATGTGAACCTGGTGACCTCTAGCCTAAGAGAAGGAGGAGCAGTACGAAGGGGATGTGAACCTGGTGACCTCTAGCCTAAGAGGAGGAGCAGTATGAAGGGGATGTGAACCTGATGAACTGCAGGAAGAGGGGCGTGAGCTCCCGGCTGCGGGGCTCCACACAGTCGGGGAAGTGGGTCATGGCGCGCCACAGCTGACTGCGGAAGTTGGTGAAGTCCGTCCTCCCGCCGGGGTCAGAGGTCAGCTTCGCCTGCTCCAGGAACAGCACGCCCACGTCGCCGCTCTCGATGACATCGCAGCCCGCCTCTCCAGAAAGATCTGGTTGGTCGTCGCCCTCGTCGTCGCTGTCGTTGTCGTGGTCCTCCCCCCGACGCTGCAGCTCCTTTTCTAAAACGCACGTGGACCGAAAGGTTGTGGGTTAGGTTCCCCACCTGTAGGCACCCTTGGGCAAGATGCCCTCACAACTACCTGCTCCTTACTGCGTCTGATTCCCCGGAAGTAGCTGTAGATAAAGGCGTCTGCTGAACGACGTAAATACCAGTACTACAAACGGTAAAGGTAACTTGAATTAAAAGAAATGGCAAACATGCATCCAATCATGTATCAAGTATTTGTGTTGATTAATAATAACCAATCCATCCCTCAGGGTAACGTGCAATTCGCATCATGAGTCAACATGCAGAGTCACCGTCCAAGCTGGCCCTTCTAGCTAGCCGTCGCAGTTAGCATGGTGGCTTACAGCCCAGCTACGTCTCTCACCTGCCAGCCCCGCCACAGTCTCCAGGTGTTCATAGAAGACCTGCCAGAAGCTCTTGTTGTCCATCCCTCGGGCGTGGCTCCTGAGGTGCAGAACAAGAGGAGGAACACACATTCAACATGTGAACTTCAGAGCGTTTATTTCAAATGGGGTTGGTGACACAAGGCCCATCTGACACTATTCAGTCATTCAGCAGACACTTTGTTCCACAGTGGCTTTTTAGATACATCTTTCATTCAGGCATCTTGCTCAATGATTCCTACAGGTGGACTGAGGACATTGGCAGTCAAACCCCCTGACCAGTACACTATCCTCTCCCATTATAAATGATCCATATGCTCAGGCAGAAAACCAGCAAGCAAGCATATCCATGCATATTGATTGATTTTTCACAAAATAATCACGCACTGATTTAAGATCACCACTATGAATTAAAAAAATCAAATAAAAACATACTGTGCACAAAACCTCCTGAAAGGAGGTTTTGTGCACAGTATGGGGGGGGGGAAATCCATCCTCTGCATTCAACATGTTTCCCTGGGCAATGGTCAGCCAAACCCCTTGGTGAGTGAATGTACTCACACCAGCAGCTCGATGACGGGGTCCCACAGAGACTTGAAGTTGATGAAGAGCATCGCTATCAGGTAGCGCAGTGGCACCTGAAACACACGCATACATGAACACCTGTAGAACACCTGTAGAACACCTGTGATGAATTCAGTCTAGTGCCGCGGCATCATCGGCTCGTTGCCAAGGTAACGCCATCGCTAGGCTACCGTGGTCTCCTCACCTGCTGGAAGGTGCCGGGGGGGCCCTGCGGCAGGCAGCCCTGGGCCAGGTCGTGCCGCAGCTTGCGGAGGTGCAGCAGCTTCTCGCGGTAGTCCTGCACGGTGGCCGGCACGCGCTCCGCCTGCAGACACACCGCGAACACCGGCTGCACCGCCACGCTCTCCTCGCCCTGGGGCCAGAGACACAGGCTCACACACGGGGACCAGAGACACAGGGACCAGAGACCAGAGACACAGGGACCAGAGACCAGAGACACAGGGACCAGAGACACAGGGACCAGAGACACAGGGACCAGAGACCAGAGACACGGGGACCAGAGACACAGGGACCAGAGACACAGGGACGCAGCCTCACACACGGGGACCAGAGACACAGAGACCAGAGACACAGGGACGCAGCCTCACACACGGGGACCAGAGACACAGAGACCAGAGACACAGGGACCAGAGACACAGGGACGCAGCCTCACACACGGGGACCAGAGACACAGAGACGCAGCCTCACACACGGGGACCAGAGACACAGGGGCCAGAGACACAGGGACGCAGCCTCACACACGGGGACCAGAGACACAGAGACCAGAGACACAGGGACCAGAGACACAGGGACCAGAGACACAGGGACCAGAGACACACGAACCGCACAGATAGAAGCAGCAACACACACAGACCTCACAGATAGAAGCAGCAACACACACATAGACCACACAGATAGAAGCAGCAACACACACATAGACCACACAGATAGAACAAGCAGATAGATGGAGCAACAGAGACAGAGAGGCCATCAGACCGATAGATGTTCAAACAGACTGACAGACGGACGACCGACAGATGGACGGACCAACAGACATGCAGGCAGGAAGTCAGACAGACTTCACTGCACTGTACTTCCTGTTCGTCTTACCTCTGTCTGGACAGGAAGTTCTGCCTCAAAGTGAGTGAATATCCTCAGTGTCAAGAGGCGGATCTGGAAAAGGAACCAATTGGAGTCTGGCGTTAGTTATGTCATTATTTTGGCGTTTCAATCGGAACTGATGCTAATTCTTACCATGACCAGTCCCTAATGTACGAGTTCAAGTCCTAGGTAAAGGACTAAAACATCCAAATGAAAAACCAGATCATCCTACCAAAGCACCCTGCTGACTTCCTGTAGCCGCTTGTTACCTTGGCAATGCTGGAAGACAGGTTGGAGTGAAGAATCTGGTACAACTCCAGCAATGCATTGTGGGTCCTGTGCTCAGAGAGGCCACCGAGAGCCAATCGGGTGTAGTAGAGGTCGGCCAGCAACAACGCAGACAGATCTGTGGGGTACTTCCTGTACAACACAGGAAATTGCAAGTAGATGGCATCAACAACAACAAAACGTGCGATAACCAAGGTATTCATCCCCTTGAAAAGCTTTGAAAGACATCGATGGAAAACACCAATATTCCTTATGTCAGCTCAAAAGCTGTTTCGGGAGAATTAACCTTGTTTTGATTCAAACTTATCTCAGAAAACTGGAAAAATGGGCCAATTGAAACAAAGCTGCTCCCGCAGTTACAATATACAGTTCTACATTCAAGTCGCTAAGGATAAATCTATTTACTATAGCTTGTTGTGTGCATGTTTTCTGCAAGGGAAGTGCATTGTCACATGTAGAACATATATACACACACAAGAGAAGTCCAAATAGATTAGAATTCCATAAAGAATAGAATTCCACATAGTAATCTCTAGATTGTTCCAGAATTGGTCGCTAAACAGCCAGGCTCTGACCGACAGAGACAGAGACAGAGATCCAGGTCACAATGCCTCATCCCTGATCAGCTGGGTTTGAGCCCCTGACCTTGGAGTCAGATGTCCGGAAGAGATCCAGCTAGATTCCTACCACAGAAGAGCCATTTACTCGCGCGCACACACCCCCACGCCCATATCCCCTCTCCAAGCACACACGCCCATATCCCCTCTCCAAGCACACACACCCGCACACACATCTGACAAACCCATCTCACGAGCCCCGAGCCCACTCCTCCGGGGGTGAACCTCAGGTGGGGAAGCTCATAACCCAGCAGGGTGCCACTGTGGCTCCAGCAGGGTGGATGATGAAGGGCAGGCGGTCGCGGCCCAGTGAGCAGCCGAGTGCACTGGTCCGACTCTGGCGCCGAGTACACAGAGAGGCGAGCAGACATCCGCACAGATCCGCCAAACCTCTTCATTTCGGTGGCACACTAGCGTTTATGGTTCTCTTTTTGTGTACTCATGTGGGCTGCTGATATGCATCGGTTCACAACGGAGTGTCCGTCCGTTCACCAGTTAATCTATCCTGCCGTGCAACTCTGGAATGTCCTCCGCAAACAATGGCACTGGATGAACATGAATCCACATAGTAGCGCCCTGTTTGGCCCTAACGATACATGACTCGAATGAGCGCTCAGACACACATCTTAAAGGAAAGATGTTGGCCTTGGCTCCGTTACCTTGTATGCCATCGTGGGCTAGTTTCGTTTGTCGTTCATGTTTCTTATCGGAACGAGAGGCTAAAGTTAGGACTCTAACTGTTGAACCCACTGGCAGTGGACATTGGTAGATCCTCTGACGTTTACACAAAAACGATGGGAACATTTGATATGTTTATTAATCTTTAACACACACACCTTCTAACACTCAAGCAATCCTTAACACGTACAAACGAGTTTCACATAAACACCTGTGTAACACACACACACCTGTATCTCACTAACACACACACACACACACACACATCTGTACATCACACACATCTGTATCTCACACACACACACACACACAAACATCTGTATCAAACCCACGAGAAGTACTCACTGTAGGGTGGCTACGACCTTATCCACTGGGACCAATGAGAGCAGGTGGGCGGAGCTATCCAGAGTGAGCAGACAGCTGAGTGCCTGTCTGGCCACAAACAGGCCGGCTGGGGGAGGGAGAGGGGGAGGGAGAGGGAGAGGAGAATTCAAGTAGTGGCAGCACAACTCATTTGTTTTTAGATTATTTGGATTAACAGCGCTGTGCTTTCCTCTCAATCACTGCGGATACAACATGTCAACTGAACGTGACAAAATAACACAATTTGATTAAGCTATTCTGTGATGTACAAACTCTTATTTACTTTTAGAACATCTTTAGAACATATTCAGGACAAAAAGGATACAGTGATAACAGTTGCATAATGTAGCTTTAGAGTTGAACTCCACCCAACAGTGGCTCACCTTTGCCGAGTTTCTCCGTCTCGACCTGACCCAGGAGGTGGTTCAGGAGGTCCGTCACCGCCGGAACCACACTGGTGCCGGCCAGAGGCCTACACAACAACCACCACAACAACCATGTAACACCTCTGCAGGTTTGGTAACCGCCATTTACAAAACCGCGAAATGTGGAACTTTATGTACGATGGATAAGAGAGGTGCACACAGAAAGAAGAGAAAGATTAGACCACATGGACCACACTCGTCGTAGCAACCCAGGTTCTGGTCTGGCCACAAACACACACACCAACACCAACAAACACACACACACACACACACACACACACAAACACCCACACCAACAAACACACACACACAAACCAACAAACACACACACACACACACACACCCACACCAACAAACACACACACCAACAAACACACACACTCACACCACCAAACACACACACACTCACCCCCCCCCCCACCTGGTAGTGCACGTGCGTTGTAGTGCACGTGTGTGGTAGTGCACGTGTGTGGTAGTGCACGTGTGTGGTAGTGCACGTGCGTGGTAGTGCACGTGGCGGTAAAAGCCAGTCCCTGTTACCTGAGGTGGGGCAGCAGCACCAGGGCAGCCCAGGGGAGGGAGAGGTCAGAGATGGGCTGGTCCAGAGGCAGCTGGATCAGAGACAGAACCCGCTCTGGGACCAGCATGCTGTCATCCTGCTCCTCTAGGTCCACGGATCCAGCCTGGGGGGTCTCCTTGCTGCTGGGGTAAGACCACATGTTAAGATTCACAGCAGACAGCCGTTATAACAGATATAACCTGCATTTACCGGGCAGCTTGGTGGCTTTATATAGCCACTAAATCGTTGAATCAGGATCGATGAGCTATACATCCTTCCCTCTCTTGTTCAACCCATCCCCGCCCATCTTCACTTCCCAGTCCATAAAAAGGCACAGAAGCCTATCAAAATACAAAATATAACCAGTTATAACTTATAAATATAACCATTTTCACCCATTGAACTCGTTTCCCCCACTACAGCGAAACCATTCTCGTTACGGTCCCTCTCTATTGATGACCGGAGCGATTTCCACTCCACCAAAAACAACAGCCCGACAGCCAACCAGTATGAGCCCATCACGAAACCAGTATGAGTCCATCATGAAACCAGTATGAAACCAGTATGAGCCCATCATGAAACCAGTATGAGTCCATCACGAAACCAGTATGAGCCCATCACGAAACCAGTATGAGCCCATCACGAAACCAGTATGAGTCCATCATGAAACCAGTATGAAACCAGTATGAGCCCATCATGAAACCAGTATGAGCCCATCATGAAACCCCCAAGGCCTCGTCATCAACGCCGAGCAGACAGACCGGTCGGTTCTCTGCAGTGCCGTGGCGACGCACCCTCGGGTGGGGGCTGCGGTGAACAGCAGGGGGTAGACCTCGAAGGCCATGGAGCCGTCGCTGGGCGGGGGGGCCTTGGCCAGGAGGAGCTGCACCAGGACCTCCAGGCCGCGCTGGCGGGCGCCGCTCCGCAGAAGGCCGGAGGAGAACCGCAGCAGGGTGGGGAGGAAGAGCTGTGTGGGGGGAGGGGGGGAGACAGGGGGGGGAGACAGGGGGGGAGACAGGGGGGGAGACAGGGGGGGGAGACAGGGGGGGAGACAGGGGGGGAGACAGGGAGGGGAGCGGGAGATGAGGGTTACGAACAAAAACTAACGTGAACAATTCTTAGTATGGCGGCACAAATAGTCTGAATTGTTGTGAGTTTGTATTATTTCACAACAGAAATCAACACGTATGATAAATACATGTCTTAATTAATTCATGCAATTCAAATGCATCGAATTGTAATGATTAATTTATTGCTCCGTTTTCCCATCCTAAACCAGATTCCAGAAGCAGTACTCTGGACATGAATGACTTATGCTGCTCGTTCACGACAGATGGATCACCGGCTGGACACACACCTTTTCAAACTGCTTCATGGTGAACATCTCCTTGGTGAACTCTAGAATCAGGTCCTGATCTATATCACTGGAAAACACCTGGGAGGGAGGGAGGGAAAGGGAGGGAGAGGGAGAGTCACTCATAGTACGTCAGACTTCAGAACACACACACACTTGCATGGTCTTACACACAAACCCTTAGATATTCGCACACAAACAGACAAATGTATCTCCTTTCAGACATAGTCAGACACACAGCTGTGCTACCGTTTGCACCGCCTCCTGGATGAAGGGGGAGGGCAGGGTGATGTTCTCCCCCAGGAGCAGGGAGGAGGTGATCTGGAGGAGGAGTTGAGAGCAGGAGGCGGGGAGTGCCGGGGTCTGGACCACCTGCATCACCGTCTGCACAGAAAGAGAGACACATCGCTATGGTAACAGTGTCACATCGTTTCGGTAACAGGATCATAACATTGCTATGGAAACAGCATCACGTTACTATGGTAACAGTATCAGTGTTGTTATCCCATCGCTATGGTAAAAAAAGAAAATCGGTGTTGCTACACATCACTATGCTAACAGTATCATCCATGACCTCGCTATGGTAACGGTATCAATGGTTTCTACATGTCACTGTATTAGTGTTTCCTTAGTTACGGTCTTGAACCCTCTATGTCGATACATGCTGTATGGTCAGCTTCATTGCCATGGAAACAAGGGGCACCCAGATATATCAGCCACTGATGTACAGCCGTCAAAATGTGTAATATTGGAATCGAAAATGAAGTTTTTTTCCATTCAATTAATGCGGGGTGTTTATATGTTCAAATAAAAACACAGCTTTTGATTGATTATGAAAAACATAATATCTGTATCGGCCTAGAGCAGCTTATGATTACAGGCCATACCGGTGCATTCCTAATGTAAACCATATTAACCTTTTTATAAGGTACAGCTTCCAAACCCACCAGTGATTGGACCTCCTACCTGGCAGACAGCCTGTGGTTTGGTGACCTTAGCCCCGTCCTTGTGGGACGCCAGGGTGTGGAAAACGAACAGCAGCCTCTCCAGGTGATCCTCCACCTGCTCCTTCAGCACGCCTTCTGGCATCTCCTCCCTCTGCAGGACCTCCAGCACCTCCACGACACACGCCTGCCAGACACCCCGGTCCCACGCAAAGCGAACCGCGGTTAGGCAGAGCAACCAGCTAACCTCGTCTTCCAGTGGAGTAATGAACATACTGATTATTGTGTTTCCACGGCCACTAAGGTTACGAAGTGTGAGCCAGGTCACCACACATATACATGTGACAGATCCGGACGGAGGGTGCCATTACTGACTGCTGCTCATGGTCTGTAAATGCAGATGAGAACAGACTTTCTGAAACCTTTTAGGACTCCTCCAACTCCTCTGCTAAATGCTCCTACGAACATCCTAACAAAGCAATGTAAACAGAGTTTGATGACCCTAAGGTTTACAGTGAATGCCTTATTTCGATTACAAACACTTCACTTAAACACGCTTTCATCTGAATGTGGGATCTTTGCCAGTCTAAGCGTGATGAAGAGCTGTAAAGAAAGACAAGACCGTGACATAATTTAATTCCCACCCGATGTAGCCAATGAGGAAGCCTCACCTGCAGGGACTCCCAGAGAACCAGGAAGTGCTCCTTGTCGACGTGATTGGCTGCAGCCTGTGCCATGTGATCCAGGGCGTCCCTGACCGTGTCCCAGGGCAGACGGAGTGCAGGATCCATGGAGGGGCCCAGCTTCCTCAGGGCCAGGGGGAGGGCCTGGAGAGAGGAGATGATGTCATCACGGAGGGAGGGAGGTGATAACACAAGATTGTGTTTGCTACAAACACACAGCTAATCCGGCACCATTTTTGGCACTGTAGTTATTAGGCTACCTGTGATGCGCCGCTGACAGGTTACTCTACGCGTAGACTACCCAGCCAGAAGCAGCCGATAATATAACAGCGCCAGCGGGTGCTCTGATTATTAGGTAACCTTAATAATCACAGTGCCAGAAATAGTGTAGAATTAGAATTAGTTTTGTCGACAAACTACAATCTTGTTGTGTTGTAATCTGGTTTGGAATAACCGACTATTAGGAACACCTTGGAAATCTTTGGAAAGTGATTAAAAGTGTAATCCCTTCAAATGAACAGGAGCTACGCTACGGTCACCCTGCAAGACAATGGAAGTGCCTAACGGAAAGCAAACGCTAACCCAGCGCACTCCCCTTCTGGACGCACAATGATGAATTTGGAATGAAACAACTCGTCTGAATCTGGGTAAACCAAAGAAATGCCAATTTACATACATCTCGCGTATCCCTTTATCCAGTTTGAATATTGCCATGTTGGGAGTCCACAGAAACGAATACATTGTAATGAAATAAGCGTGGATGAAAGACCTTCTCAGCGCAGGAGTGGAACATGCAGCGGACTCCCTTGCACATCTCAAACAGCAGCTGCCCCGCGCCCTTGGCCTTCTCTGGGTGGGCCTCCAGGTCAGAGAGCATGAGGTTCAACAGCCCGTCCATGTCTGGAACCTAGAACACAGGAAATGACATCAGTAGGTGCTCCAAACAACCACAGCCCGTCCATGTCTGGAACCTAGAACACAGGAAATGACATCAGTAGGTGCTCCAAACAACCACTCCGCTTGGAAGCTGCTAAGATGAAGTCTACAACCCTGAAGATCACGTTAAAAGGAAACGTTAGCTCCTGATGAGCATCACCTTCGGTCGGGCTAACACGCCAAAGACACACCTGCACATAGCTACTTTCAACATTTAGAATGAACAACACACCAATCACACAGACTATATTAATATAGTTTGATGGTATTTTCACCAGACATTCATATTCATCAAGTACAGATCATACAAAAATGATACCACATTAAGATACTTAAAAAAAGATTTCACATAATACACAACACCCACCTTTCTCATCAAGAAGGAGAAACTCTCGGCTGCAAAGTTGCAGATGTGCTCCTTCTTGTGGGCCAGCAAGGGGCTGTACAGCCTGTAACAGAGACGCTTTCCTTCAGATCCAGACTAAAACCCAAGGTTACAGAGGAATGGGTAGCTAGTCTTTGTTAGGTCTAACAGATCAAACACAAACACCATTGGGACAGCGTCACGCTTGGACTTCACAATATGAAGGTCCAAGACAGAGACATACTAACAACTAAAACCAGAGGACCTCTAAATAACTTCAACAATGTCAAAATCGAAATTAGAATACATTTGCGTCTTTATTTTACGGTGTATGGCTGTAGTACAAAAAGTACACGTGCATTTTTACTCTCCATGTATTTTATTGTGGATTCTCTGTTTGTCCTGAGGAGCATCGAGCACCTGGCTCACCTGTAGATGTTGCTCATGTCCCTGGCCATCAGCCTCCACAGGTACTTGTACAGGTAGGAGAGGCAGGTGAAGACCCACTCCAGCACCTCCGTGTCCTTGGTCTCCAGCAGGGGGGTGATGAGCAGGAAGAAGTCTGGGAAGTGGGGGTAGAAGTCTGTCTGGAGGTCCCTGGCCAGCCGGACCACCAGGCTGGGTGAGAAAGAGAGAGGTCAACATTGTGTTATTAATTACTAAACTAATCACAATGCACTAGTATAATTCACTGTTTAGTCATTTATTCAGATTCCTTTTTTGTCTAATACGGATTGACAGAAAATCTCCTTTGGACGTGGTTCTGTAAAAAAAACACGTTAAAAACTGCATACAATACTACATAATTATATAGTAAAAAAAATAAAGCGTTGAAGCTTGTCAATGCTCCACAAAATAAAATAAAACTTTGTTTACTACATAGTCACTACTTTTATCATCAGACAGATGTCCTTAATGAGCAGGTCAGGGTTGGGCGTCTTGCTCCAGGATGCCTAATGGAATGAACTTGAATATTTGACACGCGCACGCACACACACGTACTCGAGGAGGGGCTGGTAGGCCCTCCTACACACACACACACACACACACACACACACACACACACACACACACACACGCACACGCACGCACACGCACACGCACACGCACACACACGCACACACACACGCACACGTACTCGAGGAGGGGCTGGTAGGCCCGGCTGTTCTTGACGGCGAGGTGGGCTTTCAGGCTCGCCACCACAGACTTCTGGTGGAAGACCAGCAGGTTGAAGGTCTGGCACTGGTTGAACACGTCTCTCAAAAGGGCCACTGGTGCAGAGAGAGATACAATACAATGAATACAAGCATGGATTAGAAATATGGGAACCATCACCAAAGTAAAGGGTAGGACAAGTGTTGGTAAAAAACATAAGTACAATATTATTATATATAAACTCAACCTCCCCTAACACAAATCAGAGGTGAATAATGGAACATGCAGTTGAAATGTATTTTAAGCAGCGATCTAATATCTATAAAGCCAACCTAAGGCACTAGAACTGACCAATATAGCCAATAGCCAAACACTCTGATAATAAAAGACACACACACACACACACACACACACACACACACACAAAACAGAAGTTACATACAGAAGTGGTCGGTCAAGTTGAGGTCTCTCCATTTTGTCAGCCCTTCAAAGAAGTATGTGTCTACCTCCTGTAATTGGAGTGCATTGGTTAGTATAAGTCATTTATACATATGGAGCCATTTGGAAATATTTAAGAGCAGTTATTATATGAATGAGCGGAATGCTCAATAAGCGCATTATGAAATGAATGAAGTAAAGGCGTCGCTGCTTCCACACCTCATCATAGGTTCCCGTTCGGTCAATGCGATGGATGACATCGATGTTGACATTGGCGAGTCTTTCCGCGAAGGTGAGAAACTGCAAGAAAACATTGTTTCAGTAATTACATTTCACAACGATGCAATACTGCTGTTATGCAACAACCAATTACCTGGCGTACGGCATACAGTCAGAAGAATAACCTACATATTGCATATGAAGATAGTTCATCTCCTATCAATTCAAAACATGACGAAGTATTTCAGACTGAAAATAACGAGAACGTTTCTATAAGCCAGACAAAACGAGGCAATGCTATTATTGAGATGAGAGCAGCCTATAGTGAAGAAACAGCAGGTTAAAACCAAGCCTTGCTGTACATATGTGACCTATTAGACCGCTAAACGGGTCTATGTCTCGGGTGAAGTACACCGGGTCTCACGGTAGAAACCATCTCACGCTTACAACTCACCCTGTATGTATTCTCGGATTTGTGATAGCTCGATTTGGACTTAAGCTTCATATTTGCGGTTTTCCTCGAGGTCCGTGGAACGAAATGAATGACTAAAAAGAAAGGTTTATTGGCTCATTTGTTCAGAAGTGTTTACACGCATGTAGGTGCCGGGGGCGCCGCCATGTTGAACAGTGCATCATGGGAACTTCTGCGGCTCCACGTGCTCACCGGAGAGCGGAGGAGAACACACCCACATGGTGACGTCAGTCAACAATTTCTTTGAAAACGTTTTATTTTATTTTTATTTTATTTATGAGTACTTTTTTTTAAGTATTATTGTTTGACATTACTACAAATAATACGACATAGATAGATCTTCATTCACAAAAACAGTTCAGATTCACAGAATAAGAAATCAGCCCTCTTGGTCAAAGTTATACTATACTTTGTATATTTTTGTAAAATGTGTCGACTACATAATAGGCTATAATAAACGGATGAGCTTAAGTTCAGTCAACGTGGTTGTTTCACTAGCTGAGAACTTGGTGTGCGAGTGTGTGTGTGTGTGTGTGTGTGTGTGTGTGTGTGTGTGTGTGTGTGTGTGTGTGTGTGTGTGTGTGTGCGTGTGTGTGTGTGTGTGTGTGCGTGCGTTTGTGAGAACCGTTGTTGTCGGCACTCTTGACCTGGCAAGCACGCATGCATGTACCTGGATGGAATGTGGACACAGACACACACGCACAAACACAGTACACACTTTGTGCCTCTGTTCCCCCCCCCCCCCCCCCCCCTCTTTATATCTCTCTGCCCCCCCCCCCCCCCCCTCTCTCTCTCTCTCTCTCTCTCTCTCTCTCTCTCTCTCTCTCCTCTCTCACTCTCTCCTCTCTCACTCTCTCACTCTCTCACACTCAAGGATAAAACTTTCTGCGATCAGAGTTGAAAACAGAAGATGCGACTTCCTTCTGTCTTTTCCACACCTCACCTTTACCCAGCTGCCTGCATGCCATAATATCTTACTGGAATAACGTTCAAAGTGTCAGCATCATTCTCAAAGTAGCTTTTAAAATCGGCTCTCGTCAGCACTGAGACACCATGCCAAGCGGCCTACCCGCGGTCGGGTCCTTCGTGGCCGCGGACTATGCCGTGTTCGCCCTCATGCTGCTGGTGTCGGCCGTGGTGGGGGTTTACTACGCCTGGGTGGACCGGGACCGGGGAAGCACCGGGGACTTCCTGATGGGGGGCCGCAGCCTCACCGCCGTGCCCGTCTCCCTGTCCCTCACGGCCGGCTTCATGTCCGCCATCACGGTGCTCGCCAGCCCAGCAGAGGTAAGCGAAAACTAGTCCTACGTTACAGTCAACTGCAGTTCAAATGGCCTGCAGATTTCGGGTAAGGGCAGTTTTAAATATTCATAATAAGGCAGTGAAGAAAATATTAAATTTTAGGTAACAAAGAATACGATGTGTTTGTTTGTGAAATTTTGTAAGACTATTAATGTAAATAATGATGTAATGACATTTATATCTGTAGTATTATAATTATAATTATTATTAATAATATTACTATATAATATGAATAATGTACTATTAATATATTATTAATAATAATAATGATTATTATTACTTAAATAATTATCTATAACAAATGTAAACGCAATTCAAATGCACTTAAAAAGTTTGAGTTTCTACTGGATTAACTCTCCTCAGTGATTCAGCCCTTCATACTGCCATCATGTGTTCATTCACGTCAGGTGTAAAGTTTGAGTTTCAGGAACTCTCAGTGATTCAGCCCTTCATAGTGCCATCATGTGTTCATTCACGTCAGGTGTAAAGTTTGAGTTTCAGGAACTCTCAGTGATTCAGCCCTTCATAGTGCCATCATGTGTTCATTCACGTCAGGTGTAAAGTTTGAGTTTCAGGAACTCTCAGTGATTCAGCCCTTCATAGTGCCATCATGTGTTCATTCACGTCAGGTGTAAAGTTTGAGTTTCAGGAACTCTCAGTGATTCAGCCCTTCATAGTGCCATCATGTGTTCATTCACGTCAGGTGTAAAGTTTGAGTTTCAGTAACTCTCCTCAGTGATTCAGCCCTTCATAGTGCCATCATGTGTTCATTCACGTCAGGTGTAAAGTTTGAGTTTCAGTAACTCTCCTCAGTGATTCAGCCCTTCATAGTGCCATCATGTGTTCATTCACGTCAGGTGTAAAGTTTGAGTTTCAGTAACTCTCAGTGATTCAGCCCTTCATAGTGCCATCATGTGTTCATTCACGTCAGGTGTAAAGTTTGAGTTTCAGGAACTCTCAGTGATTCAGCCCTTCATAGTGCCATCATGTGTTCATTCGCGTCAGGTGTAAAGTTTGAGTTTCAGGAACTCTCAGTGATTCAGCCCTTCATAGTGCCATCATGTGTTAATTCACGTCAGGTGTAAAGTTTGAGTTTCAGGAACTCTCAGTGATTCAGCCCTTCATAGTGCCATCATGTGTTCATTCACGTCAGGTGTAAAGTTTGAGTTTCAGTAACTCTCCTGAGTGATTCAGCCCTTCATAGTGCCATCATGTGTTCATTCACGTCAGGTGTAAAGTTTGAGTTTCAGTAACTCTCCTGAGTGATTCAGCCCTTCATAGTGCCATCATGTGTTCATTCACGTCAGGTGTAAAGTTTGAGTTTCAGTAACTCTCCTGAGTGATTCAGCCCTTCATAATGCCATCATGTGTTCATTCACGTCAGGTGTACCGGTATGGAGCCATTTTCGGCCTGGTGGGTTTCTCCTACATCCTCACCGTCGTCGTGACCTCTGAAATCTTCCTGCCGGTATTCTACAGGCTGGCCATCACCAGCACTACGAGGTGAGCCTCCTGGTCCACAGGTGACTCTGGCTTCTAACCTGTAGGCATCCTAACCGCCATACCTTAATGACTTGTCTACACGTCACTGTGCTGTGACCGCAGAGTACGACTCTCTGGCTCCGTTGTTTTGGCGTGAGTCATGTGTTTAAGTCCCGTGTTTTAGTGTGTGGTACATGCACGCACACACACACACACAAATACACACACAAATACACACAATCACACACAATCACACACACACACACACACACAAATATACACACACAAATACACACAATCACACACAATCACACACACAAACACACACACACAAATACACACAATCACACACACAAACACACACACACACACTCACACACACACAAATACACACAATCACACACAATCACACACACACACACACAAATACACACACACAAATACACACAATCACACACAATCACACACACAAACACACACACACACACACACAAATACACACAATCACACACACACACAAACACACAAATACACAGAATCACACACACACACACACAAACACACAAATACACAGAATCACACACACACACACACACACACACACACACACAAGCACACACACACACACAATCACACATGCACACACACATACATTGGGTTGTGTGGAGTCATTGTGGGTTTTTGTATTGGGACACAACATACAAACATTTTTTTATTGTGGGGATGTTTAGTCATTTCCGTTCTTTCTAGTGTGCATTGAACTTATTCAGTTGATTCAGGGATATGGTTTATTCTTATTATATTATTATTGACAATTTCAGTGTGATGAATAGTATTCTATTATTGTAGTATATAATATAATTGTTGTATAATTAATGTTCTGCTCTTCTCTATTATCTACTAATAGTTATACTATTATTCTAGTCAGGTTTCTTCGACTCTATTCTCCTGGTCTAGTGTTGTGTAGTGGGTTTCTGCAGTCTATACATCTATTCATTTATTTGAATGAAACCACCGTGCATTTAGCTCGGATGAAAACAACGACGAGTGCGATTGTTATGTGTCACGGAAAGTGCATTCTTCCACAGATTGTTTTATCTCTTAAGGCCGGTTGAACAACGAGAGTTATTCGGTTAGTGAATGTTAGTGCATTGCCTACTGAGCAAATGAAGGGTTTGTGAAGTTATGGGTGACATTGAAGCATGTATGGGCCACATCCTAGCGGGGACGTGGCCCAGGGGCAGAGGCAGAGTGAAGGAGGTTTGTTCATTGTTCAGCAGAACCTGTGTCCTCAAACTGATACTTAATGAACTCATGTTGAAATATGGCAAGGCCTTCTGACCCAAAAACTAAATGAAAACCGTTTGATATGAGATGACAGTATTTCATTGGTTTTGGATACATGTACTCAGACTGGATAAATCAATAAATATGTCAATTCATGAATTAATCAATTATATAATTCCATGTTCCATTCATGTTCTCAGTCCATCTATGTAATGATCTCTTATATTGAAACAAGGGTTTGACTCCCAGATGCAGTGAGATGCCCTAACCCCTACCCTGTCATTTGAATTCCCTCTGTCGGCCAAATGACATGTCTGCCTGTGTAGTACCTGGAGCTTCGTTTCAACAGAGCCATCAGACTGATGGGTACCGTCCTCTTCATCGTTCAGACCGTGAGTCGGGACCATCGCATGACCACAACATATCCCACCACTGTTCCCGGGACTTACTGCCTTATCCCTGTACTGATGGTCTATTCTATTTATGGTCTGTCTCTGTCACAGGTACTCTACACCGGGATAGTCATCTACACCCCGGCGCTGGCTTTGAACCAAGGTTGGTGTTCTGTAGGGTGTGTGAGTGCTCTGTTAGTAGCCAATCACTAGAGTTTCAGCTGCACGTCACATATGAGAGCACTGCAGCCTGCATGGTGGTTTTACCTGGCGGAACTAAACTACCACTCTCTCTCTCTTTGTCTGTGTCTCTCTTTCTTTTTCTCTCTCTCTCTCTCTCTTTGTCTGTCTGTCTCTCTCTCTGTCCGTCTCTCTCTCTGTCTCTCTCTCTCTCTCTCTCTCTCTGTCTCTCTCTCTCTCTCTCTCTCTCTCTCTGTCTCTCTCTCTCTCTGTCTCTCTCTCTCTCTCTCTGTCTCTCTCTCTCTCTCTCTCTGTCTCTCTCTCTCTCTGTCTCTCTCTCTCTCTCTCTGTCTCTCTCTCTCTCTCTCTCTCTCTCTCTGTCTCTCTCTCTCTCTGTCTCTCTCTCTCTCTCTCTGTCTCTCTCTCTCTCTCTCTGTGTGTCTGTCTCTCTCTCTCTCAGTAACCGGCATGGATCTATGGGGAGCAGTCATCTCCACAGGAATTGTCTGCACATTCTACTGCACCACGGTATCTAAATCACTTAAATCTGCTTGTATCTCGATATGGATAGTAGACTTCATGCATATGTATATGGATGTATACAATACTTACAAGAAGTGAACTCAGTCCTTGATTCAAAGAACGTTGTTAGCTGTAACCATGCGTTGTCAATAGGGGGAGGGGCTTGGTTCAACCTTAAGTCCAGAAGCCACCTGAGCCTCTCTGGCTCATCCAAACCTCAGCCTGGAGATTAGGCTGAGCTGTGGTTCAGATGTGGTTTGCTTGTTGAATGATGTCACCTGTGGGTCGTTTTGCAGGGCGGTCTGAAGGCCGTGGTGTGGACGGACGTGTTCCAGGTAAGAACCACAACGTGCTGGCCACAATCCAGATTATGGTTAGATTAGGTTGCATTCCCACACAGAACTCAGGTAATGAAGGGGTCGCTCAATGTGACCTAGCCACTGACCTGACTAAAAATAACACAAAGGCCGACCAGTACACTGATAGGAGTGTTCCAGGAAGAGACCAGGACGGCACCATGTATATCCACAATGATCACCCACTAAATCTAGGAAAAGATAATACTGAACAACAGCGCAGGCGTACGTCTACCCTGTTCACCTCACAAGGTGACTGACCTCAAATGAAAACATCTTGGATGGAAAATGGAACTTAAATATCCACTTATTTATATCGCAAGGGAAGTACTGTGGTTCATCATCATCACTTCAAATAAGTGTATGTAAAATGATGGCTGCAGTGAATAAGTATTGCAGTGCAGATGAAAATAAAGTTAACAAGCTATGGGAACATTTAAATATGGAAAAAGTGCTAATAAAAGCATCAGACGAAGATAATGATATTTTTCTGTCCTGTAGGTGGCGGTGATGCTGGCAGGCTTTCTGGCCGTCATCATCAGGTCTGTGCTTCTACAGGGAGGATTCAGCACCATCATGCAACACTCACAGCAGGGAGGGAGACTCAACTTTTGGGAGTGAGTATGCTACTTCCCTAGCTACGAGCTAATCATCAGAGTAGCTAAATCAGTGGACCAATGAATGGTCAGGAATGTACAATTAAATTATTATTTAATAAATGTATTTTATTTGAATTGTAATTTTCTAATATTACATATTGAGTATTAGATTCTATTATAACAAATATTTAGGTTATTCCGTGTAGACAGGACCTAAGTACGGAGTCATTATTTCAGTTAATCGGATGTTCATGGAGGAATAGCTTGTGTCTAAATCCTGTAACTTTACAAAAGTGAGAAATGAGAAATATTCAGTTGACTTCAGTTGGACCTTAATTAAAATTAAGGTCCCTCCCCCTCTTTGTCCTCGTCATGTTCTCCATCGCTATCTCTGAAGCTTCGACATGAGTCCCCTGAGGAGACACACCTTCTGGACACTCACCATCGGAGGAACCTTTGTCTGGGTCAGTGTGTACGGGATCAACCAGGCCCAGGTCCAGAGGTACCTCTCCTGCAAGACCATCACTCACGCCAGACTGTAAGTCCTGTTTGAATAGCACTGTTAGCTGGTATTTGTTAGCCTTCCATGCTAACTTTCAGCTACTTAATTAACAGTTCATTACATGCATTAGACCAGCATTTGTGTGTTTGTGTGTGTGTGTGTGTGTGTGTGTGTGTGTGTGTGTGTGTGTATCTGATGAAGTGTGTCTGTGTGTTTGTGTAGGTGTGTGTGCATGTGTTTGTCTGATGAAGTGTGTCTGTGTGTTTGTGTATAACAGAGTCTTATATTTCTGCATAGGATAAGATATAATACCTTCCATGTGTTGTACTACTCACCCTGCACTGTGTGTCCCTGCCAGGGCTCTGTACCTCAACCTGATTGGCCTGTGGATAGTGCTGCTGTGTTCGGTGCTCTCTGGCCTGTGTCTCTACTCCGTCTATAAGAGCTGTGATCCCTGGACCACGGGGCAGGTGACCGCGCTTGACCAGGTACAGGTTGGCGAACACCTGCCATCATGTAGCCTTTAGCCGTATAGGCTGGGAGTCTTCTGACCAAAGCTGGTTAGCTTATGGTTAGGTTAGGGATGGATAGGGTTAGGTTAGATATTGATTGACTATGGTTAGTTTAGGGATTCATGGGGATAAGTTAGAAGTAGCCTATGTTTAGGCTAGAGGTCGATAGGGTAAGGGTTAGATAAGGTTATGGCTAGGGGTAATCTATTTTTAAATAGGGTTAGGGTAGGGATAGGTTAGGGATAAATTAGGGTTAGATTGGGGTCAGTGTAATTGATGAATTTAGGGTTAGGTTATAGATAAATAGGTTTAGGTTAGCTAGGGTAAGGTATGATGAGGTTAAGGTTAGATCTAGTGGGGTTAGTGTTGTGTATATTCCATGAATGCGGCACATGATCCAGAACCGACCATGTGACCCTCCACAGCTGATGCCCTACCTGGTGATGGACATCTTGAGGAACTACCCCGGCGTCCCGGGGCTATTTGTAGCAGCAGCGTACAGCGGCTCACTCAGGTACTCTCACAGCAATGTCCTCAGACATGACAAGTGACCGCCACTGTCTCTTACATGGTACATGCTATCCATTCACGTGGTGATCTTCCAAACCCAGATCCCTTCTTCTGTAGGTGCTATAATGACATCCAGGAGCCTTTGTGCAGAATGGCAGGTATCATTTTCCTGAAGGATCTACAGAAACGCTTCAGTGTCGTGTTTCACCAGAGGAGGCGCTGTTGCCACAGTTTATATTTTGGGGATTGGTTGCTCTTGAAGGTTAGCATGTTGTCCTCTGCAGCACAGTGTCATCCAGCATCAATGCCTTGACTGCGGTCACCGTAGAAGACCTGGTCAAACCACACATCCATCTGTCAGAGAAACACCTGTCCTGGATCTCAAAAGGCCTCAGTAAGTTACTTCTGCCCTTAAACAAAACAATTATTATATGACTATTTTCATTTCATCAGCATTTATTTGAACAACGTATTACAAAGACAATTGACATGAACCTAACTGACATAAGTGATGTGATACCAGGACGTATGCAGGAAGTATTTGAGTGACAGTTTCCCCTGCCTCTACTGTTGGCAGGTTTGCTGTACGGTGCTCTGTGCATCGCAATGGCGGCCATAGCTTCCCTCATGGGAGGGGTGCTACAGGTATACATCAGAGCCACGCTAACACTTTGTAAGAATGGGGGCGAGATAGTGTGTCTGAATTCACTCTTAAGTTGCTTTGCTTAAAAACTTCTGCTAAATAGTAGCTGCTTAATAGTAATAATGGGTTTGACAGCAATGTCTGGAAATGAGATGTAGTGTTTACAGAGCAGGTGTGTGGAAGCCTAAGACTGGATCTCTGCTCCCCTAACAGGCAGCCATCAGTATCTTTGGGATCATCGGCGGACCTTTGCTCGGTCTCTTCACGTTGGGCATTCTGTTTCCTTTTGCTAATTCCAAAGTAAGTCATCGTTTAGCTGTGGATGGCTTTTATGCTGCCCTCTGCTCCAGAAACATTCTTCATTAAAGTGCCGCTACATCAGCACAAGGTGTGAGGAGAGCCAGGCTGATAGAACAGTGGGAACAGTGAGGGCTGTATGATAGAACAGTGGGAACAGTGAGGGCTGGTCAGTGGGATTTTACCCTTGAAATACATCCATTTACAAGAATAGAACCAAATATATAGATTATTCAAATATATATAATATGAATATTATTCAGTAAATATTATGGCTTGTTTTTCAAATAAAAACAAATTGTCCCTTTGTGCATTCCATCGGATGTTATCCATTGTAATGGTTTTCATTGGTGTTTTGTGTTAATTGTTTTTGCTAAACAAAGCCCCTGGGAGCATAAGCAGCTTTGCTGACTTGGTTCTCTCCACTGTTTCCCCCAGGTCATGGCCTTCCTGGCCATGACCTGCACCCCCTCTATATAACTGTGTATAGAGGGGTTGCTGGCACTCTTTACTCAGGCACTGCAAGTGTATTTATAAAAATGTTACTCTTGCATAAGAGGGGGTGCGCGAAAGCATTTGATGGTATTTGATGGAATTTAGTGGTACACCTAAGGTCAAAGGTTGGGAACCAGTGTGATAGAAAGATCAGACTACCAGCCTACTCAGTGGACTGTACCAACTGGTGGGCTAGATTTGACGTATTCACCAACAGAAACCTTCTTCAGGCAACGGCCAACAAGCAAACTTAAATCAATATACTTTTATTTTGAAAAATAAAAATGTGTTTACCCACCTTCCAGGGGGCCATGTTGGGTCTGCTCTCAGGCCTGGTGGTCTCCCTGTGGGTGGGGATTGGAGCCCATGTATACCCTCCCCCCGCTGGGATGAGCAGGCCGCTGGACCTCAGCACGGCTGGCTGTAACTTCTCCACGGGGGCCTTCAACTGGAGCAGCTCCGCCCTGCTTCCTCCACACAGCGCCGTCACCCCAGGCTCACCAGAGAGCAGCGCCGTCAGGTCATACCGTTAGGATTACATACATACCATTCAGACCAATGAAATGGCTTTGTTTCTGGTGAGGTCACAAATGTAGTTGACGCTTTCTTCCGTGCTCAGGAATAGAACGTCTGCGGAATATCTGCCGTGTGACCGCTAGGGGGGGCTGAGCGATAACTGAAAGTGAAAACGAACACGCATGCAAAATCATACCGCTAAGACTGAGTGACATATCAGAATTGTTCAGCAAATTGTATCCTGATTCAGTGTTTACTTAATTGCCATAGTATTATTTTACCACCGTACGTGAGACTGATTCGTCCTTTCATTTTTTATTTATCCATCACTCCACTTGTGATTTGAGACGGCTGTACTGACTAGGGCTCATTCACACCGCAGGCCGCCTGTGTAATTTTTCTCAACACAATGCGGCCCCCACCGCCGCAGCCTAAACGCACGACCCCCATTCAAATGAATGGTTGAACGTCTGATTTGGTGTGAATGAGCCCTGATCACGCTCAACCCTTGTGGTAAAATAGGGGCGCTTTATTTGAAACATGTCCTATGTTTCTCTTACTTCTCATTTGAACTGGCAGGCCTCTGCTCGCGGACAGCTGGTACTCCGTGTCCTACCTGTACTTCAGTCCAATAGGAACGATCACAGCCCTGACGGTGGGCGTGGTCGTAAGTCTACTTTCAGGTAAAGACGCCCTTCCTCGGGACTGTAGCCAGCCTTTTTAAATCGCGTAACACAAAACGGAACGGTATTTATTCCGATTTGCAGTCGATTCAATTAACAATATGAATGGTTTACTGTGCTACTGAATTGGTTGGTCTATTGTGCATTACTTGCATTTCTTATCCTGAAACAGGGGGCTGCAAGTTGCATGTTGATTCTCGGTTTACTCTGATGAAAGAAGACACCACATGCTACCACGTCTTCAGGTTCTTCAAGGAAAAGGTAACCCTCCGCCAGACATCTTGCAGCTATGCATGACACCATGCATATTGTGTTTTCATAACTGCATCTGACCTGGGTTTTCTCTGTCCAAAGGTTGCTGGGCGAACGAGAAACGTCGACCTCACCAAGAGCGACGCGAGGGAATTCGGCAACACTAACTTGGCTTTTTCTGACGTCGAGCTGGACTTGACCAAAGGACATGTTATGACCTGATGTTATATGACAGTAATATCACATCAACAGGATAGTTCCAATAGTGTATGTAAAAACGTTCTTTTTTTTAAATGAACTGTTTTAACTTAATAGAATAAATATCACTGAGCAACTTACAAAAAATATATATTTATTGCACCATGGGACATCAAACATGTAAAATATGCTTTACATAGCAACAGGAATCAAAGGACCAATCTCTGTCTATGTATCTACAGTGCAACAATACACATCAGCTGTAGGCCTTACATCAAGTTTAAAATATAGTGTTGGCATAAACATTCAGACAGAAGGAAAATGACGAATTACAAGGAATTGTATGGCAGTGATGTTATTGTGGAGATGAAACCCACAATGAATGTGTAATGACTTCATAATGTTTATGCTGAAAATAAATACTGGATGAGCATGTTATGTATAAGAGCATCTTCAGCCATGGGGAACTATTGCCAATGGATGTTAACTTTCCCAGACCTATCGGTTATTATTTGGGGTAAAACTTAAGGCGTATGGTGTTTGGAGAGAAAAAACGTTAAATGTTTAGATGTCTCGTTGTATAACTTGTTGTACAGACTGTATGGGCCTAACTCACTTTATAAGAATGTAGGCCTCCTATCAATTATTTGTCATGCTTGTCATCATAGTAACGATGCTTCATTGTACGGTATTTCCTTAAGAAATAAAGAGCCTCCAGCTCTTTGATGACAAAATCCCCTCTCTTCACAAGGGCTTTGATTTTCTCCGGATCGGTCACATCCTTGTTCTTCATGAAGGAACACTTCAGACGCTCCTTGAAATAGGTCGCTCCTTTGGGGTAATCCTTCCCAAGATACAACAGCTTTAGGAAAGGAGAAGACAGCGCAGAGATGGAGATGGTTTGAGGGGCTGCAGTTCGGATGTGTGTTCACCGTGTGTCTCGGTGTTGGGATCACCCGTGAGACTTAACTTACGTGCTTGTAAAGTCTGATGACCTCAGACCTGAGAGGGTTGGCCATCGTTAGGGACGGGACGTTTACACCGCTAAGAAAAACAAAGGGCAATAAACTAAAGTTAATAAATACCAATTATGAGTATGTATAACACCAATTACGCATACAAGGTAAAGGAAAGGCGGAGGAGGAAGGAGGAAAGCTAACGTTATAACGTTCACATTGGGTCAAACATTAGTGCTTTAGCTTGGTGTGTGTGTGACAATAGGTAATTACGAACGTATCTCAAAACATTTCAAATAACATAATTACTTTTTTCTCTTTTTATGGGGACTTCGCAGCAAGCGTCACCGTAAAAAAAAAAGAAATCGGATAATCCTAAGTTTTTCCTTGTCCTTTGAAGGAGCTTTAAGCTACATGGGAGCTACAGGGCGACTGTTTAGCATTTCCGTGGGGCGTGGAACCCACGTGACGTAGACAGCGCAACACCTTCGGGCTAACAGCGCATGCGCCGTATCCTGGTAACTGGGACGCTACAGACGTTTGTGCGGTTGTGAAGATGGTGAGAAAATGCTCATTATTGTGTGAATACGTGTGTGTGTGTGTTTTCCGTTAAAGAGTAGACGTGCACAATGGCTATCAGGGTTAACGTAGGCCTTTATAATGTGGATCTAGTTTTGCTTTCTTACCCACCGCTATCAAACCAAACAATTGAAAGTTTTGAATGTATAAATATGTGTAAAAACGTCCAACTTGGTCGTCATGATCCGTCGCACTTTTAACTAGACTTAAAGGCCTACTATGTAGGCTTACTTGATTCAATTTCCCTCACGAGATAAATAGTGTTATCTTTTTAACAAATAATAGTGTTAAATAGTGTATATTTAATAACCTTTTTTCAAAGTCGGCCAAAATACCGGCCAAGGGATCCGCCAAGAACGCAAAGAAGAGCAAGTCGGAAAAAGAGCGGCTTCAGAAGGAAGAGGATGAGAGGAGACTTCAAGAAGAAGGTAACGACCCCCTCCGTCCGCCCTAAGCCCGACGGAGACTCCTCAAGAGATCACCGTTCGGGCTTTGGTTTGTATTGCAGAGGAGGCGCGCCTCCAGACGGAGAAGGAGCAGCAGGAGCGAGTGGAGCGGGAGAGGAGAGAGCAGGAGGAGATGCAGAGACTGGAAGCTAAGGCTAGTGGAGGACTAATATATTGCACTTCGGAAGTAGCCTACTAAAACACCTGCTTATTGATAGACGTCCCTGGTCAAAGTAGTCCTAATCTAGTATTTTGGAATGTCAATTTATGAAATATGAAATGTATATGATATATATATATATATATATATATATATATATATATACACACTCCTTAAACCCATTGCCATGTTTACGTTTATTTGTTGCCAACCCTCCAAAAGGACCAAGAACGCAGAGAAGACGAGCTGAACGAACTGCGCCATCTGCTGGAGGAAAACCAAACTGCAGTTAAGAGATGGCTCGCTGATACAAGAGATAAAGCCAAGGTTAGTGTGAGTGAGTGAGTGAGTGAGTGAGAGAGAGAGAGAGTGAGAGAGTGAGAGAGAGACAGACACACATTGGCCCAGAGAGAGAGAGTCATGCTGTCCTACGTGTTCAGTGGGACAGATTCATGCTGTGTGACGGCCGACCAGACCCCTCCCAGACACAGGAAGTCAACACCTACATCAGCCTCTGGATGGACGACCCCGAGGTCATGGCCACCCCTGCCCTGCACCAGTGTTCCCTCGCCCTACAGGTGAGAGAGCGTGAGAGAGGGGGGTGTTCCTCTCCCAGCCCAAACTTTCAGCACTTTGAATCCCAATGTACACATGCACTATTATTAATAATGGATTACCTGTAGCTAAAAGATTCATCTCCGTAGGTAACTTTGGATAACAGCGTCTGCTAAATAGCTGAACCATGTAATCCCTTAGCGGCCACTGTTTAAAGATACATGTCATTACTGAGCAGCTAGGGGTTAGGGCATGCCTATTGTGGACATTGGGGATTGAACCCGGAACCTTTCGGCTGGGAGTCAAACACTAGACGACCCTGCACCTTAAGAGAAGGTGGGAGGCTCAGGTCAGGCATGACGGGTCATCCGTCTCTCCCAGCTGATTGAGGCGCTGGAGGAGGAGAAGGAGGAGGCACAGGAGGAGGAGCGTCAGAGGGTCCTGGACCACATCAACTGCCTGCAGGACCTGGTGCACCACAAGCACCTCCTCATCGCCCAGGAGGTGCTCAACGTAAGGGGGATGAAACACACACACACACACACACACACACACACACACACACACACACACACACACACACACACACACACACACACACACACACACACACACACACACACACACACACACACACACACACACACACAATCCCTTCAGTTGTAAGAATCATGGGTATCAAACACATGCTTTGTTTGAATTTGTCCGTTTCTGTTTTGTGTTTCCTGTGGGCCACAGCACGCTAGCTCCAGCGTGGACATAGAGTCGGGCAACATGGAGATGGTTGTCAGGGACGACCACGTCACACTGTGTGTCTGGGCGAACCTCAACAAGAACCCACGGTGGGTACCCACGCATGCTTCCAATAAACCCGTATCTCATTGGTTGGTCTGTAGGGCTTCTCTCATTGGTTGTCCATCTACAGCGTCGGGCCATATACGGAAGCGATGGTAGTCATTTCCTGGGATAAAATGTGTGCCTAATAATACTGCTGTGCTTCGTGCCCGAGCCTGCATAAAAAGACAAGCACACTACTCGTTTGTCATTGAGGTACTGAGTTTCAGTTTCCCAGTGTCATAACCATGCATCCTTGAGCAAGACGCCCTAACCCCTATCTGCTCATAAGTAACATGCGTCTTAATTCACTGTAAGGCGCTTTGGATTCAAGCCTCTGCTAAACGGCCGAATGGGAAAAGAAAAATCATTGCCCACTGAGCTGAATCGATGCGGTCTTATTCCGTCTGTATTTCAAGGTTCAAGGGCTTCCAGTTTGTGGAGGCGGGCCTGGCCTTCGAGCTCCCCAAGCGGCTGGCCCTGAGTGACGTGGCTCTCCGCATCCTCCATACCCGCTACGACCACCTGTCTCCCCACGCCAGGCTCACCGCTCTGGAGGAACGGTCCCTGAGCGCCAGGTCCTCCTGCCTGACCTCTCCATCCCGCCACACTAACCCCACTACTGCTAGTTAAACTGTTACTACTACTACTACCTCCATCACTAACCCCACTACTGCTAGTTAAACTGTTACTACTACTACTACCTCCATCACTAACCCCACTACTGCTAGTTAAACTGTTACTACTACTACTACCTCCATCACTAACCCCACTACTGCTAGTTAAACTGTTACTACTACTACCTCCATCACTAACCCCACTACTGCTAGTTAAACTGTTACTACTACTACCTCCATCACTAACCCCACTACTGCTAGTTAAACTGTTACTACTACTACCTCCATCACTAACCCCACTACTGCTAGTTAAACTGTTACTACTACTACTACCTCCATCACTAACCCCACTACTGCTAGTTAAACTGTTACTACTACTACCTCCATCACTAACCCCACTACTGCTAGTTAAACTGTTACTACTACTACCTCCATCACTAACCCCACTACTGCTAGTTAAACTGTTACTACTACTACCTCCATCACTAACCCCACTACTGCTAGTTAAACTGTTACTACTACTACCTCCATCACTAACCCCACTACTGCTAGTTCTACTGTTACTACTACTACGAACAACAACACTCTATTGCATATTTGAGACTGTCGAGACTAGAGTAGACTAGAGTAAGGATTAGTGTGGTTTGCTGTGATGACAGTACTCTGGCATTGTCTCATCTGTATTCACCTGGAATGCTTTTCAATTCGCAGGTGTGCCATGTTAAAAGTGAATTTATTTAGTGGTTAGTGTATTTCCCCCCTAATCATGTATTGTGTGGTGACAATGTAGGTTTGGTTTACAGTAAAGAAGCCCCACCCAATCTGGGGAAAGACAATGACCTTATTGAGCTATTTTGTCTGTACCTTAGTGGCCGCCATTATGTCTAGAACAGCTAAACCTACCAGAGTGCAAACAGAACACAAAGTGCTTTGATGAATAAGTATATGTGGGAACGTCCTGTGGGGAAATTATTCCTGCTCACGTCCTTGTAATGGTAGAGAGAATGCAGAGAATAGCAAAGCTGCAATCATGACAAACGGTGGCTACTACAATTTAAGATATAAAACTCATTATTTAACACGGTTTTGGTTACAACATAATCTCTTATGTGTTAGGTTGGAGCTTTTATGTTTTCACTGTAGAAATGTATAAAAATAAAGTAGAACCCTTGAATGAGTCACAATATCCAAACCTTTGATTATAATACTAATCAAAGATGACGCTGATAATCACAACTACAGACAAAATACTGTATAGTTTTACTAATTATCACTGGACTGGTTCGATTGGGAGCGCTAGCAGTACAGTAGGCTAGTAAATAATGTAAAAGTTGCTGCTAGTAATACAGCCACCACAATACTTGTCTTCTGCTAGAACCGCTTTAAAGCAACTAGCTAAATGAAGCTCCCCTGCTACTTGTTCCAGAGGAGAAGAGGAGCCCTCCTCCAAACCAGGGTCACCTGACCAGGGGGAGACCAGAGGAGGAGGAGGAGGAGGAGGAGGAGGAGGAGGAGAGGGGGTGGGGAAGGAGGAGAGGCAGAGCCGTACACACGGGACAGAGGAGGAGGTGCGGTTCGTCCATGGGTCCGCTGGGAGGAAGGTGAGCTTCTGTCAGGTCTGAGTACTCAACAATATACGTTCTATCACATTTATATATGTGTGTGTGTGTGTGTGTGTGTGTACGTCACTCAGAGTGCCATGAGCCCTCTGTCAGAAAGGAGCAGTAGCACCAAGCCAGTTGAGGAACCAGAGAACCAGACACAAACACAGATGGAAGAAGGTACCTATCAACGTATATGTGGGGAACCTATGCTCCTTAATGACATGTTTCTTCCATTCCCTGTAAGTCACTTGGGATGATCGCGTGTGATATGTGTAAATAGTAAAACAGTGGTGAAGACAAAGCGTCTTGTGGTAGGCGCGGAGGTACCGGCTGGACCTGAACCTGAAACCGTGGATGCTGTAGCCGTGGCAACGGTGGACCTGCACCGGTACACGCCCCTGGGCGGGGTCTTCTACTGCGACGTGTTCCGCCTTCCCCCGCAGGCCAATCCGACCAAGGGATGGGAGATCCGGCAGGTAGAAACCCACTCGACTGCAGCTCAGTAGAGAGGACAAGGGATGGGAGATCCGGCAGGTAGAAACCCACTCGACTGCAGCTCAGTAGAGAGGACAAGGGATGGGAGATCCGGCAGGTAGAAACCCACTCGACTGCAGCTCAGTAGAGAGGACAAGGGATGGGAGATCCGGCAGGTAGAAAGAGAGAGTGAGTCTGTACATAAAGCACATATCCAGGGTAGCCAGTAAGGTCCAGTACAGTACGGTAGACAGACTAGCGAGTAGTAGCAACCAGCCAGTGGCGGTGAACACAACGTTTGAACCTGGACGGCGCATGTCTCCACCAGGTGCTTGAGAGGGGGCTGGAGGTTCTCCCCTACCCAGAGGAGAGCTCCGAGACTCAGCCGGACTCCTCCCCCAGGGTCCCGGAGCCTGTGGGGCTGTCCCTCACCGTGCCGGACTACGTTCTGCTCCTAGGGGCCCCCCATGTGGCCCGTTGGGACCCCACAGGTAGGGCCCTGCTGTGAACCTGGTTGACCCAAGCGGGCGTTATACACAGCATCATATCTAGATAGCTACATTTAGTCATTTATAGCAGATGCTTTCATCCTAAGCCTCTTACAAGTGAGTGATCTCCATGCACATACACGTCGTCACTTAACTGTCCTTCAGCCAAACAATGGACGACGGACGGGGTCAGCGGCGTGTCGTACGAGGCCGACCAGGCCCGGGTCTCCTTCAAGATGGACTCCTTCCAGGCCTTCGTGTTGATGCAGGAGACGTATGCCCTCCTGCCCCCGCAGGACTGGACCCTGCAGCCGCTGGGGCAGGACTCAGCACGGCTCAGCATCAAGGCCGCGCTCATCGCCCTCAGCATCACAGTCCAGGTGGGGAGGGGGAGACCGCCACCTTGAAGACAAATCTCCCAAATAGTGCGCTACATTAGAGTGATTCTGGTGTTGGAGTGGCTTGTGGCTAGGACCTCTTGGTCGAATGCTGCTGACATGGACGAGCATCTTTCAGGGACGACTGTTGAGCAGAGACTAGCTTACTCACACTCCTTCACACCACGTTTCCTAAATTGCTATCTAATAACAATTATTCATGGTTGTAAATAATCACTCCCAGTAATAAATAAATAATAATAGAATAATAATCTAGTGAAGAACAATTTAGTCCCCAAACTGGATTGACTTGATCTCCAATAGAAAATGCATCACAGCAAACGACTTGATCAGTAAACGGGGTTGGTCATTGTGAGAAGCCAGTGAGCCGTGTGTTAGCGTGTGTTAGTGTGTGTTAACGTGTGTTGGCGTGTGTTAGTGTGTGTTGGCGTGTGTTAGCGTGTGTTGGCGTGTGTTGGCGTGTGTTGGCGTGTGTTGGCGTGTGTTGGCGTGTGCTAGCGTGTGTTGGCGTGTGTTAGCGTGCGTTGACGTGTGTTAGCGTGTGTTAGCATGTGTTAACGTGTGTTAGCGTGTGTTGACCTGTGTTAGCGTGCGTTGCAGGGGCACCAGTGCATGCTGCAGGTAGAGCAGGAGGGAGTCCTCGCCCACCTTCAGGGTAGATGGATGAGCTGCGGCACTCTGCAGAAGGCCATGGCCAACGCCGGACTCAACCTCTTCGTTAACGAACACACAGACCGATACGTCCGCTCCTGTGGCAAGGTGGGCACATTGAGAACTAAACGATGATGTTAACAGACTGCAGCTGGAGACAGACTGCAGCTGAGACAGACTGGAGCTGAGACTGGAGCTGAGACAGACTGGAGCTGGAGACAGACTGGAGCTGAGACTGGAGCTGGAGATAGACTGGAGCTGGAGACAGACTGGAGCTGGAGACAGACTGGAGCTGAGACTGGAGCTGAGACAGACTGGAGCTGAGACAGACTGGAGCTGAGACTGGAGCTGGAGATAGACTGGAGCTGGAGACAGACTGGAGCTGGAGACAGACTGGAGCTGAGACTGGAGCTGAGACAGACTGGAGCTGAGACAGACTGGAGCTGAGACAGACTGGAGCTGAGACTGGAGCTGAGAGACTGGAGCTGAGACTGGAGCTGAGACAGACTGGAGCTGAGACTGGAGCTGAGACAGACTGGAGCTGGAGACAGACTGGAGCTGAGACTGGAGCTGGAGATAGACTGGAGCTGGAGACAGACTGGAGCTGAGACAGACAGACAGCTACAGTCTGTCACCAGTCTGTTTACACAGTGTTTTTGTAGTTTCCCCCACCCTTACCTGAAAGGTGAGGTTGGTGACAGACTGACTTCCTTCCTGGCCTCAGGGAAACAAGTTCTTCCAGAGTGGTTTACTGGCTGGTGATCATAAATCTCCAGGGTTAATAAGAACAGGTTCAGCACGCTCTATGAAATCTGATCTCATTGAATGAAGTGCGCAGTGAATCTGACCTAGAGTGAATACAGAGACAGCTCATCGGGTTAGGTAGGGCTTAAGACATCTTGGTCATCTGCAGTTTGGGAATCGAACCCAGTAGCGTTGGGACGGCTCCCTGGTCGGGACGTCCTAACCACTGTCCTGATGGTGTGCTGCTTCCTAGGACCCTCTGAGTGAGCACACGGCCTACGAACAGATGGCCCTCCTCGCCTCCGCCGTAGCCTACTCGTGGAGCCGGTGGAACGCCAGGTGTGGTGGCGAACACATGGTTCTGCAGGTGAGACGCGCACAACCACACACTGCGTCTTCGGCTACAGCTCCCTCCCTTCAGCGCCGATATGGCCGTCCACTTTTCAGTTTTAGAACGCGGGCTTCCACAGGCTCGAGGCCAGACTGACGTCTTTAAAAGGAGACCTGCGGTACGATCAGGATGGTCTCACGAGGCTACACAGTCCACTAGTACATATTAGTCATCTGGCAGATGCTTTTATCATTTCATTGAAGTGTACAGGGGAGCCTGAGAACAACCACAGTATACTAAAAGGCCTTAAGGCTGTGTTCCAAAACTATTTTTCCTATGTCCCCCTTCCTATTGCTCGATCACTATACCCTCGTGGAGATGAGCAGTGGCAGTTAGTGGTCGACCAGAAGGAAGTTATTTATGGCATAATGACTTCTCTAGCTGAATACTTATTGGAACGGTGGGTAATGTGGAGGAAACCATCTGTACATTTAGGAAACAAGGGTGAGCGAAATCAAAAGAATAATGGGACAGAGCCTAATGATTAGCATTGTGATCCATTGCCCGGCTGATTCGGGCGTTTTCAGGCATCCTCATTTCCACTCCCCCCCCCCCCCAGGCATGTGAGCACCATGGCCCCGCCCCGGTCCCCGGGGGCCAGTGGAGCCTGTACCTCCTGGGGGCCCAGCGCAGCCAGAAGCTGCAGATGACCGAGGGGAGCCCGGCCTTCTCCGCCGAGCTCAGCCCCGACACCGAGTTCCACTCCACCTTCGTCCACACCCTGCGCGATGACCTGAGCCCCGAGGGCGCGGCCGAGACCAAGAACTCCCACTTCCTGTTTGTCGACACGGTGCAGACGCTGCTGTGTGCCACCAGGCCGCTGAACTACTCTTGAAGCGCGGCCGCGGCAAAGCGAGACAGCAGGGGGGCCGTCTCTGCTGAAACGGGGTTCACAGACCCTTCACATGGTAGGACACACAGGTGTCACCCATAACCCACGTTTTGGTCTGGTCCGTTCCTTTGGTCTACTACTCATGCCCCGTTGCGTGAAAGAAGCAGACCCATAGGAATGTAATGGTCTGGCTACACCACTGTGAAAAGGGCCAGTTGCAGTAACCTTGTGGCCCCGTACCAACTCCATCCCCTGGTTCAGTTCTCTGAGGTCGGATGTGAGCACCGGCTACTTCAGTGTCAGCTGGTTTGAAGAGACGGGGTTGCTGATCTGAAATTAGTTCTGGGGCGGTAAGATCGCCGGTGTTAGTTGACGTACATAATTGAGTGGTATATTTAACCGTTACTTATTACGACTTCAGTTGGATGAGACACACACACACACAGATGTTCCTTTTCTAGAATTGGCGACTTTATTTGTGCAAAGTTTCCAACACCCTCTTTGGAATATACAAAAAGTGTCAGATCTTAAAAACGGTAAACAACTTAAAATAAAGTAATAACGTCAATGAGTTTGGTGATCCACTTACTCATGATAAAATAAAAATCCATACATGGAAACAAACATTTTTATAAATAGAGATTGTAAATATACTTCTAAAAACACAAATAGAACGTTATTATTTGCGGTGTTATATTACTCTTAAAGGATTGCTCCTGGTCCCATTGAGAAAGAATATCTTTGTAAAAAGAAAAAAGGTAGATTCTTCCGTGCAAAGTGGAACAGTCCAACAATGCCAACACATTATTAGGACTTCCTTGTGCTTATTGACCAGGGGGAGTTTCTTTAATGTCCTCTGCAGTGTTATTAAAATGCTTCTGGAATCGTGTCGGCTTGTCATCGAGACCGTCCAGCTTTCAGGATGTCAACCAAACTGAGGGAATAAAACCGTGATCGTTCCTTTCCAGTGCTCATTTCGTCTTATCGTTCAAACACAAACACACGCTAAGTGAATCTACTTTTGTCAAACGTGAGGTGTAAATATCCCAGGGCTGCACCCCTCCCTCCTGCTGGGCGTCAGCCAGTCTGTATGATGGACCCCCCCCCCCCCCCCCCCAAAACCAACCACAACCATGATGCGGGGGGCCCCTGTCGGTCTCCATGGTGACGGGGTCGGGAGCTAGACGGGGGGCTGTCCGTTGTGCCGGAGCCCCGTGTAGGGCCACAGCAGCTGCTGGATGGTCATCCAGGAGTCGCCCGTCCCCACAGGTGCTGCGTCCACCGCCGGCTGCATCACCAGGCAGGCCAGCAGCGCCAGGAGACCTCCAGGGAACACCGCATTTACCGTTACTACCGGCTAGTCATGGAGCAGGCCACCGGGAATCCATACATTACAGGGTAGGGTGACCCCAAACCCCTTTCTTAAAGCAGGTATACAGCCTAAAACACTTTGACATGGTTATGAAACATTGACCGGTCCTACTAGTTTACCGATCTGTACAGAACTTCACTTTGCCGCGGCTAAACTCCCTTTCTGCAGACTACTTCACACAGACAACGTGCTGCAGTAGTATTAGTAGTTTAATAGCAGACTATGTGTTACTGTAGCATCAACCTCAAGTATCAGATGGTAGTTTCATTTCTATATGACAACAACTCAGAGGTTCTGTCTCAGGATCTCTAAATATTACATTTTCGCAATGTTCCTATGGTGAGAAATCAGTCATTCAGTAAGACAACACAGATGACGAGATGAGACGTTACATTGATGCAATCGTCCTGTGACTGGATAGCTACTGGACGGAACTTAATCTGAAATATTACATTTCTACTGTAGCACAAAAGGTTTCACAGGTTTCCAGTGAGTTCAATTGAGATTTAAATATGAATGAACAAATGAACACATGTAACACAACAGGCAGCGGGGGCGTGGTACAGAGCGTTTAACATCGTCTGAAGGGGACTGACCTGCCAACACCACCACCATGGCCAGCCACAGCCAGGGGCCCCGTCCACCTCTGACCCCACCTGATGTGGTGGTCGCCGCCCCCTTGGGGTTGGACAGTACAGCGTGGGACACCGACGGAGACACCAGAGGGTCCGAGGCAGAGGGGCCGGGAGATGAGCTGGGACTGGAGGGAGGGAGAGAGAGGAGCCAATCAGAGACAGAGAGAGGAGTATATGAGGACAAAGACAGGAGAGGTGTGGATAGAAAGGACAAAGGGACTGGAGGGAGAGAGGAGCCAATCAGAGACAGAGAGAGGAGTATATGAGGACAAAGACAGGAGAGGTGTGGATTGAAAGGACAAAGGGACTGGAGGGAGAGAGGAGCCAATCAGAGACAGAGAGAGGAGTATATGAGGACAAAGACAGGAGAGGTGTGGATTGAAAGGACAAAGGGACTGGAGGGAGAGAGGAGCCAATCAGAGACAGAGAGAGGAGTATATGAGGACAAAGACAGGAGAGGTGTGGATAGAAAGGACAAAGGGACTGGAGGGAGAGAGGAGCCAATCAGAGACAGAGAGAGGAGTATATGAGGACAAAGACAGGAGAGGTGTGGATTGAAAGGACAAAGGGACTGGAGGGAGAGAGGAGCCAATCAGAGACAGAGAGAGGAGTATATGAGGACAAAGACAGGAGAGGTGTGGATTGAAAGGACAAAGGGACTGGAGGGAGAGAGGAGCCAATCAGAGACAGAGAGAGGAGTATATGAGGACAAAGACAGGAGAGGTGTGGATAGAAAGGACAAAGGACAGTAGGCTAAAAGAGGCGCGAGAAACGGTCCAATCGAGGAGTAAGGGGCAGCAAAATGGAAGAATGGACGGACCAAGCCTGGTGGGAGAGGTGAGGTCTTCATGAAGGAGAGCACCGCAGGCAGAGACCCCTCGTAGGGATGTACGGTTAGTAAACATCAAACGGCAAGCAATTGAAACAGCAGCAGACTATTGATCGACCAATGGAATAGCTGCAACATTCCGTGATCAAACACATCCTCGAACTTTCCCTGAACCGTGCGGGAAGCTTTGAAACATCAACCACACAACCAACCAATCATCAGTGATCACCAGCAACAACGACGACAGAGAGCGTGGCGCTGAAAGGAGAGCATTGAGAGGAGGAGGCGGCGGCCTGAGGGAAACAATCATGCGGTGATGCGTGCGGTCGATACGCCTTGAAAAGAGACATTCATTCTGTCGCCTCTTCCTGCTCTGCGACATTCCACTTTCCACTGTGTCACTTACAGAATTACAAAAAGCTCCTCCTGTTTCCTGAAAGACGTGGAATGGTGAAGAGAAAAGAAAAAGGAGAGGTCTTTCAGTGGGAGAGACTCCGGGACCAGAGGATAAGCTCCCAGTGGCAAACGCACGGAGAACACAGCGAGCACAGCGAACAAATGAGGCCAAACGGTTCGGCCGTGCAGCAAAGGTATCGTTAGTGACAGGACATGCCAGGGCGGAGTGGTTAGACGACAACATCGCGGCATTGCCCAGCGCATGTTGGGATGTCGGCATGACACGCCCATCACAGATCCCAGCAGCGCAAGGACAGCCAGGGGCCGGCCCAGCAGGGCCCGCCCAGCAGGGCCCGCAGTCTGGGTTTGATTTCCATCCCTCCCTTCATTGTGACCAAAATCCCCAGAGCCCCAAGCGCAGAATGAGAAGCTAGTCCGATTGAGAACCAGATACATGTGAAGGACAGTGTGAGGCTAGCCAGCTTGGGCTAGCCAGCTTGGGCTAGCTTGCGGTACGACACCCGTGGGTGTGTAGCAGGGACTAACGTCTTGAGGGGCATAATGAAGGAGGTCAGTTTGATGCCCAGTTCACTTAGGCTGGACCTCCTCTTCTCAGCCACTGGGGGGTTCACTGGCTCCTTCCACTGAAAGTCTGAGAAGCTGGCCCTGGGTGCGAGGGAGGACCACACGTTTACATGCAAAACACAAAATAAAGGCAGGCAGGGGCGTGGCCAGGGGCGTGGCCATGGGCGTGGCCCTTCCACCCATTTGATTGCCCCCCCCCCCCCCCCCCCCCCTGGGTGCCACCCCTACTTAATACACAGTACCTTAAGCAGACACCACTGTACACACACACATGTACACACAAATACAAATGTACACACACAACATAACCATATACATACAAACAATACAATACACACAAACATAATAAAAAGTACAACCGGTCAGCACAAACTGAAAACAAACAAATACAGAAACCCATGCAAGTAGTAATCCATTCAAATTCAAGAATGTAAAGTCATGCAAACAAAGGTTTACACACAAACATGCATGTTCACTCGTACCAGCAGAGACAAAACAACATTTAGCTATCGTCTGTTTTGATTGGAATTTTGATGGGTTTGCAAATTCAAATCAATATTTTTATAGCTACATATTTTTTAACAATGATTGTGTAGACATTTTCTAGATAGAATCAAATGGGCAAAATAAAGCGTGCCCAAACACTAATGACAGAGGACAGATTGACTTTGCAGGGGCGTTCACTAAACAGAACATCTCCCCCCTCTACAGAGTCCCATGAGCCGCTGTTATCCACTGAACAGAACGCACATGAATCATGGCTGCCTGTTGGCATGACAACCGCAGTTTAGCAGCAGCGGTTTAGACCTAAAGCCTGGTTTAGACCTAAAGCCTGGTTTAGACCTAAAGCCTGGTTTAGATCCCGTCTTGGATCTGAAGCCTGGTTGAGATCCCGTCTTGGATCTGAAGCCTGGTTTAGATCCCGTCTTGGATCTGAAGCCTGGTTGAGATCCCGTCTTGGATCTGAAGCCTGGTTTAGATCCTGTCTTGGATCTAAAGCCTGGTTTAGATCCCGTCTTAGATCTGAAGCCTGGTTTAGATCCTGTCTTGGATCTGAAGCCTGGTTTAGATCCTGTCTTGGATCTAAAGCCTGGTTTAGATCCTGTCTTGGATCTGAAGCCTGGTTGAGATCCCGTCTTGGATCTAAAGCCTGGTTTAGATCCTGTCTTGGATCTGAAGCCTGGTTTAGATCCTGGCTTAGATTAAGCCTTAGCAAGGACACTGAGCAGCATCAGAGGCCACAATCTGCACATGCCCCGTTTGGCATGCATCTTACCCGTTCAGCTCCTGGCCTGGTTCGTCGGGGTCCCCCCAGGCCCCGGAGCTAATGAAACGTTTGAGCGGGGGCCGCGAGCCACTCTTTCCCGGCACGTTCCTGCAAAACGGCCGCAGCACAGGACAACAGCAGAAACCGTCACGCAAACCCACACCAAGGACCGGTGTGATCAGAGATGGGGGGGGGCCACGCTCAGGGCCAAGGGCCTTCATCCACTGAAACCAGCAGGAACGTGAGGAGCACCCTTTCCCCACGTCCCCTGGTACACTCTCCCTCACCCAAAGGACGTTAGAAACAAGGCCGATAACCACAGTTACCATTCAGTTTGTCATTCAGCAGACACTGGGAGTAGCTGCACAACGTTCTACGTGGGTGAGCAAGTACGCGCAAAGGTTTGGGTTGAACAAAGAGTTGCAGTGCGTGGGTACTCACCAGGGAGACCTCCTGGTGAGCCGCTCCGCCTCGCTCTCTGATAGGTCCTGGGTTTTGGTCTGCATGGAGAAACAGGAGCACTGAGTCATGATGACCTAGTAACGACCACAGGCTAGGAGTGTATCCTTTGTATGCATACTTATTTATTGCTGTGTGTTCATAAAAGCCTTGATTAGAGATACATGATCATTGTTTTCCTGAATGTAATTTAGGTGAAAGTGTGTAGCAAACGTAACATTAGTATAGTATGTGTAGTTAACTATGTGTAGATCTATACAGTGAATTATCATAATATCATAAACCTATCCGTTAGTACTGGCTTAATATAACCCAGCTCTAACAGGTCTCACACACACACACACACACACACACACACAAGAGGAAGTGTGCCATCACACCCACCGAGTCAAAGCCGGGGGAAGCACCTGAGCGGGGAATAGCCGCGATGCTAACCCGCCTAGCAGATGGCTGGAACAGAACAACACCACAATCAACCACTTCTCCTCTGTTAGACATGAATTAACACTTATATAATCAGCAGGTCATCATTAAACAACATTAACATACTCATAATATTTAAACGTGCATCAACATTCATATATGTATATTACTGATAGACCTAATGAAGAGTAGTTGATTTATAGTTGTGGGTCTGTCAACGCCTTTCTAATACTAGTTTGAATGCATTATATTTCCATAAGAAATATGAAGTAGGATATCGCCGACTTGATTGGCTACATCAAATCCTAAAGTGATAGCCTAATGGATCAACCCCACATCACAGGATGTCTTTTGCCAGATCAAGTTTTCCAGATAAGCTCAGTTCATAAATCTCTCCATTTATGTAACGTGTGTGTGTGTGTGTGTGTGTGTGTGTGTGTGTGTGTGTGTGTGTGTGTGTGTGTGTGTGTGTGTGTGTGTGTGTGTGTGTGTGTGTGTGTGTGTGTGTGTGTGTGTGTGTGTGTGTGTGTGTGTGTGTGTGCGATCTGAAATCACTGCAAGTCGTGCCTACCTTGTAGTACTGCGAAGATGGTGTTTTTCCTCGGAAGTCCGCTGTAACAAAAGCATCTAGTCATTTTGTCCATTTGCATGTTTTGAAATGACTCGGCTTGCCCATGCTCATAAAGGAACACATGCGTGTGCGTGGGTGGGTATAGCTTTTAAAAGAACCGCACTGAGTTACACCAAATATGGTCACACATCCGGTCCCATCCCTGGCGCTAATATCAAAGATCCCCCTGGTGCCATTATATGCTGTTGACCAGAGACTGATGCGCATCCCTGACTGGACCGCCATGACGGCACCATATATGGTCAGACCCATATATGGGGCCGTCCCGGCGGCCCCATATATGGGTCTGACCATACATGGCGCCGTCCCGGCGGCCCGGGTTTCTGGTTTCCCGGTACCTTTGTCGGTCTGCGAGCCGAAGGAGCGCTCGTTCTGCATGAGCGTCTGCCGCAGCTCCACCAGCTCCGCGTGCTCCTTGGTGTACATCCGCTTCAGGTTCTCCACGTGCTGAAACATCACCTCCACCGCCTTGCCGATGCGGTTCTCCTGCGGAGCGCAGCCCGGCGTTAAACCAGAGCGAGGGAGAACCACCGCTCTCCATCGGAAAGGCCCGTTCAGTTGTTCCACATGGAGCGGCATTATCTCACTCCGTACGGAGATAGAGAGGGCTCATTTGGGAACACGATAATGACACACCCCAGGGACTCCTTGTTTAACACAGAAAGCCAGCAGACATAAAACGACCGTCTTGTAAGGCTGGGCAACATCATAACATATGTAACATGCTTTCAAAACACTCGGTGGTCCTTACGTCGAAGTACATGGTAAGTTCATGACTACAACACCCAAATACAGAGTGGGGTGCGGCTGGTAAGTTCATGACTACAACACCCAAATACAGTGTGGGGTGCGGCTGGTAAGTTCATGACTACAACACCCAAATACAGAGTGGGGTGCGGCTGGTAAGTTCATGACTACAACACCCAAATACAGTGTGGGGTGCGGCTGGTAAGTTCATGACTACAACACCCAAATACAGTGTGGGGTGCGGGTGGTAAGCGCAACCTGTTGATAAAATGTGTGCTACTGTGTGGTGTCCTGATCACGTGACTCCTCCTGAAACCTGTGCAGGGACAGCGGGACAGCTGGACAGCCGTCCCAGGACAACAGCGGACAGAACTAGGACGCGGACGACCCTTTATGTTACCGTTTCTACTTTCCTCCTTTTCCAGAAATGACCCCAGACTAACACCCTCCCTCACGGACAATAAGCAACGATATTACAACAGTTAACATTAAGTCCTTGACAAGAGGCTTTGATGCAAAGCGTCAGAATCTTTCTAGTTTCTTAGACATGCGTCAGTAGGGGGCAGGTAGGGGTTAGGAACGCTTGCACAAGGGTACCTACTGAACCCAGAACCTTATGGCTGGGAGTCAAACCCCCTGCCCACAGACTATGAGCCTAGCATGAGGCAGTAGGTCAGGTTCTGTCTCTGGGGTCCAGGTAGAGGACAGACTGACCTGGTGGACCCCAGAGACGGGTTAGTGGGGTCCAGGACAGACTGACCTGGTGGACCCCAGAGACGGGTTAGTGGGGTCCAGGACAGACTGACCTGGTGGACCCCAGAGACGGGTTAGTGGGGTCCAGGACAGACTGACCTGGTGGACCCCAGAGACGGGTTAGTGGGGTCCAGGACAGACTGACCTGGTGGACCCCAGAGACGGGTTAGTGGGGTCCAGGACAGACTGACCTGGTGGACCCCAGAGACGGGTTAGTGGGGTCCAGGACAGACTGACCTGGTGGACCCCAGAGACGGGTTAGTGGGGTCCAGGACAGACTGACCTGGTGGACCCCAGAGACGGGTTAGTGGGGTCCAGGACAGACTGACCTGGTGGACGGCCCCCAGCATCTCCGAGCGGCTGGAGACCCGGGTCATGGACTGGATGAGGATCTCCAGGTTCTTCTGCAGCCGACGGATGATCTCCATCGACTGGCTGTCGTCGTCGCACAGCGGAATCAGAGCCTGAGGGACGGCCAAGTGCATTATGGGAAATCAGGCACACTGGGTAGTGAAAGAGCTGGCGGTGGCCCCCCTGGGCAGGCACTTCTGGCCAAGGGACCCCCAATATCTTGTGCAGTGTCTTACACACACACGCACACACACACACACACACACACACACACACACACACACACACACACACACACACACACACACACACACACACACACACACACACACACACACACACACACACACACACACACACACACACACACACACACACACACACACACACACACACACACACACACACACACACACACACACACACACCTGCAGTAGCCCCTGGCAGCTGGATATCTCTTTGCGGACGTTCTCCTCCGCCAGGTCACGTGACCTCTCCTCCAGCCTCAGGCGTTTCTCCAGGGTGAAGAGGTCGCACTTGAAGCCCAAAGACAGCCGCTGAAACTCCACCTCCATCGGACCAAGGGAAGAGCCCATGTTAGCCCCCTAGCATCACCGTGGCGCATCCTGAGTGGACACACCGCCACCCTGCTAAGCTAACAAGATGCTAGGGTAACAACAATGTTAAAAGCTACAATAAAAAATAAAATAAAATAAAACGAATGCATCAATCCATACGAACGACTGCATTGAATAGAGTATCCACGGTAACACTTAAACAGTACAGGGTTAAGTCTTTCAAATTGGTCGATTGTTGTGCTTACATATGCGGACAACTCCATTGGAAGAAACAAAAAAAAGGTAACAGTTTCCTTTACGCTGACTAAACTATGAATGCTTCATCTTATAAACATTAATTGCATTAATGCCAGCCGTACCTCGATTTCCTTGTCAGTCGGTGATTGGCTGCAAGGTAAGAACACAACGAAAGGTTTCCAGTGACATTAGACAGCACCGACACAAACAAATCCTTTCATTGTCAGCGGCACTCGTTCCTTCACCTGTTTCGGTCTTCCTTTACCACCTCACTACTGTCGGAGAACACCGAGGTCTCTGAAAGACAAGAAAGGAAGGTAACCCAAGGAGCTCTGGAGACAATAAGCCATGGGAGGAATACGACACCAAAAGGATTTTTGTGTGGCAATTTGGCAAAAACATAACCCTATAGCATCCCACCCAAACAGTTTGTGCAAGACAAAGAGACACAAGCAAGTTTGTAATAAACACATAGCAGATTTGTTCCAATAAACAGTCATGTAGTCATGTAGTATTGTATCTTTCAACAAGGTTCCACTACCCAATGCCACAGCCCGCGTACCGTCCTTCTCACTGGCCTCACTCAGGTCCTCAGGGCCCTTGTCTGAGAGGTGACGCGGCTCCTGCAGGATGCAAGCAGATGACACCTCAGTCTCCTCCTCCCGTTTAGCATCCAAGCATTCCTGCACCTTAGCACCTTGCTCCTCCATATCGGCTCTGTCACCGATGCTAACCTCCACTTATGCTAAGCTATGGTCTAAAGCGGCTAGCTGACAGGCGCCCACAGCAGACGTAGGAGGCATGCTGGGTGCTGGGGAGATACTGGGTGCTGGGGGGAGATGCTCCTGGGTGCTGGGGAGATGCCGCTGGGTGCTGGTGCAATGCTGCTGGGTGCTGTTGCAATGCTGCTGGGTGCTGGTGCAATGCAGACTGTTACAGGTTACAGTAAATATCTGCGTTTTCTCTTCCCCAAACTCCCGCCCTCATGGGACTGGTAGAGCAAGATTTTATCTGGGAAGTCTTTGTGTGATGGTGAACAAAGGACATACCGATGGCACAATTACCCTGGTGCATTTAACCAGCATGTTTTATTATCACCTCTTAGATCGTATGTGGCTGCAGGTCTTTCTGCTATTTGGAGATTTGAACTAGAAACTAAAACACGTGAAAGAAAATCTTGGTGTCCTTGTACTTAGCAGACATTGTAATTGACCGTAACAATATTTTAACCCAAGTATTATTTGTGAGTGTGTGTATGCAGGGGTGACTCATGGGTCAATCAAATCAATCTTCAGTGTAATAAGTTAGCTTACTTTTGATTGGCTGGAATCAGAGAGGCGGTCCTCCCTACTTGGCCCTGACTGGAGACTGGTGTTGGGAGAGATGTTCTTAGAGAGAGAAGAAGCCGACCCTGAAAGATTATGTAGATTTATAATGCAGGACTTGAATCCAGACCTGAAAATGGGATCATGTGTAAAAATCAGCCATTCCTTCTCATTACTGACACCCTTGGCCGGTAGGTGAACTGCAGCCTGCTGGAGCTTGGGCATTAGTGCACTGGACTGTTACTCCGTGGGTTGGGACAATAATAAACTAATGACAGTTATAATCATAAACGTTTGCTATAAACAGACAATTGGAGTGGGGTGAGTGGATATTCTTGGAAGTCACTAATGACATTTTCCTGGCAAATCCATCCAAGAGTATAGACCATCCCATAATTATATAATTATGTAGTTAATTCTTAAACACTTTAAAAAAGGAGCTGTAGGTTAGTCTACTTTATCCCGCTACGCAGTGCACGTTAAGATCCAGCTGCTCTATTTAGAGTAACCATAGCTCTATAGAACTGGCAGTATATTGGATACTGTACAGTTCTACAACAAAGTCTCAAATAAATTGTACCGCTTTACTTTTCCTGCAACGCAACTTGTTCTCCTTAGATGGTATTCTACCACACCAGCTTCATGCCAGTTTAAGTGTTTATGTTTGGGTTTAATGAGGTGAGGATGAGTCCGATTCTGAGAGCAGGTCTTCTCTACGAGATGTGCACACATGTCATTTGAGATGTGTCATTCGAGATGTGCACGCATGTCATTTGTTTTAAGGGGAATCACTTGGGAGGAATAAACCACCAACGGATAAGAAAGTAATAGTGTTTATAAAATGATGTATCTAGACCTCCGAGACCAAGGTTGAACCAAGCCCTAACTGTGTCCTTATTCATTACCCCCACCTCATTAAGCCCTTAAAATAAACACTTTATAACTGGCAGGAAAGACGACCATCTAAGGAAAATAACCATCCTTTCAATTCAAGTTTAATTGCTGGAAATATTCAGATGAACGTTATATAAAAACAACGAATAGCCACTGTTTGGTACGTGTTCAGGGGTTCATTCTCACCCCACCCACAAAATAATGCTAATGTTTACGAACAGAAAAGCGGTCTGGATTCTAAACTGGCGATTTAAGTACGCAATAATCCCCGTAGTCCCTTCAATACACAGGACCCTATTACTGCGGACATGAGGTTCAGACACAAGACCTGATCATGTTTTAACAGAGACATCCCTTCTGGACAGAAGTAATTACCTGCCATGGCGACTGGAATGGTTTGCGATGCACCCTCCTCTTCCTCCATCACCACAGGCAGGAGGCCGGAACTGTGGCGCACGCACACACACACACACACACACACACACACACACACACACACACTTTCAAACTTGGGTAATAAAGTGACTGCTGAAGAGTGCATGTTGCAGCAACATTGCTTTTCAGCATGGATAACACTACCCAGCACACACTCACAAAATACACATTAAACAAACACTACACAACCCAACTCACCTGTCCTCCAGCTCGCCTCGCTCTCCTAACCGTGTGGGGCTCTGGGAGAGAGACACAGAGAAAGACCGACGTAAGAAGGACGGTGGGAACAGACAGGTGGTCTTATCACACACACACACACACACACACACACACACACACACACACACACACACACACACACACACACACACACACACACACACACACACACACACACACACACACACACACACACACACACACACACACACACACACACACACACACACACACACACCAAAGCGGATGCTCCTCCCCTCCCCCGAACTCTTGGTTATCAGACAAGTTAAGTTGACATTCAACAATTAACTGCTGCCTCATCTTTATTTTTTATCAAAATGGGAGCTGCATTCGTATCCTGAAAATGATGGGTGACTTAGTCTGTTACAAATTAAACTTCTTTCTATTGAAATAATCCTCACTCGGATGTGTCCTAAACGTCACCAGGGATAAAACAAGACACACAAGAGTCTCTGTTCGAAAAGCAGAACCTTCTCAGGCAGAATGCCTAGCACTTCTTCTTCTACTATTGTTAGTCAAATATTTAAGTACTTGCCTCTTGCGGCCCATACGTGTCACCAAGCTTTGTGTTGGCATGGCTGCCAGTCCTACCAGTTGATCTAGTCCAACCAAACCAGTGTAGCATCATCCCATAGCCTTTCTCTCTCTTCCCTGAGAAACCTTCCTATGGGAAGCGCTGACACTCACCCAAAAACCAGTCCAACCCACATAAAAAGAACAGACTGTGTGTGTGATGGTGTGTGTGTGTGTGTGTGTGTGTGTGTGTGTGTGATGGTGTGTGTGTGTGTGAGATGATGTGTGTGTGGGATAATGTGTGTGTGTGATGTTGTGTGATGAAGGGATGGCGGTGGGGAGATAGTTAAAAGAGGAAGAGGCAGCTTAAGAGTGAAAGAGGAAGTTGGGTCCCCAACGCCGAACGCTACTTCCTGTTGATACAGACCGTGGCAAGGTTCATGTCGCTTGATGTTGCGTCCCCTTCTCCTCCTTTGCGGGGGTCCCCACTAGGCTGGGGGCTGGCAGGGGTGAGAGGTCAAAGGTGAAGGTTTAACCCAAGCCCTGACTTTTTCCACGTTTTTCTAGACCCTGGTTTGAAAGCTTAAATCTGCCTTTGAACCCGTTAGTCCCGCTTCCCTTTCTCTGTCTCTATATGTCTGTAAATGTTGAGCAGGTGGTGAAAGAGGGAGAGAGGAAGAAAGAGAGGGCGTGAGTCTATCCCCAGATGCATTGTGGGTATGCAAAGCATGCCGGCCCTGGAATACATACAAGCACACCCAATCACAAGCACCCAGAAAGATTAACGCCAATTTGACTGGCAAATAAGATCCAAGCCTAAGGCCCCTAGTGCTGGCAGAAATATAATTTAAATAAAAAGATGCCCGACAATGACGGCGCGCTTGCTACGTGGAGAGAGGTTGGCTCAGACAGGACGGATTGAGGCTGGTCTCATAACGGATATTAAATTGAAATATATTCCTTACCCGCCATTTTTAACAATGGTTTCTTGCCCAGAGGATGATGAAGATGGAGTGCATTTGGGTGGTACCATCTCTCTTGTCTCAAGGGGGGTGTTTCCAGGTGCTACGGTGTGGTCCGTCTCAGGCGGGTTGCTCTGACGATCATGGTTTGAGCCAGCGAGAAGAATGGTGCATTCTGGGCCTTCTGAAACAACAAGGGGAGAGGTGAGGGGAACTGGCATTTCAAATTCGGACGCAGACGAAGGGAATGGATCTGAATACAAGTCATTGGAAAAGGGGGACAGAGGTGTGGTGGCTCAGGTGTTCAACTCCCAGACGAAAGGTTCTGGGTTCAAGCCCAGAGGACCAGAGTCTTGCTATAGGTATCCCAGAGGAACATGCCCTCACCCTCAACCTGCTCCTTAATGACACGTTTCTGAGTAATATCTGAGAAAAAGCATAGATTAAATGACTTCATGGTAAGCCTTAGAGAGGTTTGAAATCGTTTCACTGAGGGTGTGTGTGTCACTTTAAGGGTTCAGGTGCGTGTGCTACTTGTCCTCCGTGGTCAGTATACAACTAACCATGTCATCAAGTTTCCTCACAATAAACCAGTAAAGACAGCGAGACATAGAAAGCAGATAGAGAGAGGTAGGTATGCACAGAAAGAGAGAGATGGGTCAAAGTTAACGGGATGAGTAAACAGTAGAGTGGTAGAGAAGAGGATTCGTTCTGACAATCCAGAATGGCATAATGATGGAGACAGAGAATAACGAATAACTCAAGAGATTGAGAGATGGACACACTGAGCTAGAGAGTGGGAGAGACACGTATGAGGAAAGACAGCAGGAGCGATGAAAGTGAGTGAGCATGACGTTCGAGTGAGTGAGTGAGTGAGTGAGTGAGTGAGTGAGTGAGTGAGAGAGAGAGAGAGAGATGGAGATCCTGAGATAAAGAGTGGGAGATGGAAATAGACATATGGAGAGAGAGAGAGAGAGAGAGATGGAGAGTGGGAGATTGAAACAGACATATGGAAAGAGAAACAAAGGGAGAGATGTAGAGATAAAGATAAATAAAGAGACTTACTGTTGTTGTGAGGGTGGAGGGCTTCAGAAAGAGTGCCGCTTGATTCCTGTCCTGCGCGCTCACCAGCAGACTGTGTGTGGGCGTTCCACAGCGCCTCTTCCTGCAACACACACACACACACACACACACACACACACACACACACACACACACACACACACACACACACACACACACACACACACACACACACACACACACACACACACACACACACACACACACACACACACACACACACACACACACACAGACAGACAGAGGAAGCTGGGGGATCTCATTCAAAGCACTGTAGCGAGCAGCAACAAGGCGCAAAACCACATCGCCATAAGACTCATAACGCCAACCCTTTCTCGTATGTTAGTTGACGAGCGCCTGTGTTCACCGAGAGTCAGAACCGAGGCAGGAAGCAACGCCGTCATAAAGCACTGTCAAGGCGGCGTGTTTTTGGCCATCGAAGCACGCCCTGGTTGTAGTGGCGAGGCGTGGGAAAACTCAAAGAGACGCTCTCTGGATCCCCTTCCTGTCACTACAGGAAGTAGGGGAGGGGGGACAAAATGTCGTATTCGCCAATCAGGATGCGAGCTTCGTGGCGTAACCTATCCCCAAAGCGTGAGGTTGTGTTTGGGAACGGCGGCCGGACGCCCCGCGGAGATGTCTCTGGATGAGATGAAGCCTGGGGGCCGTCTGGAAGACGCACACGTTACTCGTCTTAGCATTCTTAGCATCTGCAAGACAGCCTCTTTCAACGTCTATACTGGCTAAGCAGAGGCTAACCTTTAGCGAAGCTTTGGGGTTACATTTGACCACACAACGCGAACCCAAAAGGTCGAACCCCTTCATTACGCCAAATCCATGTTTTTGTCATCATAACTGTTTATGTTCAGTCAGTGAGCTGCAGAATCTCACCGGTTCTCAAACTAAGAATCATTTAATACAACAAAACACAAGGTACCTGCAAAGGTTGAGCAGTGGAGCCCGACTCTGAGTCCACGCTGACCGAAGAACCTTTTCAACACACACACACACACACACACACACACACAATTAATATAGAAAAACAAAGATTAGACCAAGACCCAAGTATCAGTTCATTAAGAACCCAAGACCCCATGGGACCCATCTGAGTTTGACAACCGGTGCCATCTTTGACCCTATATGAGCAAACGGAAAATAGAAAGAACCAAAGAAATGAGGGGAAGAAAAATAAATGGAAGGCATGACACAACGTGCCATTAGAGACCAGGTTCCTGCTCTGTAGTCGGCGTCTGCCTGTCTGTCTGTATCTGCGGGTCATGTGGGACTGTGCCAGCCTGCCATGCAGACAGAGGGACGAGGGATTACCGAGGGTCTAGTGGTTGTCAGAGTGGTTCCCCACCCGGCCATAGATGGACCTTGAAGAGGGGAGGCTTGGGCGCACACACACACACACACACACACACACACACACACACACACACACACACACACACACACACACACACACACACACACACACACACACACACACACACACACACACACACACACACACACACACACACACACACACACACACACACACACACACACACAGAGTGAAGGGCCGTGCGAGTCCCTAGAAGGCAGGGCTCTGTACACTTTGACCTCACCAGTTCACTGGGATTGCCCGTTACAACATTTGCTCTCACGTCATTGGGCGCAGACCCCTGTATTAGCTGTCCACCGTACAGCCATGCATTTGCTCACTGGGTAAACATTAGCTCCAGTGTATTTGTATGTTTTCCTTCTGGTTCAGTGTTGTGTTCTCTTACAGGTTGTAAAGACCCTTCACCAAACCAAAACGTATATCCTCCCTGGTGATTCACTATGTATAGTGGTCAGGAATGAGCAGGTAGAGGTGAGGGGGTGCTGCTCAAGGAGGACTAGAACCCAGAACCTCCGCTGGGAGTCAAACACCCCCACCAGTACACTATCCCCCGCCCCCCACAGAGATCCATTAACAGGTGGAACGTCGGTTTTCTGGGGCTCTCGACTCACCCGGGGTCCCTCCCTCCGTCACTAGCCCAGGTCCAGGCTCCTCTGTGGGGGCGGGCAGAGGGGTGGAGCTGTCCCTGGGCTCTGCTCCTCCTCCCTCCGTCACTAGCCCAGGTCCAGGCTCCTCTGTGGGGGCGGGCAGAGGGGTGGAGCTGTCCCTGGGCTCTGCTCCTCCTCCCTCCGTCACTAGCCCAGGTCCAGGCTCCTCTGTGGGGGCGGGCAGAGGGGTGGAGCTGTCCCTGGGCTCTGCTCCTCCTCCCTCCGTCACTAGCCCAGGTCCAGGCTCCTCGGTGGGGGCGGGCAGAGGGGTGGAGCTGTCCCTGGGCTCTGCTCCTCCTCCCAGATCCTCAACCACTGTCCACCTCTCCTCCCCAGCTTCCTCCTCCTCCTCCTCCTTCCTCCTCCTCCTCCTCCTCCTCTTCAGGCTGGCTGGTCGTTGCGGCGACCGTTTCCATGGCAACGACCTCCTGCTTCTCCACCTGCTCCTTTTTCAGGAGGTCAAACTCTGCATCCCATTCCAGCTCCGCCCCAGCCTGCTCACCACCAATCAGGAGGAGGAGGAGGATATCATGGGGAGAAACAACCAGAAAAAATGAGATGCAGAAAGGTCATAAGGTCAAACTGCAGTGGGGTCAAATTCAACCACAGTGCTAAACTATGTCAGAGAATCTACCCCAAAGGAACATTTGTTTGTCATTTTTCCAGTTTTGTTTAGCGGACGGTACAACTGGGGTTCAAACCCAGATCCTTACCCTGTACCAATTTACACAGAAAATATAAAGCCCTTCTCTAACCACACATCCATGACTCACTTGTTGTATAGCAACCAAACATGCGTAGGTGCAGCGCCGTAGGCTCTCTCTCTCTCTCTCTCTCTCTCTCTCTCTCTCTCTCTCTCTCTCTCTCTCTCTCTCTCTCTCTCTCTCTCTCTCTCTCTCTCTCTCTCTCTCTCTCTCTCTCTCTCTCTCTCTCTCTCTCTCTCTCTCTCTCTCTCTCTCTCTCTCTCTCTCTCTCTCTCTCTCTCTCTCTCTCTCTCTCTCTCTCTCTCTCTCTCTCTCTCTCTTCTCTCTCTCTCTCTCTCTCTCTCTCTCTCTCTCTCTCTCTCTCTCTCTCTCTCTCTCTCTCTCTCTCTCTCTCATGATTCATTTTTTTTGTTTATTCATTTGTTGCATGAAAATAATGAATGTTTGGTGGTTTCCTGTCTCCCTCTTCCCCATGCTAGCTCTCACTGCAGCAAATATACAACTTAGTGTTGATGTTTCTCCCTCGCTCTTTACACACAGATATTCAGAGTCTCTCATATGCAAACAGTGCATCTCCCTCTCACATTCTCCCTCATACTCGCCATGTCTCTCCTGCTGTCCCTTCTACTCACACGCTGGCCGATCACCCTCGCTGTCTCTCTCCCTCTCCTCTCAAAGATAGCCCGTGTCTCCCTCCCCCTCCCTCCCTCCCTCCCTCCCTCCCTCTCCTCCCCCAGACAGCCCGTGCCTCTCTACCTGACAGGAGGCCTCTCTGCTGTCCTGAGGGGTCCTCAGCTGCTCCAGCTCCTCACCCAGCTGTCGTTTCTGGTTCTCCTGCTCCTGGACCCTGCAGAGAAACAACCGAGCGATCAACGCTTCATCAAGGTGGAGATAAGCGCGGCGTTTCACCCAGCCCATATGGGAGTGTTTCTTCTAGATGGTGAGTCAGTAGCCCAGTTCCTCGAGACCAGTGTTCCCACGACCAAAGAAATACTGGGGACCCACTTAAAAAATAAAAATAAACACACACACACACACACACTACCTAATCCGCAGGCCAATGCAGTGTCCCATTCTGTTGCCCAGGGTGACGACCGCGTGTGTCCCCCCCCCCCCCCCCCCCCCAACCCCTCACCCACAAAAGCTGACCCTTCAACCGGATCCGACTCAGATCCTGGTCCTGTCGGACCGTGGTTCTGGTCCTGTCTCCCTAATCCAGTCCTGTCTCCCTAATCCAGGTCTCTCTAATCCCAGGTCTGTCCCACGCAAACGGCACACTGGTCTCCGAAAAACAGTTTCGTGAATTCCCGACTAAATCCTTCTGAAGTGTTTCCGGGATACCAATAAAGCTACAAGCTATGCTAAAGCTACAAGCTATGCAGAATATCCAATGGTCCAACGGAGTCCATTTAGCAGAACAATGGCGCTCTCCTCGTTGGTCCAGAGAGACTCGTGAGGACGAGAAGCTAGCATTGAGTCCCTGTATGGTCTGCCTCAGAACAGCCCCCTCCACTTAAATATCTGGACAGAACCACACACACACACACACACACACACACACACACACACACACACACACACACACACACACACACACACACACACACACACACACACACACACACACACACACACACACACACACACACACACACACACACACACACACACACACACACACGGCGGGCTTTGTGGAGATCAAAAGGTTAGTTTTGACCGACAGCCATGTCGACCTGTCTTGGGGTGAATACAGTCAACTGAGACCAGGAAGTGCCAAAACAGACCACTAATCCAAAGTAATTTACAGTGGGGATCAAACCCAGGATGGGAGCAGAACACCTTAATGACTACATCACCCTGCCCAGGCTAATGGCATCATTAAGAGGGGTAATAATAACAGGAATTTCAGGCTGTGAGCCAAAATGGGCTCGCTTACCTTCTATGGAAAACCAAGAAAACAGAAAGACGGGAGGAAACCTAACAGAGAACCCAACCCACACAGTACAGCGCCCAACGATAACCCCAGAGCAGCTCACCTGACCGACAGGTGCAGGATCTCCGTGCGGGACCTCCGCATGTTGCTGGCCATCTTGATCAGCTCCTTCTCCAGTGAGTCGGCGTACTGGGCCAGCTGGTCCAGACCCTGGACCCAGTCGGCCCTGCGAGCCTCCAGCTCTCCCTGCACCGCCTGGAGGGGGAAGACGGAGACCGCAGGTCAGCCTCGGACTCAACTCCAGCCCCAGGTTTCCAAGGCCGCACGGAGGTGAGCCTCGGTTCGTTGGCGTTCTCCTTCTCGTCCTAAGTGAAGCGTCCAAGGTGTGATGTCATGGATCTCGAAGCTGATTGGCTAGGAGGTAGGCGACATGCGTGCACAATGGACACAGAGGAGGTGAAGTTCCAACTCCACACTAATTATCCCTGCTGCTGGCGAGGAATGTTTACCGCTACAGCGCTACGTGGCTAATGAATGCAGCACACACACACACAGAGAGACAGAGAGAGAGCGAGAGAGCGAGAGAGCGAGAGAGAGAGAGAACACCAGAGAGAGAGAGAGAGGGAGCACACCAGAGAGAGAGAGAGAACACCAGAGAGAGAGAACACCAGAGAGAGCGACCACCAGAGAGAGAGAGAGAACACCAGAGAGAGAGAGAGAGAGAGCACACCAGAGAGAGAGAACACCAGAGAGAGAACACCAGAGAGAGAGAGAGAACACCAGAGAGAGAGAACACCAGAGAGAGAGAGAGAGAGAACACCAGAGAGAGAGAGAGAGAACACCAGAGAGAGAGAGAGAGAACACCAGAGAGAGAGAGAGAGAACACCAGAGAGAGAGAGAGAGAACACCAGAGAGAGAGCGACCACCAGAGAGAGCGACCACCAGAGCGAGAACACAACAGAATAATGAACAGCAGGAAATCAAAATCAGGAGCGAAAGAGTGGGAGAGGACGTGGCTGAAAAAGGAGAGGGAGAGAGTGGGAGAGGAACGGAGAGTAGTGTTCTCACTGTTAGATGGCAAAAATAAAGCCAGGATGGGCCCTATTGCATAAGAGAGAGTGAGAGATAAAGAGAGAATAGAGCTAGGAAGGAAGAGAGACAGAGAAGGATGAAGAAATATACTGAACCAATAAAATATGAATACAAATGTTCAGTAAAATAATAAAAAAGTGTGTGTATGTGACCTGAAGCCCTGGCTCAGTGCTGCCCTCTGGTGTCTGCTGGTGGTCCAAGAATCTCCTGACAGCAGACAGGACAGAGCCAGCCTCGGCTCTGAACTCCGTTTTCTGTCACACACACACACACACACACACACACACACACACACACACACACACACACACACACACACACACACACACACACACACACACACACACACACACACACACACACACACACACACACGGCATGATGCCTAGATGTTAAGCTAGTTGCATCAATTGAATGGTTAACATATCTAGTCCCATATCACAACCGCTAGTGTCACAGCTCCATATATACTTCCAGGCTCTGTAATCGCCATGCCTCCTTAAGCTGCAGGTCAAGTTAGGGAGCTCAGAACCAGAAGGAAGGGAAAGATCAGACTAGAGCTACTGCACAGTGCTTTTACTGGTCGTCCACGGAGCGTTTTGGATGCTGTTTGTGGTCTTTGTGTCTTCATTACTTCTGCATGTTGTACACTGAGCTACGACCTGTTTAAGGTGGATGTTTTGCACACATCTCTGTGTAGTTACTGACTGTGTGCATGCACACAATCAGTACCTACACTGAGCTATGATCAAGCCCTTTGGAGGTCGATTTATTGAACACGTCTCTGTGATTGCTGATTGTTTGTGATTGTGTGCATGAGTGACCAGTCCAGTTTCCCCTTGGCGATAAATAAAGTATCGTATAGTCCTGTATGCTGCAAAAACCTAGATTAATATGGCAACATCTGGTCTAATAGCTGGTACCAGTTTGATGAGGAGGGCCCTGAACTCAAGGGCCATGTGTTCTGGGTTGGGCCCCTGGAGCAGCAGCAGCACCTCCTTGTCCAGGGTCTCGTCCAGCATGGTGGCCCCCGCCACGCCCTGAAACAGACACCATCACCACCGCAAACACGCCACGCTTTTACTGTGAAAGGCAGGGCCATGACATCCTCTTCATTCACTGTACAAATAAGGGAAATCTGAGGGCTTATTTCACTTCACTTGTTTTTTTAGAACAATATTACTAACAAAGTTAGTAATAAATTCAGTTTCCATGTTGTCTGGCCTCTCTATGACGGAAGGAGAGGGGGAGAGATGGATGCAGAAGAGCACAAGGGCCAAGCAAGAGAGGGAGAGTTAGACATGGAGAGGGGAGAGATGGAGGGGTGAGAGATGGAAAGGTGAGAGATGGAGGGGTGAGATGAGGGGGGAGAGATGGAGGGGTGGGAGATGAGGGGGGAGAGATGAGGGGGGAGAGATGAGGGGGGAGAGATGAGGGGTGGGAGATGGAGGGGGGAGAGATGGAGGGGGGAGAGATGGAGGGGGGAGAGATGGAGGGGTGGGAGGTTGAGATGGAGGTGAGATGGTGGGAGGGAGGGATGGAGAGTAGAGATGGCAGCAGTGAGCACTGAAGGGGTGATGTGGGGAGCGGTACTGACCTCCTGTGGTGACTGGGCCAGGGCCAGCTCCGTCTGCAGAGACCCAGAGGTGCTCTGGTTCAGCCTGTAGGCCACTGACAGGGACAGAGACTGGCTGCACAGGAACAACAAGACAGACAGGAAGTCAGAGATACAGGCGTAGCTTGATGACATCACACCAGCTCACATCCAGTACAGAATGAATGCTTAACATTGGATAAAACACTGACTTTAACTAATCCATAATCATCCAGGTTTCACTAAGCAACTAGAGCGTTTACCAGTTAGTTAGTCTTTGTAAGCAGATGTGGTTTTACTGACCTGCTCATGTCTGGATGAAACATTTGCATTTGGGTTTCCAGCTTGGTCTTATCAGCCCTCAGCAGCTAGAACAAACAGAGCAGGAACCATGAGCCAAACACCTCGAGCACGGCTATTAACATAGTCACATCTCCAAAGTTACACCAGTTACATTAGTTAAATCTCCAAAAATGTAATCCGTTACCGTAGTTAAATCTCCAAAAATGTAATCCGTTACCTTAGTTAAATCTCCAACGTTGATTCTGTTACCATAGTTACATCGGTAACCATAGTTCCATTAAAGGATAACTTGGCCAATTCTCAACCTTATCTCGATCTATCCTGGGCACGAAGAACCTGGGCGGGCGAGAGTGAACACACTGGCGGTGCTTTGCTCAAATCCCCTCCTCTGTGCCAACAGAAGGTGAATGATTCTGCTGCATCTCAGCGTGGGACGTTTTTGTTGGCTTTGGGGGAAGCCGGTGTGTGTGTGTTACTAAGCATGAAGGTTTCATGCCACACAGGGATAGAGACGTGCTGGAAGCCTTATTCAGGACCCCCAAGATAAACTGGAAAAGACCGCCCTGACCTCGAGGGACACTTAACATTGAGTGAGTCTTTTTGTCAACCGACGCAACGTTTTGGCCAACAAACTAATAGCAATCGGCTAGGCTAGTGATATCATATTGGCCATATTGTTGCCCAGAGTATCTTCACTCTGATGGTTATAGTTCAGGTAACTTGCGTTTACAATGCAATGACAATGAGTGTTTTGTCTTTACTTTGCTAACTTCACAGTATATGGTCAGTACTAGAAGTATGCACACAATGCATCCTGGTACATGTAGGCACTGCTTTGCAAGCAAGACAACAAAGGGTTGTCAATATAGCACGCTTTGAGGAATTTATGGCTTCAATTTGACTACATCTACCATCAACACTCATTGGACTTCCACATCAAAGGTGGCAAAATGTTCTTTTAACTTAGTTTATTCAGCTCCCATACGAGTTTACTTCCATCTTTATCAAGCATTACTTTAATTGTTCATTAGATCATTTCCTCCCAATTAGTGACATAACCAAGCAATCACATACGAGAGGGAATTCTGTGGCGTGGTCATCGGACCTGCTGTGACTCTGCACAGGCACGACACATTGTGCACTTTATACCAGCTGCACGGCCCAATGTCTCAATGGAAACATCGCAGTGAAAGAGGTTCACTCATCTTTTAAGAGTTCCATAATCCTTTCCACATGAAATATCTGTAGTTATGTGTTCATAGCCATAGAGTTCAACATTACAACACATGGCTACCTATCAGTCCACATTTGACCTAGCAGGTTAGGGTGTGTTTGTTCTAGAAACAGCTGGTCCCCATTCCCATAACACACACACACACACACACACACACACACACACACACACACACACACACACACACACACACACACACACACACACACACACACACACACACACACACACACACGGCCTCACCTTGGTGATGGAGTAGTATTCCTCCACCTCTTTCTTAAGCTCCTCCATCTGTCGGCTCTTCTGTGGAGAGAAGACAACACGAAGTGAGGAAGGATCCTGCACAGTTGGTCAGGATAGTGGCCATCTTTCACATCCAAGTAAAACCAGTCTTATCTATATTCATTGCATATACATCCATATATCCATAAATACACATACAATATACATATCGTATCTACAGATTCAAAGAGAGCTCCTTCTAGAAGTTGATACATTTAGGAAAGCATAAAAAAGAATTCCAGTATTATGAAGATGGTAATAATATGTTCATGCATGGCATTACAGTAACAGCAACTAGAAAGACGCTGAGATCAGAAAGGTTCAGGAACTGACCTCAAGGACTAGGTGCTCTTTCTCTGCCAAGACTGAATCAAAGGAGTGGATCTGGACCTGAGGGAGTTACACACGGCTGTTAGAAAGCCCAGCTTTACTGAGCGTACAGAACCAGATTAGAGAGTAAGAGAGGGTAAAACCCAGCTTTACTGAGTGTACAGAACCAGATTAGAGAGTAAGAGAGGGTAAAACCCAGCTTTACTGAGCGTACAGAACCAGATTAGAGAGTAAGAGAGGGTAAAACCCAGCTTTACTGAGCGTACAGAACCAGATTAGAGAGTAAGAGAGGGTAAAACCCATCTTTACTGAGTGTACAGAACCAGATTAGAGAGTAAGAGAGGGTAAAACCCAGCTTTACTGAGCGTACAGAACCAGATTAGAGAGTAAGAGAGGGTAAAACCCAGCTTTACTGAGCGTACAGAACCAGATTACAGAGTAAGAGAGTGTGACAGAGCGAGAGAGAGAGCGAGAGACAGAGAGAAAGAGTGAGAAAGAGAAAGAGTGAGAGGGGGGGGAAGAGAGACCTCTACCTGAAGGTCAGCGTTAATGTCACACAGCTTCCTCAGTCTCCCCCGGAGGTCATCCATCTCCATGGTTACCTTGAAGTTCTGGAGGTCGCGTCACAGCAGAGACACACACAGACCAACACCAATCAGCAGGTTAGCAGAGAGCCAGGAGACGGACAGGAAACAGAAGTGAGTGAAGAGCTAGCTACCTCTTCCTCTAGCAGGGTGATCCTGGCGATGAGACTCTGGTTCTCTCTTTCCTGGAAGGGGAACCACGTGAGACATGTACGGAAAATACATCAACAAATCGGACATTATTAAAAATACATATATAAATGTAACCATCGTTTGCTTTTGGGTCTAGTATATCGTTTTCAACAGTTTGTCGTCTAGTATCTGCAGTCTGTTAGCTGGCAGTTGAGTTAGCTGCTATTGGTTAGCGACTACCGCTCACTATTGCTAAATGGAGGTCAAATGACACCTCTGCATCAGCACCCTCCTCCTACGCTACTCTGAGACCCTTTCGCATCGCTCAGACCCACGCATACGCAAAGACATCCCCCCGAGGTTACACACGCCTTGTCCGCTCTCTGCAGAGGTTCCCCTCAACTCATCTCTGATTGGGCAAAGTGTCTTCAACAGCCACCCGTGAGTCAAATGATTGTACAAAACACTGCATTTGCAGTCGGTCGCGACACACACAAACAAATGTTTTTTCATCTTTTCAGGGGAGCAGGTGGATTTGCTGGTTGGTTCATGTACATTTGGGGTAGGAAACCCTGAACCCCTTGTGTACACGTTTACGGGACTTGGAAGATCTGTGTTCTTTCTCTGCGTGGTACATGCCGTACGTAGGACTGTAAAGCCCCTCTCTCTCACCATGTTCTTGCTGTGGGCATGTGCACGTGCTCGCCCCTCCTCGGTGGAGCTCAGGGTCACCTTCATCTCCTCCACCTCCTCCTTCAGCATCTTCTCCTTCTGGGCTAGCTGCTGGCTACTGCACACACACACACACACACACACACACACACACACACACACACACACACACACACACACACACACACACACACACACACACACACACACACACACACACACACACACACACACACACACACACACACACACACACACACACACACACACACACACACACACACACACACACACGATATCAGCACAAACATCGACGAGAGATGTGTGTTCATGAATATGTGTGTACCTGCATTAGGGTGTGTATGATGGTGTGTGTGTTTCAGGTGTTTGATGCAGGTAGGTGTACAGGCATGTGTGTGTGTGTGTGATACAGGTGTGTGTGTGTCGTACACCCGGGCCTGGCTCCTGAGCTCATGGTTGTCCTCGGCCAGCCTCTGGTTGCTCTCCTCCATCAGCTCCACCATCTGCTTGAGCGTCTTCATCTCATCCTGCAGACGCTGGTTACTCATCTGGAGGTCTGCCACGCAGTACACCAGCTCTGAGGTCTCCCTGACACACACACACACACACACACACACACACACACACACACACACACACACACACACACACACACACACACACACACACACACACACACACACACACACACACACACACACACACACACACACACACACACACACACACACACACACACACACACACACACACACACACACGATGAGCTATCAAATATTATCAATGTCATTTTCAGTTGTCCGTCTTAAATCTGTACAGTTTGGAAACGAACACATCTATCTCCTCCCCCGCTTGTGGTGGGTGGTGCAAATGTCCCAGAAGATATGTAGGTGACAACAGACGTCTGCAGAACAAGCCTTCCAGAGCGAACACGGAGGAACATTAAAACACACTTACAGTTCTACTCGCGATGCTTCTCCACCGAGGGCCTCCAGGCTGCCAGAGGTCATGTTGAGCAGCAAGGATCGCTTAGCTACACACACACACACACACACACACACACACACACACACACACACACACACACACACACACACACACACACACACACACACACACACACACACACACACACACACACACACACACACATGAAACGTAGTATTGCAGTATTAATGATGCAGCATAGCGTAGTATTCATGATAAAGGGTAGATCCTACCAGACAGGGCGTCTTTACACTTCGTGGGGTCCTGGTTCAGGTCCTCTGTCAGGTCCTCACTAACACACAGGGGGGGAGGGGGAAATAACTTACATGGTTGTACAGCGTCTGAGGTCTGGCCCGCTCAGGAAACCACTGATCGGTGAACGTTGGCAGCATCAACAGAAGCAGATACACAAAGAAACAGCTAACGCTAGACTGCCCCGGTTCATAAAGGGAGCAGAGCCCTAGACGGTGACCTGCGTCAGTCCTGCGAGCACGCCTCTGTGTAGAGGGTCTCATGCTCTCCTCTCCCCGAGTGACGCGGTTCATCGTTCAGCAGCCAAGCGCATGATGCCGCTCCTCGAAGCTGCGCTGCAGGCATCATGCCGAAGTAAGAGCCTTCCTATAGGGATCCCTGTGCGTGGATGAATGAACACCTCTGTTCCGTCTGAATGGAGACAGCATGGGCTCCTTCAACTTACTACAACACGACACAAACGAGTACAGGACAACTGGGGAGGAGCATCCAACTGGAGAACGGACCCATGGGCCATCGTCACGGCGATATCTCTCACACACGCACATCGCCGTGGAGATATCACACACACAAGCACATCGTCGTGGAGATCTCACACACACAAGCACATCGTCGTGGAGATCTCACACACACAAGCACATCGCTGTGGAGATCTCACACACACAAGCACATCGTCATGGAGATATTTCGGAGCATCTGCGAAGATTTAAAAAAAACAACGCTGGTGACCATGGTTACCAGCCCGCGCTGGTGACCATGGTTACCCGTTGCTGCGGCAGTCGTCGATCCACTCCTTCATGACGGCGTGGTAGGTGTCCAGGTCGATGGACACGTCTGTGCGCTCGGGGTCCAGCATGGTGCACAGCTCCTCCAGGCCGCGGTCCTCCGAGGTCCTGCTGGTGGTGTGGCGCAGGTAGTCCACGATGCAGGACACGTACACCTTACCTGGACCAGGACACCACAGGGTCAGAAGACCTGGGCCAAGGAAGACCACGACCTTGCCTGGACCAGGACAGACCACCAGGGGCTTAACCCAGAGGTGTACATCATTGAGTCAGATGCTTGGATCCAAAGCAACTTACGGTGAGTTCAGATCCATTAAGGAGCACAGCGGCGCAATGAAGACCGAGGAGAGAGATCTTCTACTGCACAGGATCTTGTAAAGTTGTGTGATCTTATAGAGTTGTGTGTGCGATCTTATAGAGTTGTGTGCGTGTGTGATCTTGTAGAGTTGTGTGTGATCTTGTAGAGTTGTGTGTGATCTTGTAGAGTTGTGTGTGTGTGATCTTGTAGTTGTGTGTGTGTCCGATCTTGTAGAGTTGTGTGTGCCATCTTGTAGAGTTGTGTGTGTGATCTTGTAGAGTTGTGTGTGATCTTATAGAGTTGTGTGTGTGTGATCTTGTAGAGTTGTGCGTGCGTGTGTGTGTGTGTACCTCTGTGCTGTGTGTCGCACGCGTGAAAGATCGTGTCCAGCAGATCTTCCTCGCAGATCAGACTCACTTCCGCCATGGTCTCCTTCCTGGTTTCAGAGCGGGCCGGACAAGCTGTGCGCACACACAAACACACAATAAAGTACGTGTATACACATGCCAGCACGCAGACACACACACAGACGTTAGATAAGGAAGTATCCCATGACAGACATGGCTTGAGGCCTCGTCTCTAACCCCATGAGCAAGGACAGGAACCGCTAGAGCACAGGGTAGCAGCTACAACTACAACTGGACCTATAAAAACTACAACTGGACCTATAAAAACTACAACTGGACCTATAAAAACTACAACTGGACCTATAAAAACTACAACTGGACCTATAAATACTACAACTGGACCTATAAAAACTACAACTGGACCTATAAAAACTACAACTGGACCTATAAAAACTACAACTGGACCTATAAAAACTACAACTGGACCTATAAAAACTACAACTGGACCGTGAGAAACCACCATAGGACTTAAAAGCTGGCTCAATACACATTACATCGACATTAGCGGCAAATGTTAAGCATAGGGGATCCGTTGGTGACATTAGGGCTAAATGACACTTCTGTGTCCAGCACGTATGCAAGATTAGTCAAGGATCACTACATAGAGACCTGGACACGCCCCCTCCTGGGTCCTGGGCCGACGCATGAGCCAAAACACACAGTCCTCCCCTAGCGATGACTCAGCCTTATCGGCAGAGCCTTGAATCACCAGGACACGGCTGATTGGTCGAGCCGTGAACACGGGAATAATAAGAATAATGACGACGCAGAAATCAAAACAGCGTCGGTTTCAACACTCAAACCGCTTTACAGATTACACATTTGAAGGACTTTGCAACATCTTTTCCACACGGACGCAATGGGGAGACATATCGTCTCGCCATTCCAATGAAATCAGCTAACTGAATCAAGCCCAGTAGGGGCGGTTCTCCTGCGCTGAACACTACACTGCATCCCGGTGTCCACTGCACTGCACCCCGGTGTCCACTACACTGCACCCCGGTGTCCACTGCACTGCACCCCGGTGTCCACTACACTGCACCCCGGTGTCCACTACACTGCACCCCGGTGTCCACTGCACTGCACCCCGGTGTCCACTGCACTGCACCCCGGTGTCCACTGCACTGCACCCCGGTGTCCACTACACTGCACCCTGGTGTCCACTACACTGCACCCTGGTGTCCACTACACTGCACTGCACCCCGGTGTCCACTACACTGCACCCCGGTGTCCACTGCACTGCACCCCGGTGTCCACTACACTGCATCCCGGTGTCCACTACACTGCACTGCACCCCGGTGTCCACTACACTGCACCCTGGTGTCCACTACACTGCACTGCACCCCGGTGTCCACTACACTGCACCCCGGTGTCCACTACACTGCACCCCGGTGTCCACTGCACTGCACCCCGGTGTCCACTACACTGCACCCCGGTGTCCACTGCACTGCACCCCGGTGTCCACTGCACTGCACCCCGGTGTCCACTGCACTGCACCCCGGTGTCCACTACACTGCACCCCGGTGTCCACGCCATCGAGGCGGGGAACGACGCTCTGCGGAGACCCGCGTCGCGGCGTGGATCTTTGCCCTGCCCCCGGGCCCCAGGCCCCGGGCCCCAGGCCCCGGGTCCCGGGTCCCAGGGCCTGAGCCGTGGGCCTACCTGCTTCCCCCATGGACAGCCTCCGCACCACCAGAGCGGGGAAGGGCAGCTCGCCGTCCGGCCCGCTGCCGAAGTCGAGGTTGTAGGAGAAGAGGTGGGCCTGCGCGGGCGCGGCGCGGCTCAGGGGGGGGCTCCCCCACCGGCCCCGCTCCTCCGTGAGCTGCCCGGCCCCCCGGGAGAAGGTGACGCTCGCCACTGAGTCCTTGGTGAGCGTGGTGGGCGTGGAGCAGTACCGCCGCCACGCCGGGCCCTGCCGACCCCCGGCCCCCCCAACGGCCCCCACCCGGTCCCTCCTCTCCCCCAGGGTGCTGGAGACGCTGCGGGTGATGTCGGTGGGCGTCGGCTGCGGTAGGTTGGGCGAGTGTCCTCCGACGGGGCCGCTGGGAATCCCCGAGGGCCCCGCTCTCCCCCTGCCCCGGACTTTCTGCTGGCCCCGCTCTCTGGGGTCGGGGGTCGGACGCTTCTGCAGGATGGGGTCCAGGTCGGCGCGGAGGGCGCTGCGCGGCGTGCGCGGCCAGCTGCTGGAGGGCAGCTTGGGGATCTGGAAGGGGGAGTTGGGCTCGCGGTCACCGCACCACTGGATGCTCTGCAGCTTGCGGCAGATGCTGTCCACGGGGTTGTGGCGGCGGGGGGAGAGGGAGGCGGCGGGGGCGGAGGCGGAGCAGGAGTCCATGCTGGCTGGGGCGCAGACGCCGGGCCGCGAGGGAGGGCTTCCTGGAGAGAGGAGAGGAGGACGAGTTCTGGGGAGGAGCAGACGAAGGGGGAGAAAGACGAAGTGGAGATAAGGACAGAAAGGAGGCGAGGAGGAGGAGGAGTGGGAGGGATGGTTCACATGATAATGTTATCAGATGTGCTGTATAACATGGCCATACTGTCCATTGAGAGTCTTATGACAAGGGGCCAGGGTCATCGACATGCTACATAAATACACTGTGATAACTCAGGACGAAACATAAG
>JACYXH010000013.1:752500-755000 GCA_026745465.1 Lota lota | reverse complement strand
CTTCGCTTGATCTTCACGGCCAGTAATTATGAACCTTCTCCACCCAATAAAAACCACCCACATTAAATCCGGTTGTAGTTGAATTTGAAACACAGATTGAATGGTATACACTATGAGGGGTCCAGCGATAGTACGGTTCTCTAGCACGTAGAAAACGCGCTCGCCAAGGCTCTTGTGAAGACCAGCTTGCGGAGGTCGCTCCTTTGGGACGGAGCTGATATTAATCAACATAATGTCAATTTGTTATAATATGTTGGTAGAAATGACGTATTTCTTGTCTTATCACAATCCACGAAAGCAGGACCTTGCTATGCTGTGCCAGTGATGCGCTGTGTGTCTTCATGTCTTCCCTTGTGGTTTAACTGCATGTCACATGGACGGTACCCTCCTCCAGATGTTCCTGGGTCTGAGGCGGCCCACCCGCGCCCTGCTCTATGTGTTCCTGAGCCCCGGGCTGGGCTCTTACTTCAGCCCAGGGGCCCCGGGGGCCGACCTGGCCCTGTGGGCGGAGCCCAAGTACATCCGGGCCTGGAGGGGCGGCACCGGGGACGTCAAGATGGGAGGGTTGGTCCACATGCATGCTAGGCTAACACATGCTAACACACACATGTTACTACTACACACACACACACACACACATAAGCTAACACATGCTAACACACACATGTTACTACTACACACATAAGCTAACACATGCTAACACACACATGTCACTACTACACACACATAAGCTAACACATCAACAAACAAAAATATTTTCTTTTTAACATAACCGTAACCAAACACCCAAGCGTCAGCGTTCCCAATGCATTCTGGGAATAATCACCAGTAACACCTGTAGAGTTGTAGTCTGGAGTGGTAGGGAAGGAGTGGTATGGAGCAGGGCCACCTGACCCTCCTCTGTCTCTCCCTCCTCTGTCTCTCTCTCTCTCCCTCCTCTGTCTCTCCCTCCTCTGTCTCTCCCTCCTCTGTCTCCCCCTCCTCTGTCTCCCCCTCCTCTGTCTCCCCTCCTCTGTCTCTCCCTCCTCTATCTCTCCCTCCTCTGTCTCTCTCTCTCTCTCTCCCTCCTCTGTCTCCCCCTCCTCTGTCTCCCCCTCCTCTCTCTCTCCCTCCTCTCTCTCCCTCCTCTCTCTCCCTCCTCTGTCTCTCCCTCCTCTGTCTCCCTCCTTTCTCTCCCTCCTCTGTCTCTCCCTCCTCTGTCTCTCTCTCTCCCTCCTCTGTCTCTCCCTCCTCTCTCTCCCCCTCCTCTCTCCCCCTCCTCTCTCTCCATCCTCTGTCTCTCCCTCCTCTGTCTCCCCCTCCTCTGTCTCCCCCTCCTCTGTCTCTCCCTCCTCTGTCTCCCTCCTCTCTCTCTCCCTCCTCTGTCTCTCCCTCCTCTGTCTCCCTCCTCTCTCTCTCCCTCCTCTGTCTCTCTTTCTCTCCCTCCTCTGTCTCTCTCTCTCCCTCCTCTCTCTCCCCCTCCTCTCTCCCCCTCCCCTGTCTCCCCCTCCTCTGTCTCTCCCTCCTCTGTCTCCCCCTCCTCTGTCTCCCCCTCCTGGTCAGGAACTATGGGGGGTCCCTGGGCCCCCAGTGTGAGGCCGCAGAGCGAGGCTGCCAGCAGGTCCTGTGGCTCTACGGAGATGACCAGCAGATCACCGAGGCTGGAACCATGAACATCTTCCTCCACTGGACCAATGAGAACGGAGGTCTGCCCTTACTGTACACCTTCCTGGCCAATCACAGGCCAGTATACTGGGTTGATGATTTACGAGCTAATAAAATCTATTTTTATATGATACATATCATAGAAATGTATAATGTATATTATTATGTATATGTTAGTATTTATATCATAGACATTAAATTATATATTTGAATTCTTCAATTTGACTTCCAAAGAAGATTGTGTAATAAGCAATGAAAGAAATAACTAAGTAAATTAAAACTTTAAGGATTGGAGTCGTCGACTCTAAAAGCTTGCAGATTGCGACATCTAGTGGAGACATCATGTCATTGCAGTAACATTAATTTTCCGACTATTATGCTACCTAGGTTGCTCTCTTCGACACTGTATATTGTATAACCTCCTCCTCCTCCTTCCAGTGGAGGAGCTGGCGACACCCCCGCTGGATGGCCTCATCCTGCCAGGCATCACCAGACAGAGCATCCTAGAACTGGCCCGAGAATGGGTGAGAGAGAGAGAGAGAGAGAGAGAGAGAGAGAGAGAGAGAGAGAGAGAGAGAGAGAGAGAGAGAGAGAGAGAGAGAGAGAGATTATTGATAATTTGTGTACAGTATACAGGCCAACATTCTCAGATTGTTATTATATTGTATTATTGATTATTATTGATTTGAATTGAATGTTAATATAATATGAATATAATGGGACTATGTGATACATCTGACATGAAGAATGTCCTCTTTGAAGGTGAGACCCCCTCGTGAACGTAGCCCCCGTGCATGACAGGAAGGTGGTGTTGTTTCAGGGCGTGTGTGAGGTGACGGAGCGGCCCCTCACCATG